>QTSX02004306.1:0-469335 GCA_014839935.2 Entomophthora muscae
TAGGGCAAATCAGATCCATAATCTGACTCATCAGCTGCCCACTTGGTCAGAATCAGAACACTGACTACAAGCCCATGCATCCAGAGCTGCGCTGTGCGGCTGGCAATGAATATGCCCTGTAGCCCAATTAGGCAACAGACCTCATTCAATTAGAGGTATGGGTAATGTTGCAAAAGTTCAAGCATGAAGTGATACACCTCCTTGATCTGAGAGTTGACCTGCTTCTTTGGCTTCTTGCCCAGCTTTGCACCAGCTCTCTTCAAAAGGGCCAGGAACTCACGCTTAATCACTGCCTCAGTGAATTGAAGCTGATTGGCTATTTTGGCAAAATTAACGCCATTCTTCTTAAGAGTCAAGATCTCCTCTATCACCTCATTGGTTATGATTCAGCATTTTTAGCGGGCTTGAAGAATAAGGGTACCCAGATTAGGCAGGGCTTACTCTGATTGGTCTGAATTCTCAAGCACTAGTTAGATCAGGTTGGAGGGGGCTACAATTGTCCAGTCTCCAAAATATGGCACAGGTGCAGGTTGGGCCTGGTCTTGTGGAGCTCCATATTGGCTATTGGAAAATCCACCCATGGATGGGCCTGGTGACACGTACAACTCATACTCCTCACAACCTGCAATAAATTGGGTGTACATGGGAAACACAGTGGTTACGCTCCCTTTATTAGCAGCCTGAGCTTGAAGTAGCTCCTTGTACTGCTCTTCAACAACGTCCGTCACAATATTGAGTAATTCACTCTAATTGCTATTGAGATAATTGGAATTAATACATTGATACAATTTGACAATGGATTCCTTAAGTTGATTTCCTCAATTGCAATTGGATTCTAACTGGTGGAGCTAAAATACTCAGGCTTATTATCAACCCATATGAGTTTAATAAACACAGCTTTTAACCTTACACTTAACTGCTATACTTTGATGATTGCCTTTTATTTAGCAGTTGAAGTTGGTGTTTAGTAAGCCTTAAATAGTTTAGTGATATTAGTATATTTTATATATAGTTTAGTTAGGATAAACTTTAGCTTGTAGATTTAGCTAGTTTAGATAGCCCAAATTTATGGCAATGTCAAAGCTATCTTCACTTGTAGAAACTCATTGTAAAAACAATTAAAATTCTATTAAAAATAGAAAAGCAAAGTATTTCTAGAAAATTAATTTTATTCAAGTGTGTGCTCCTTTTGAGACATTTTCTCAGACATACCTGCCCAAATTTAGATGCACATACATTGAAAATATTGCTGTAGTTCCCTGAATAAATTTTTAGTAGATTCACTCCACAAATTGACTATTTCCTATTTGAGTCCCAAAAATAATCAATATTTTCAAAAAGAATGAGTTGTTTTATGTTCGAGCTCATCACTTTTGTGACTGAACCCTCATTTTATATCAAATTTGATAATAAGTGTATGGCAAATACAATACAAACAGAGACTGCATGAGGTTTAATCACAAAAGTGATGAGCTCAAACACAAAACAACTCATTTTTGGGAATATTGATTATTTTTGGGACTCAAATTGGAAATAGTGTATTTCATGAGTGAATCCACCAAAATCTATTCAGGCAACTACAGCACTATCATCAATGTATGTGCATCTAAATTTGGGTATTTATGTCTGAGAGAATGTCTCAAAAAGGAGCACTCATTCAAATAAAATTAATTTTCTAGAAATACATTGCTTTTCTATTTTTAATAGAATTTTAATTGCTTTTTGTTATTATGAGTTTTTCAAGTGGAGATAACTTTGAAGTTGTCAAGGAGCAGTACCAGGAGCTACTCTAAGCTCAGGCTGCTGATCAAGGGAGCGCAACCACCCTGTTTCTTGTATACACCCAATTCAATGCAAGTTGTGAGGAGGTTGAGTTATATGTGTTGCCAGCCCCATTAATGGGTGTCTTTTCCAATATACAATATGCTGGATCCCAAGACCAGTCCCAACCTGCACCTGTTCCACATTCTGGAGACTGGGCAACTGTGGCCCCTCCATCCCTATCCAATCATTGTCCAAGAATTCAGGCCAAGTAACCCTTGCCCTGTCTAATATGGGTCCCTTTATTCCAAAAGCACCCCAAAAACATCAAATCATAACCAATGAGGTGATAGAAGAGAGTGTGAGCTTAAAGCAGAGTGGCATAAATTTTGAGGAAATCACCCCTTGGCTTCAATTTACCAAGGCAGTTATCAAGCGTGAGCTCTGAGCCCTCTTGAAGAGAGGTGGTGCCAACCTGTTCAAGAAGCCAAAGAAGCAGATCAAATCTGAGATCAAGGATGCCTATTCTTTAATTCTTGACATCCTCTAGTGGGACCTGTACCTCTGGTTGACTAAGGTCTTCCACCTACTTGGGCTCTAGGGCATTTTTGTTGCCAGCCACACAGCACAGCTCTGGATGCATTGGCTTGTAGTCAGTGTTCTAATTCTGACCAATTGACTGACCAATGAGTTTGATGATGGATCCAATTTGTCCTATGACCCTGTGATTAGTGCCATTATCACCTGCTATTTGTCCTCCATTTTGGATGATAAAATATTTGTATCCTACTATAAATTGTCATTATAAGTCCAGTATTATGACACTTTAAGTAAAAAACAACACCCCCAAGGGTAAAAAAAGGAAACAGAGGGGATTGTTATTGGTGTGTTCCTAGCAGCTTCCCCAAAAGGGACTGTTTTCTATTGAACCACAACCAGCTACACCAATGGGTAATGGTACGGGAAATTCCCCTCCAACCTTATTGCCACCTGGAGCTTGGCCAATTCATAATTTCAAATATTCCTGAGCCATCAAATGGAGTGCGCTGAAGTGGCCTCCAAGAAGATCCAAGCAGGCAGCCACAATGTCTCAATTTTTCCTGCCAGACATGCTGATCTTCACCTGGGTGATGTGCTGCTCTTCAACATTGGGGACACCATCTGTGAGCGCAACACCACAACCTTCAGCCAGGTGGTTAGTGAGGCCAACAACCCCATTATGCTGTTTTCCTGTCAGAAGGTTGCTGAAATGTTCAAAAAGATGGCATTGAATGCTCTCAGCAGCAGCCAATCACTAAAGGACCCACAGCTTCCCCTTGCAATTACCTGGTGTACAAGCCAATTACTGTCCTCCCTGAGTCCAAATATGATGTCAGGCATCATGAATTCCTCTGAACTGCTCAAGGCACTCAATTGCCACTGGGTCCTCCAGCCTCCACTGCCCCCAGCCAACCATTCCAGTTGTTTGGAACTCACCCCCAGCCAATCAAGCCCTCCCCCCTCAACTCATTCTGCCACCTAGTTTTCCCTATCTACTCCCCAATTGTGCCCAATAAAACTCACCCCCAAAATAAATTTTATTTTATAATATATTGGTTTAAATTGTATGTTTTTATTGTTACATTATATGTTTTACATTTAACTACAGTAATGATTGCTTTTTATCATGCCACAAGTTAAATTTGGCTGCTTTATATTCATTAATTCTATTGTTTTATATTATAACTTTAATATATTTGAAGCACTACAATAAAGTGAAATAATCCATTACAATGCATATATCTCTAAAATAAATGCTCTACATATAACCTGCAAAAGTGGTTATATTTTAATAAATATGTACTTTGGGTCAAACTTGGCATATCAATGCAAGAACAAATTATATTATACTCAGACAGAACATGTATATAACAAAATATGATGTTCATGATACTAGGAATGGATTGCTAAATACAATAAATATACATAAAATTAATATCAAATGAATAATATTACTTAAAGCTAATAAAATAATATTGAAATCTGATCATTTATTAAATCTCTATTAGATACAATAGAATTGATATAATGTATTGGGATATTTTATTGGTATAAAAAGGGTTGGGGTAAGAACAAGGGAAACATGTTAGAATTGGAGGCAATGATCAAGGAGTTGGACACAGTGGTGGCTAAAATCAAAGAGGTCAATCAAAAGTTGAAGGACATGCTAAAGGAGGTGGTGTTATAAGGCAAAAAACTAGACAAACTTACCGTGAAGGCCATGAAGAAGAAGATACCCAATACTACCAACAAACTTGCAACCAGGCTCATAAAGGTACAAAAAGATGTTCTTGGTAACCTACAGCTCAAGGCACAGGGGTTTGCAACTGCAGAGGCGTGGTCAAAGAGCCCCAAGATGTTTGAGCAACTAAAAAATAAAAATAAACAGAAACCAGCAGAAGAAGGCCAGCAACCATCTAGTAGAAAAGCCCTGTGAAGTGGCCCCTGTCAAGGGGGCAACAGGTAAAGAAATATAAGAAGGTAAAAAATAAAATATTAAATAAATAAAAGGATTTTACTAACTTTTTTATTTATAGAAGAAAACAAAGGAGTAGCCCGCCAATACCTAAAGCCCTACATATCCCAAACCTTTTACAGCAACTATGTCCCCCACATATGGCATCAGCTGCTTCTGACGCCAGCTGCCACCTCTGAGATGATTAAAAAATTAGGGGAAAAATATCCTATGAAACAAGAACAACTTACAGCACTCCAAAAAAAGCAAGACAACTCTGAATGGCAGGTCTTGGCTTTGGCTGTGGCCCCAAACCTGCACTTCAATCAGTACATTCCAGATTTTGGCTTCTGCAAGCTCTTTGTCATGCTTGTCTGGGACTTTGTCCAAACTATGCCATACCAAAACTTACCTTAGATAGAGAGAGGACAAGAAGAAGTCCATCTCTGTTTCCCAACCAAACACATAATACCACACATCCTAAAAAGTTTTAAAAAAAATAACCAACCTTAGCTACAGTTTTTCTGCTATCCTGCCTGCTGTTGTAGGCGTCCTTGAAGACTTTGGGGCCTCCTGGTGCTCTAAAAAGACTGGGATGCCTCCAATCATGGGGGGGAAATTTTCTATCATGCCCTTTAAAATAAGATAAGTACCCTATACAATAAATTTTGCAAGTTCTCAGTCCTGTTTGCGGGGTAGAGACTTCACTTGATTGTTTACCTAGGTCTTGTTATAATGATGGGGATTAAAGAAAAAGCACACAACTTGTCTGCTGTAATAATAAAGCTGGATTAAATTTGCCATTTATTAGATGAAAAAAATTGCCCCTGGATACAGTTTAATTGTCAGGGTCCCACTTGGAAGGAAACAAGTTCCCTAGCTGATGGGCCAAAGACCCTAAATTCAAACCTGCTATTACCAAGCCAATAGGAACCGTGACCATTGTGGGATGTCCTAGGTGCCCTAGGTAAGCAAATCTTCCAAAAATAGAACTGAGACAACCAAGTAGATAGAAACCCACCAAATACATCAAGAGGTAAAAGGAGGTGTAAGGTCTAACCAGAGCAGGTTCAGTAGGCAGTGTAGTAAACAAACAACCATAGTGTAATTTACGTCCCCAATGTCCAGAAGGGTATTTGAACCATTTATGGGCAAGGGATTCCTTTTGGTGGGCGTCATCTGGAGAAGAGTTGTACCAGTCAGTTGTAGGTGTTGGGTTTTCCAAGGCCAATACCACTGGCAAGAAGTAAGCTAGAAGCCAGGATAGGAATAGAATTCCTCTCATGGCTTCAAAAATGTGTTTTATCAGAAAATGGAGGAGTAGCAGGTGTAGGATAAATCTTTATTGTTGGAACAATTGAAGAGGGTAGGAATAAACTTCTTAAATACCCAAAAGAGTGGGGCTGGGTTAATTCAAGAGGATCTTAGGAGGTGATTTGACAGTGATTTTCATGAAGATAATGTTTAAAATTAATACCTGATGCATATCTGACTTGATTTGGAGCTGAATGGCTTGTAAAGCCTTATAGTTGTAAAATATGATCCAGGAGTAAGAAACCAGAGAAGAAACAATTAAGCGGGTTAATTTCTTAATACATCAGAAATGAAAGTGTGGAGCCATGTCCTGGTATATAATACATAGCATTGGGAGTGGCAGAGTGAGCAAAAGCAGCCAATCAGCTTTTAAGCATATAGTGACGTCCTCTAATTGATTCTTTAAGGTATTCAAAGCGGAATCAAAGTCAAAAGTCAAATTCAAATGAATAAAACCAATATAAATAGGTAATGAAACATCATCCAGATAGTTTAGACTAATGTTTGAATTATCTGTAGGGGTTTGGGTTTAATCCCTGTCCAGGATAGTGTCTAAAATTAAAACAGTGTCTGAACTCTGATTGCTGGCTCTGTTTCTCTTGAAATGATGTAAAGTCTCACCCATATAATTGAAGTAGACAGGGAAGAAATCCCTGACATCAATAGAGCATGTTATTCAGGATGCAATTATTCTTGCCACCACATATGGGATGCCAGCTCCATCATAAAAATCCTCCTGGCCAATTGTATCACAGTGCTCCTGTACCCAAGCTGCCACAATCAATATAGTATGGGGTCAATGTCAAAATATGCTTTGGCAATAGAAATTGCTAGTTTATTTCAACATCAAGTCCTGAAATTCCTCTGCTCACACCCCTAATAAAGCTCTAACCCCAAATACAATTTTTAAATTCTTTATATGTAATTCCTTTTAAAATCTACTCTTATCAAACCATTCATTTTCAACAAATAAATACATAATAAAAAATAAATATTTATGTATGTTCATTCATTCATTCCTCTTTGCTTTGTATGTTTGTATTATATATGACAGTATTTAATTGGAAGCATATAAAAAACGTCAATACAAACTAACTTAAATAAATACATAATAAAAAAATAATTATTCTGTGTGTTATTCATTAATTCATTTGTCTTTGCTTTGTTGATTTTTATTATACCTGATAGTGTGCACACAGAATCACAAAAATAAAGTCAATATAAATTAAACTAAATAAAAACAAATATTAAAAATAAGAACAAAAAATATTTTGGAATAGCAAAGCCTTTAATTGATTGGCTGCTTGAAGAGGCACGCAGGGAGAAATCAATCTTCCTGGCCATAGAATGTGGCCATAGTTTCAGCTGGGAGAGTATGGACACCAAACTGCAGCAAATCAAACAAATTATTAGGCCCAGGTGGTGCCCCTTTTTGACTACTTGCTTTAGCCACCCAAAGACCTCCTTGATTGAATTGAGGAATGGGGAATATGAGTGGAGGAAGAGAAGGCGCAAATTGGATGTGACCAATTGTTGGGAGCTAATTCCTTCACCATGCTCAATCACTGGGAATTCATTAAGAATATCCACCACCTTGTGAAGACCAACCTTATCTAGAACAATGATATTGGTGGAGCCCAAACTGGTTACTTGGAGGTTCTCCCAAACCGATTGGAGAAATTCCAGAAAGTCCAACTATTATGGGAATCCTTGATCATCTGGTATAGTTCAATACCAAGGGAACCAAGAAGAGCTATCATTAAGTTTGCAATGGAATTCACAGCTGCACACTGGGACATGCTGTTCTTTTTGCCTTTGTGGACATACCCATACTCATTGTACATTGACAACGCAAAAGAGGACTTTTCAATGTAGAAGAACTTTACTGTGCCCTTCTCCTTGAAAGCAGTAACTGTCTTGACGCATTTCTGGTGGTAGGTAATGTTGTCTGGGCTGTTCCAATTGTACAAAGAAACTCTGAGCCTTTTTCACGAGAAATTTAATTTTTTCTCCACTCTGTAGCAGGTGGAAACCAAAGCCTGGATTCCATAAACAAGCTTAATCATTGACTGAATATTTTCCAGTTCAAGACAGTAGTTCTGCCCAATCCACCGCTGGATTGTCCACAGGTGTTCCTTGACTAATAGAATTGGTTCATGCTTGGATTTCTCCAAAAGAATAATGGTACCTGTTTTCAGGTAAGTTTTGCAGAGCCTATGAGTGGTTTTATCCAAAATCCTGACAATAGCTGTGGCCTTCTTGTAGTCTGGTGTCTCCCCCATGAGTCTCATAAATTTCTCCTGGGTATAATTGTGAATGATGTGGTATTTTGTCTTTTTGGTAGTAGGGATTGACTCATTGGGCTTGGCCACAACACAGGGCATAGGCACTTGGCTGTAGAATGCAGCAACCTTTTTGAGCACTTTCTGCCAATCAGTGGTTTGGAAATACTGGGTCTTCTTGTTATCATCTTGCCCTTTGTTATCACTCATCTAAGACTTGTACATGATGTCAAGGACTGGCTTAACCTTCTCCAGAATGGTAGACAGAACACTTTTGCAGCAGTATACAGGGTTGCACACCAAGGATACCCTCTTAGTGGTGATGTCATTTACGGTTTTGCTGATGATAACCTTGGTGAATTTTCTGGTCAGCTTCTGGACTCTGGGATTTATTCTCTGTGCTCTTGAACTCTGTTCCCCTTGATCTGGTTATGTCAGTGCAACCTAACTATTTATCTCTTTCTGTCTCTTTTCTGAGTAGGCATTTGTGCTGCACTAACTCTGTTCTTTGACCTGCAGGGGCAACTGCAACCAAAGTACACAACAGGTCTGTTGTTACTCTGTTGTTGTGAAGCTTCCATTTTGGTATAAAAATAATATAAAAATAAAATTTAATCAATTTATCTATATATTTCATTTATTTTAATTCTTATCTCTCCATATATAGTAGCATTAAAGCTTGTAGTCACTACTTTTTATTTAAAATTAGGTTTTGGATCTCAATATTAATTATTTTTGGTTGTAAATGTGCACTGTTAATTGTATGTTTGGATAAATTTGATATTTTCATTGATTATAATCCCAAAAAAGACACTCAGAACATTTATTTCCTTTTTGTGCTCTAGATTGTATTCTTAATTAGGACAAGTTGGTAATAGTATTTTATATTCACTAATTTGTTTTGATATTTTATATTTTTGCTGTTTGTTTTAGTTGCTATTGGGGCTTGTTGTTGGATTGAGTTGGTAACTTTTGTGGCTGAGTTTCATGCATTCACAAAAACATAGTAAACATAGTAGATGTGTTCTGTGACTGAAACTCATGTGTTCTATTGTTTGGTACACTTGTTGTTAAATCATTAAGCATTTGTCCCAAATTTGAGTAGTTTGTTGTATGACTGGACATATTCACCAAATATTGCACATTTTCTGTGGAATTATCTTCTTTTTAGATCTTTCAGGTTGAAGTTTGTTTTGTGACTTAACCTATGCGTTCTAATGTATCTTAAAATACACAGGAAGTGCTCAATGAGTTGTGTAATACCCAGACATTGTTGATACTACTTGAAGAAGGTAGGGCAGAAGATTAGAGAATTGGAAGCCAGTCAAGGCAGTGACAATTGGATACATGGTCATCAACCACAGGAAGACCTTAGTGTGGATGTTATATCTCCCAAAGCTCTCCACAAAGTAGGTCAGCACATAGTACAGGGAGGTATACACTGCAATAGACAGGGTGGAGTGTGGTGACACCAGAGGAGGCCAGGTACCTGTGTGTGAAGAGTTGAGTTGTCCAGGGTCATAGTGGTAATTGTGACCTAACCCTTCTGTTGAAGACCCAAAGAACTCTGGTCCCTGTTGATATCCTCCATTTCCAAGACAAGCTTTGAGCACGGCTGTGAAGATGAGGTGATTCATCTTCCCTGAATTGGAGGTTGTAGGCTGGGACAAACTGTCTAAGAGTTGACTTGGAAGTTGATAATGAATTTAGCTTTATTGAGGTTATTAAACTCAATAATAGCACAAGCTATCACTGAGGAGGGATCATGTGACAGTCCACATGTTTGGTGGTTTGCAGGCAGTGCTAATGTTGGCCAAGAAAAAGTTTGGTTGTTTGTTGCAGGTAGAGGCCTAGTAGGTAACATAGGACTACTAGGGTAAGTAAGGTGAGCCTAGTAGGTAACATAGATCTACTAGGGTAAGTAAGGCCTGGCTGGTAGGTAACAAAGAACTACCAGAGGCAGATGTTGCCTCCACCCAGCAGAAGATATTGGCTGCTTTGGGCTATAGTTCTTCACCTAGCAGGGAACTTTGTCTGTCTGGGGGGAGTAGGTTTTGGACCCCTGGCGGGTAACGCAGGCTGCCAGGGAGGGGAAGAGCTCTGAGGGCTCTATGTATCCTAATAGGCTTACAGGAAGTCTGTGAGCAAGCACCCTACCTAATGAACTGGTAGGGTGTCCTTGTTTATTCCCCTATGGGAGCTTTGGGGGAACCCAAAGTGAGCATTGGAGGGCATAGATTTGCTCAGAGGTGTCACCAAGGCAGTTTGCTTGGGGAAGCAAGCTGCAGAACTTGGTGTGATCAGGCCTCTGGGAAGTAGAGCTGATTACTCTGCAACTGAAAGCTCAGACTTAATCATCTGGGTGAGTAAAGATAATGCATAGACATTGATCTATGGTTTAATGGCTAAAATGGAGTGCCACTTGCAAGGGCCCAGTCAAACGCCAGTTCAATGTAGACTCATGCTGGGGTCTACAAGTTCTGGTAAAGGGGACTGAGATAGAGAGCCAAGGTGGTTCACAGAATTATCAGAGAAGACTAGCAAGAGGGACTGTTTGATCACAGTGAAGGCTAGTTGACGGACTGTTGATTCATATTGAATTATGGGAACCAGTATGGTTCAGTATGCATAAGGAACTAGGGAGGTTCCTAGCAAGGATTTGTTTTGGAACTGGTGGAGGATAAGTTGAAGGACCAGAAGATTATGATCCAGGACTAGCTGATCATAATGCAGGATGGCCAAAGGACCAGAAGTTTGTGTTGGAGACTTAAATGAGCTGGCTGAAGGATCATAAGATGATGAAAAACTGGTGATCCGGAGAAATGAGCCAAGATTTTGCCAAATTGATTTGATGAGGTGGTAAAATGTGGAATGTTTTGCCTTGGTTTAGTATTAAAATCAAGAAAGAATGTGGATAGAAGTGTGGGTAAGATATTTATTTATTAAGTTCCTAGGATAGATAAAGGTATGTTGCTATGAGAGCGGGATACAAAGTTGTTTTAGTGGGACGTTTTCCTTGGATTTTACTATATTTGTAAATATATGGTGAAAACGTTGAAGATGTTCAAAAATAACAATTTAAATAGTAATCTACTATTTAAATTGGTTCAGGTTGAATGCAGGGAAGACTGGTGCCATAATAATGGACCAGTTAATGCTTTGGTGCGTAAAGAGTTGTTGCTTTGAGAAGTTTGAGCTGTGGAAATTATTTTCATAGTTGGATCCTGGTGGAACTTCAGAAATGGTCTATTTCTGCGCTCTGCATTCATTGGTTGAGTTCTGGCAGGTTTCCTGATGAAAATGATTGGTTGGAAGCCAAAAGCTTAAAGTATAAGCAAGGAAATAGTGAATTAATACTTTAAGCTTTTGAGAAAGTAAGTTTGTAAGCTTAAGTTATTATAGGAAAAGGTGGGAAGCAATGGCTTAAGCTTATGAAGAAAGCCATTTTGAAGGAGGAACTGTTGGGAAAAGGACACTATAAGAAGGTGGTTGGCTGGAAAGTTACAGAGTCTTTTGAGGTCTTTTGGAAGATCTTTCTGGGTCTTCTGAGTTTCTGCCAAGAGGTTTTGGAAGCCTTTTGATCACCAGCAGGAGCTTGGTTGGACTGATACAACCCAAGATAACAGAGCAGGAGCCCAATAATAAGAAGCTGGATCCTAAGCGTGGCGCCAAAGTCCAAGTTTAAGGTGCTGGAGTCCAAGTTTAAGGAGCAGGAGTCCAAGTCTAAGGAGAAGACATCCAAGACTAAGATGCAGAAGTCCAAGACCAAGTACAAGGAGTCCAAGATATTGTTGGAGGACTCCAAGTATTGGCAAATCTATATTGTTTCCTTGACCCTCCGGGCCATGTACCAGAAGGTTTCTAAGGGGATCTTCCTTCTGAGAGTGAATAAAAGCCCATTTTGACCCCTATACATATTTCTGAGATACATTTTCCTTTACTAGAGAATGACAACCCCTTCCAGCTGGTCCCTGGCTACAATCCAGGACACACTTGGGGACTGGTGACCAGGAACCCCACAGATCTTTTATTTATAGTGCTTCCTACTGTGCAAAGATTTGCAAATGGGAGTAGAAAGCAGGAGATGGGGGATCCCAGAAGCTTGGAAGCTAGAAATGGAAGTTGATTCTTGGGAAGAAGGCTGAATTCTTGTTCTTCTGTTATCTTCTGTGGGTTTGGCCACTCTTGACTGGAGCTGATGATTTTCCCTGGACATGGGGTCATGTGGTGGTGGCAATCCTTGAGGTCTCCCTGGTCTATTTTTGTCTTGGGAAGAAGGCTGAATTCTTGTTCTTCTGTTATCTTCTGTGGGTTTGGCCACTCTTGACTGGAGCTGATGATTTTCCCTGGACATGGGGTCATGTGGTGGTGGCAATCCTTGAGGTCTCCCTGGTCTATTTTTGTCTTGGGAAGTATGGTTTGGTTGGAGTTTGGACTCAACCTTGTGGCCTGGGTCTCAGAAAACTATTGGCTCTTGGTAAAATTGTGGGTCACATGCAGAACTTGAGTTTGGCTTTCTTATGTTGGGCAGGAATAGTTCTTAAAATCTGAATTCTTAATTTTTCTTTCTTCTGAAGGGCAGGCATTGTTCAGTAATTTCTTCCCTGCAACCAGGGACTTTTCTGATTGGCTGAAAATTATGGGGGTTTCTGATTGGCTGGGGAGTGAGGCCTGGGACCCAAGGGGCAAGCAGGTGGGCAGGAGGCTGGCAGCTGGCTGGGCAAGCAGGTGTCTGGAAGGGGCCTGGCTGGCAGGTGGGAGGCTGGCAGCAGGCCTGCTGATGGCTGGCTGGGCAAGCAGGTGGATGGCAGGAGGCCTGCTGGCAGCAACTAGGCAGTGGGGGTTTGGCGGGCAAGCAGGAGGCCCACTGGTGGCTGGCTGAGTGCTGGCGGGCGCCTGCCTGGATGATAAATTGATCCGGCGTTGAACAAGTTCTGTTCTGTTCTGTCTTCTATTTTATTTTTATTTTCCCCAATTAAAGGGGGGAAATCCTGATTAAATTGTGCATTTTTGACAGGAAAATCCTCTATTTTTCCTTAGTGTTGCACTCCAGTATTTATCTGGTTTATGTCAGGAATATTCCTGACAGTTGCCCTAGGATGTATCTAACAGCATGGATCAATCTAATGATAATGTCAAATTTCAGGCACTATCTCTTAATTGGGAGCGCTGCCAATTCAACTTGCTGGTCCCTGCACAGGTTATTCCATGCTTCAAAACATGATATGGAACCACCACTATGCCACCCCCTGGTGGCCTTGTGGCTTTCCCCATATGTTATATTAATCACAACAATAACCAATAAACCACATCTTATTCTTATTATTCCTGACCTTTCTATTGGACTGTTGTCTTCCTCAAATCAAATACTGAACTCTCATTGGTTCAGTTGCAACAGTGGTAGAAGAAGTAGGTCCACAACCTACCTAAGAAAAAATCCCCCCAAAAAAGGACAGAGTATGGGCTTTGTGGCTACTCTCCACCAAGAAACTGCCGCAACATCTTCAATTACTCCCTTTCAGGGGATTAATTCCCCAAGTGACTTGCCAAAAGATTCCCCAACTAATCATTTAGTTAGTGGCACTACTATCATTTGGCTATCTATCACAGGGATCAAAAATTTCAAATCCTAAGCAGAACACAACTTGGACAAGCCTTGTGACTTAAGAGGAACAATTACTTGGATAAGCCCTATTACTATCATGACATACATGGACAGTATGTGGCTTCCCATGATACTATGTATTATCCTATATTCATATCCAATAAAGTATCATTCTCTTCTTAATTTTCCCCTTTATCTTGTTTATTATACTTCCCAGAAGTATATACTTGACAAAACCTTCCTTCCAATCCCCAATGGGGACATCCCCAAGGAGTAAGTTATCTATCAGGATCAGTTGGTACTTACAAGTGTATACAATTTTCTCTGCCTGGGGCAGCGCAACGCAAGTTTCATACTGCCACAATCAGATCTCTCACAACACATGTTAAACCTCCAGCTCAAGTCCTTTGTGGGTGGCGTGGAAGGGGCTGACATTGTTAGCTGGCTTCATTCCACAGAAACCTGTCTTTGTATCTGCAAAGTGCCTGAGCCTATGTGGGTTGCCACTGCATCTGGGCGCCTTAAAGGGCCTGCTGTAGTGTGGTTTATCAACTGGGAGAGCCAAGAGCAGGAAATCACCTGGTCAACATTCCAGGACGCTACCAGATCCCACTACAGTGAAATCTTTTCACCCATTGTAGTTTGAACCCCCATCCTGGCCATCAAACAAGCAGTAACTGTCCCCAAATATTTTGCAGCTTGGCAGCAAGCCCTTGCTGCCGCCCCATAAGCAGTCACTGATGTAAACGCCATGTTGTTCACTCTTATTGTCAATAAGCTTAAGCCCCACATCTGCAAGTGGTTTCTGTAGAACATTGTACCTCTGTTGCTGACTGTTACAAGGTCATTGTGGAGACCAACAACCAAGCTTTGATGGGTTTTTTCAGATCCAATGATGCACCTTCTCAACCTTTTCTTGCGCCTGGCAGCGCCCACAGTCAAGTAGGCCTCCACCAATCCTGTCAACAGGAGAACAGATATAAGTGCCCTTGCAAGGTAGAGCTTCAGTTAGCTCAGATTGAGGACCTGGTAAAAGCCTGGGGTTTGTAGATACAAGTGATTCTTCAACCCTGCTTGACCCACACTCCCAATCTCTCCTTGCCAAAAACCCCTATGACTATAATGTGCAAAATGTTGAGCCCCTAGATGTGTTCCAAGTCCACAGTGACAACCCTGTCCTCCAAGCCAGTCATTTCTTTACAAAAATACTCACTTGGACTACCCCTTCTGTTTCTGTGGGAACACCCACAAACTTTTGGTAAACACTGGGGCCAATCACATCATGGTCAACCAGGAATTCACAGATTTCCAGTAACTAGATCAAGTACCCAGTCAATTCAAAGCAGTTTGCATAGCCAACTCTTGCAGAGTAGCAATCACACATGAGATAGTACCCTTCTCTATGAGAATGGGTAAAGTCCAGGTTAAACTCTCTGGGCCAATCATGGCAGGGCTCATCCACAACGTTATTGCTGGCTTTGACTGGCTCCAGCACAACTGCCCATACATTGACTGGAATACCTCTGTGATCACACTCAACAGAAATGGGGTGGGCTTTCAGATCTATCCTTTCAAAATGAGCAAACTGCTCCATGACACTGTATTTGTCAGACTCACAGAGACTGGTATCTACAACTTCAAGAGGGGAAAGCTGAACTTCAATCAGTGTTCAGTTGAGGTCATCTGCTCTTAACTCACTACACACTATCTTTGACTAACCCACCTTCACCAGCACTTGTAGCATTTATTGAGGAGTATGTTGAGGGTCTGGATGTACAAGAATTCTGGCTACTGCCAACCTACTTGAAATCCAGCCTTTGCCCAATTTGGTGCCCTTCCAATATACTGTTTGACATACCAAGAATGGTAACCAAGCAATATCACATGACAATCCAAGTATCCAGTGGCCCAAACCCATCCCGCACATGACCAACCTCTAGGTTCAATCCAACTGAATCTCTGCCACAGCCCAATCTATATAAGCCTAAACTATTATCCAATAAAAGATACTTCCCTTCTCTCCTAATTCCATATTTGAAGCTTCACCAAAAGGCGCTGCTTATTGCTGGTAGCAGCTACGGTTTTTTGACCACACCCATGAAAGAGAAAATGACTGACCAAAACCTGTCCACCTTTGCTCACGTACTCAACCAGACCACATCCCAGGAGACTTGGAAAACGTACTTCTGCGCCCACAACATTGATGAGGATATGCCTAGTGGATGCACTGTATTCAAAGGTCTGGTCATGCCCAAAGCATGTGCCAAGATAATTCAATACAGTTGCTCTCTTCAACCATAAACAAACGCACAACCACCTATCACAGGTGAAGTTATCAACACCAAATACATTGGTATCAACAAGCTCTTTGGTAAAAACAAGGAAAACGTCATCAACTGGCTAGACCACTCAGCTGCTAAACTCTGCGCCAGCTGCATCCCCCATGAGAAATGGGTCCAGGAAGCCAGCAAGCGCCTGTACAAGGTTTCAGCTAACTGGTTTGCCACCTGGGTTGGCTCACAAACTGACAACAATCTTGACAACTGGGAAGAGTTCAAAGCGGACATCACGCACAATTTCTGTGTCACCAAATCCCTCCAAGACATAACAATCCAGCTCAGCAATCTTCCTCAAAAGACCACTATCACAGCTTACACCAATGAATTTGAGGAAAAACACTGTGAAATCCAAAACCCTGCTCAAGCTGACAAAGTACACACCAGATCCTTGTTTATCAACAGAATGAAACCCTATGTTGCTGCCCTCATTCATCCAGAGGCCAACACCTCCATGTTTGCGCTCATTGCAGGTGCCAAGCGCGCAGAAAAACGTGCAAACATGGAATATGCTGCATGCAACAACAATTGCTCCTCAAACGGCAATGGCAGAGAAAACTCCAATGGCAACAAACGCCAAAACACCAATCATAACAATGGCTCTCCAAATGTAATAATGGTAATTGCAGCCAAAGCGCAAACCACTCCCGTCCCAAGAAAGAGGACACTGCCAAAGTAAATAATGCGGAAATAGCAACACGCTATGAATCTGATCCCACATTCACTGACCTCAAAGGTCTCAAAACAAAGGAACAGGGAAAAGAGGAGGAGGAACAGGCTTAAGTGCCCCTATCTCCTCCCAACTTGACAAGAAACTTTACCAAGGCACAAACTTTGCTGCTTGCATCCCATGTGTCCTGCAATCCTCCATTTTTATGAACTTAAAAATTAAAGATTGCTCACAACTTCTTGTCTATCCATGCATTTACAAATCACATACAAATAAAATCTTATTCAACTCTGGTGCACAACACAATATGGTTAGCAAAACTTTTTTAACCAAGTAAAAAATACCAGTTGCCAAATCCAACTTCAAATACGCCAGAATGGCAGATAAATCAAAGGTTCTACTCAAAGGCAAAACAACTTTCTTCAGAATTGACCTCCAAGGCATACAAACGTCCATCAAAGGACTTGTCATGAACAACATAAACTACAACATTGTAGCAGGCATGGACTGGTTCACCCAAGTAAACCCCAGCGTATGTTGGAAAACAAAAACCATGACCATCAAACGCAACAGAGTCAATTTTAATATGCTCAAAGAACCCAATGACCTCATTCTAAGAGACACAGTATTTGTATAGGTCATAAACCAAGATGACTCAGAACATCTAACCAAAGACAGTACCCTCCACATAATGAGGTACTCTGAATTTAATAATAGATCAACACAAAAGATCCAATGCCCAGAACTTGTGGCACTCCTAAACAAATATGCTCATGTATTCAAGGAAGAACTCACAGAGTTACCCCCCAAACAAGAGTTCAAACATGGCATTGACTTATGAAAAGCCATGCCCAGACCTGCACCCCTCTACAGACTCTCTCCCATGGAGACCCAAACACTTAAAGCCCACATCAAGGACAATCTATCCAAAGGATTCATCCATCTGTCTGAATTCCTGTGGGGGCAGCAGTTTTCTTTGCAAAGAAAAAGGAAGGCACTCTGCGTCTAGTAACTGACTACAGAGCACTAAATGCAAGCACAGTGAAGAATAAATACCTATTCCACTTATAGAGGATCTGTTTGAAAGACTCTCAGGAGCCAAATTTTCTCCAAAATTGACCTCATCTCAGGTTACAACCAAGTTGAAGTAAAAGAAAAGGACGTACCAAAGACTGTGTTCTGTACGCAATTTGGATCCTTTGAGTGTAGGGTAATGAACTTTGGGATGATCAACACTCCTGCAACGTTTTTCACCATGATGAACCAAGCGCTAAATGGTCTTTCAAATACATTATGCTACCTTGATGATATCATCATATTCTCAAAAACAAAAGAGGAACACCTCATGCATGTCTTCAAGACACTTGATTGACTTGCAAAGCACAAACTTTACGCAAAACCAAGTAAGTGCAATTTATGGGAAAGAAACTCTTGTTCTTGGGCCACATTGTCTCTGACAGTGGCACTAAAGCAGATCCAGACAAAATTAAAGCCATAAATAACATGCAACACCCCACCTCTGTTAAACAAGTTAAATGCTTTCTTGGAATGGTAGCTTACCTAAGGAAATACATCAAAGACTGCAGGAAACTAACTGCACCAATCAATGACTTGACCAAGGGTAATGCCAAAAAGAAATTCATCTGGACATCAGAATGCAAAAAGAATTTCCAATTATTAAAACAAGCTTTGATCAAAGCACCAATCTTTCAATACCTTAATAACAACAGGTGCTACAAGCTCAAGTTGGATGCCAGTGACACCGCCATTGGCACAGTCCTGCACATCCGCCAGCCAGGGTAGCAAGACTTCCTGCCAGTATGTTAAAAAAGAAGAAAACTAACCAACACTGAGAAGAGATACCCAATAAACAACAAGGAATTGCTAGCAATATATCACACATGCAAGAAATGGAGATGTTATCTAGAAGGACATTTAAATGTCTGAGTACTAACTGACCATAAATCCTTAATATATTTTAAAACTCAGAACGCACTTGCATGGCAACAAGCCAAATGGATGTCTCTGCTAGAGCAGCTTAACTTGGACATCTAATAAAAAAAGGGGTCATAGCTGGTCACGGCTGATGCTCTCTCTAGACTATGTCAGCCTAGAGAAGATTATCCTGACCACCTGGACCCTGACTGGCCAAACCTATACAACACTGAGTATAAAACCAAAGGGAAAGACCCCTCAACACACCAACAGACCCATGATACATTTAGTAAGGAACAAAAAGTATTTCCGTGTATCAAATGGCACTGTATATCAAATCATTAACAACAAACATGTCCCTTGCATCACACTTGCACAAAGAGTTGACACCATACTAAGACATCACCGCCTGCTAGGCCATACAAAGGCTAACAACCTATACCTCACATTTTAAGAGATAGTATGGTGGCCCAACCTCAAACAGGATATGGTTGATGTTCTAAAAAGTGCACAGTGTGCAAGAAATACGCCAGCACAAAGGCTCCCCAGCCAACAGTCAACCCAGTATTAGACCCTGAACCATTCAAGGTTTGGGGACTGGATGTAGTGGGCCCCTTCCAAGAAATAAAGACAAACCAATGTTTCTTAATTGTAGCTATCAACTTTGCCACATGCTGGCCCATCTGCTGGGCAACAAAGGACCATAAAGCAGAAACCATAAACTGATTCATTAAAAAACAATCATAGCCAACTACAGCACTCCAGACTACATCATAACTGATGGAGTAACCGAGTTATCAGGTCACGTAGTAAACAACAACATAAAATCCAAAAACATTAAACATTCCACAACCTCTCTATACAGGCCACAGGCCAACAGCAGAGTGGAACGCCTAAACAACAGCTTTATCAGGACCCTAGAGAAAATAATGGATGGCAAAGCCAAAGTCACATGGCCACTATACGTGAAACATACATTACTAGTATCCCGGGCCTGCACCAATCAAGGGACAGGCTATTCATCATTTGTGATAACCTATGGGTACAAACCAGAAATAATTACCTGCAACAAGCAGTCATACATAAAGATCCCCCTGGGGAAGCCCCCCACAATAGATTAAGCACCAAATCTATAACACATACGCCTCAAAGCTAAAATAGCAGAGATAAAAAGGCTCAAAACACAAAAGGTAACCTCCACAGAGGAACCACTTCTCATCAACTCCCCTGTCTGGGTTCTAGCTTGCAACAGAAAGAAACTAGACTAGGTACACAGGGGACCAGGAAGAATCATCAAGCACAGAGCAGATCACAACACCTATCTAGTAAAATTCCAAGGTGCCAAAACCCCAATTGTCAAGAAATATCACAGAACCTGTCTCCGCCTTAGTAAAGGAGATCACTTGATCAGACTGGTTCCAACTAGTAAACAACTCCAGGAGCATTGGGTGGCAGCTGTTAAAACAAAGCCCCCTCCTGATGCACCAGAGTAACCCCTTAAAGGGGGTGTTGAGGGTCTGGAGGTACAAGCGTTCTGGCTACTGCCAACCTACTTGACATCTAGCCATTGCCCAATTTGGTGCCCTTCCAATATACTGTTTGACATACCAAGAATGGTAACCAAGCAATATCACATGAAAATACAAGTATCCAGTGGCCCAAACCCATCCTGCACATGACCAACCCCTGGGTTTGATCCAACTAAATCTCCACCACAGTCCAATCTATATAAGCCTAAACTATTATCCAATAAAAGATCCTTCCCTTCTCTCCTAATTCCATATTTGAAGCTTCCCCAAAAGGCACTCCTTATCAAGTATAAGGACTTTTTTTTAGCAAAAGCTAGACCAGTTGACCCCTCCAAGAGAAATAAAACATGTTGTTCAGCTTCAAGGACTGCTGCCCAAGGCATGCCCTCTCTATTGCTTGATGCCCAAGGGAGACAAAACTCTCTGTCAACACCTTGTGAACGCGCTCAATAAGGGCTTCATCTGCCCCTCCCTCTCACCATATGGGACTTCAGTCTTCTTTGTAGCTAAGAAGAATGGGTCCCTCAGACTGGTAATCAACTACTGCACTCTAAACAAGGTGACAGTCAAGAACAAATACCCCTTACTGTTAATTAACAACCTGTTTGATACACTTTCAGGTGCAAAAGTCTTCAGCAAGATTGATCTTACTGTGAGGTATAATCAGGTCATCATTAGACCAGGGGACAAGGCAAAAAATTCCTTCTTCACACGCTATGGGTTGTTCAAGTGTTGTGCCATGAACTTTGGAATGACCAACGCTCCCTCTAACTTCACCATGTTGATGAAAAAAGCCTTTGAATATCTAATTGGAAAGTGTGTTGTTGTGCACCTTGACGCTATTATTGTCTTTGGTCAAGATCAAACTGCACATCTCCAACACTTTTGTGCTGTCCTCAACACCATTTGTAAACATCAGTTAAAATACAAGCCTTCCAAATGCAAATTTATTTGGTCAGAGCTATTGTTCCTTGGGCATATCATCTCTGCCCATGGAATAAAGCCCAACCCTGCTAAGATTCAGGCAATCACAGGCATGCCACCTCTCACTGATTTGGGTCAGGTGCACACATTCTTGGGCATGATTTCCTATGTGAAAAAGTCCATACCCAATTGTGGAGAACTGATTGCATCTCTCACCAAGATGCTAAACATCAAACAGTGCTTCCAATGAACCCCTGTCAGAGATCAGGCCTTCAAGATATTAAAGCAGAGACTTAAAACTACACCTGTATTAAAATTTCCCAATTGCAATTGCCAGTAAAAACTCAAGACTGATGCCTCTGACAGGGCCATAAGAGCGTACTAAGGGTGGAAACTGACATGGGCATCTTTCTTCCTGTGTTCTAAAAATCCAGGAAGCTTATCAATTCAGAGCAATACTATACCATACATGATAAAGAGCTAGCGCAATTTTGCACTGTGTTGGGAAATGGTGTTGTTACCTAAAAGGGGCCATATTTTCACACTTTGTCCTAACAGATCACAAGTCTCTGCAGTACTTCAACACTCATTCACACTTAACTCAACGTCAAACACAATGGGTTGATTGCCTGTCCCTGTACCAATTGCACATTGAATACACCCTGGGAAGAAACTTGTCACAGCCAACACTGTGGGGTTCCTGTCCACCAGTCCCCAAGTGTGACCTGGATTGTAGCCAGGGACCGGCTGGAAGGGGTTGTCATTCTCTAGTAAGAGGAAATGTATCTCAGAAATATGTATAGGGGTTGAAATGGGCTTTTATTCACTCTCAGAAGGAAGATCCCCTTAGAAACCTTCTGGTACATGGCCCGGGGGGTCAAGGAAACAATATGGATTTGCCAATACTTGGAGTTCTTCAACAATATCTTGGACTCCTTGTACTTGGTCTTGGACTTCTGCACCTCAGTCTTGGACATCTGCTCCTTAGACTTGGACTCCTGCTCCTTAAACTTGGACTTTGGCACCTTAAACTTGGACTCCAGCACCGCCCTTAGGATCCAGCTTCTTATTCTTGGGCTCCTTCTCTGTTATCTTGGGTTATATCAGTCTAGCCAAGCTCCTGCTGGTGATCAAAAGGCTTCCAAAACCTTGTGGCAGAAACTCAGAAGACCTGGGAAAGACCTCCAAAAAGACCGTCAAATGACCCTGTAACTTTCCAGCCAACCACCTTCTTATAGTGTCCTTTTCCCAACAGTTCTGCCTTCAAAATGGCTTTCTTCATAAGCTTAAGCCATTGCTTCCCACCTTTTCCTATAATAACTTAAGCTTACAAACTTACTTTCTCAAAAGCTTAAAGTATTAATTCACTATTTCCTTGCTTATGCTTTAAGCTTTTGGCTTCCAACCAATCATTTTCATCAGGAAACCTGCCAGAACTCAACCAATGAATGCAGAGCGCAGAAATAGACCATTTCTGAAGTTCCACCAGGATCCAACTATGAAAATAATTTCCACAGCTCAAACTTCTCAAAGCAACAACTCTTTACGCACCAAAGCATTAACTGGTCCATTATTCTGGCACCATTTCTTCCTACATTCAACCTAAACCCATTTAAATAGTAGAATACTATTTAAATTGTTCTTTCTGGACCTCTTTAACGTTTTCCCCATATATTTACAAATATTGTAAAATCCAAGGAAAATGTTCCACCAAAACA
The DNA here is from genome assembly GCA_014839935.2 of Entomophthora muscae. Lineage (NCBI taxonomy): Eukaryota > Fungi > Entomophthoromycota > Entomophthoromycetes > Entomophthorales > Entomophthoraceae > Entomophthora > Entomophthora muscae. The sequence goes on from QTSX02004306.1 coordinate 22,569, forward strand.
ACTTTGTATCCTGCTCTCATAGCAACATACCTTTGTCTATCCTAGGAACTTAATAAATAAATATCTTACCCACACTTCTATTCACATTCCTTCTTGATTTTAATACTAAACCAAGGAAAAACATTCCACATTGTACCACCTCAGCAAATCAATTTGGCAAAATCTTGGCACATTTCTCCGGACCACCAGTTCTTCATCATCATCTTCTGATCCTTCAGCCAGCTCCTGTGTCAGGTATTCCTGCATCATAATCTTCTGGTCCTTCAGCTTATCCTCAACCAGTTCCTCAACAAATCCTCACTAGGAGCCTCCTTAGTTCCCTCTGCACACTGAACCATATTGGTTCACACAATTCAATATGAATCAACAGTCTGTCAACTAGCCTTCACTATGACCAAACAGTCCCTCCTGCTAGTCTTCTCTGTTAATTCTGTGAACCACCTTGGTTCTTTATCTCAGTCCTTATTATCAGAACTCATAGACCCAGACATTAGTCTACATTGAACTGGTGTTTGACTGGGCCCTTGCAAGTGGCAACCACTTAGGACATCCAACCATAGATTATCAAAGTCCATGCAGTTGTCTTTACTCACCCAGGTGATTAATTCTGGGCTTTGAGTTGCAAAGTGGTCAGCTTTACTTCCCAGAGGCCTGATCACACCAAGTTCTGCAGCTTGCTTCCCCAAGAAAATTGCCTTGGTGACACCTCTGAGCAAATCTATGCCCTTCAATGCTCACTTTGGGTTCCCCTAAAGCTCCCATAGGAGCATAAACAAGGACACCCTACCAGTCTGTTAGGTAGGGTGCTTGCTCACAGACCTCCTGTAAGCGTATTAGGGTATGTAGAGCCCTCAAAGCTCTTCCCCTCCCTGGCATCCTGCATTACCCGCCAGGGGTCCAAAACCTACTCTCCCCAGACAGACAAAGTTTCCTGCTTGCTATTTCAGTCTTCACTCTTCTGCAGCCACAGTTTCCTGCAAGGTGAAGCACTATAGCCCAAAGTAACCAATTTCTTCTGCTGGGTGGAGGCAACATCTGCCCCTGGTAGTCCTATGTTACCTACTAGGCCCACCTTACTTACACTAGTAGACCATGTTACCTACTAGGCTCACCCTCAACAAACAACCAAACTTTTGCTTGGCCAACACTAGCCCTGCCTGCAAAACCACCAAACATGTGGATCATCATAAACACCCTCTTCAGACTGGATGTAGTGTCCATCATGGGGGATGACATCTTAGACTCAGACTGGCCCATTCTCTATCCAGGTTCTGAGGCCACTTACTACAAGGGCCTCAACTCTGTGACTATTTCCAAGCTAAAGGATAACAAAAGTCAGTTCATCACTGATACTGGCAATGTTTGCCGCCAGGCAGAAACAGGTGAAAAGGCACCTTACATTTATATCACATAACAAGGGGATATCATACTATATTATCATTGTACCTTAGGTCATATTGAGGACGCAACCTCTTCAAAATCATGAAGTTTAAGTTTTGGTGGCCCTGTATATGCCAGTACATCTTGGACCTCCTTGCAATGTGTGTGTTGTGTGAAAAAAACATGTCTAAACCTGCACCTCACAAGTTGATTCTGCCTTTCAAAGCCATGAAACCCTTTGAAAAGTGGTCCTTAAACATTGTGAGGCCTCTTCTCAAAGGCAGGCTAGGCAAAAATTACATCATTACAGCCATCAATTACTTCATCTGTTGGTCATTAGTGTGGGCAACCACCAATCATACTGCCAATAACATCACTTGCTTCATTGTCAAAGAGATTGTGGCCCGCTTTGAACGGCCCAAGCGCCTTATCACTGATGCTGAGCCCAAGCTTGTAGGACACATCATGAAGGCATACTGTTCCAAGAACGCCCTCCAAAAAATAGTCACAACACCCTACCACTCCCAGACTAATAGGTGTGATGAGCGCTTAAATGGTTCACTAGTCCAACTGATTGCCAAGCTCTTGCAGGAGCACCCCAATACCTCTTGAACTGAGCACCTGCCCACTACCCTACTCATCTTATGAGCAAGAATTGATAAGGGCACCGAGTTCAGCCCCAGCATCTTGGCCTTTGGGACCCCTTATGGTTTGACAGGGTAGAGCAGGGAAAATTACAATCCACAGTTTCCGGAAAGCTGCCCTTGATAACTACCCCTCTCTGAATCAGTGGTGTGCCAAAGCTTGATACATTAAACACAAACAAATTAAAGGGGGGACAAACTACCTCAAGGCAAGATATGCCATATGTGACTCTGTCTATGCCCTCAACCTCAACTCTTCTAAATTGAAACCCAATCACTTGAGATCCTTCAAAATAGCTGCAGTCTATGACAATCACACCTACTAATTTAAAAACGCCCAAGAAAAACCAAAAAGGTCTATCACAATTGCTTGCAGCCCCTGCCGCACTATCCTCACACAAAGGTTGTTTGTGCAGACCTTTCTGGATCTCCCACAAGCTCCAATCCTGGTGTCTCACAACAAACAGAGGGCAAGGGTAGTGTTTCACACTGAGTTTTCTTTCTTGCTTGCTAATGTATCTTACAATACACAGGGGGCGCTTGATGAGTTGCCCCAGGACGTATCTAACAGCATGGATCAATCTGATGGCAATATTGAATTTCAGACACTTTTTTCTAATTAGGAGTGCTGCCAATTTGACTTTTCTGATTCCTGCACAAGCCATTCCATACTCCAAAACCTTATATAAAACCTGTCACTATGTCATCCCCTGATGGCCTTGTGGCTTTCCTCATATGGTATATTAATAACAGCAATAACCAATAAACCACATCATATTCTTATTATTTCTGCCCTTTCTATTGGACTGTTGTCTTTCCCAAATGAAATACTGAACTCTCATTGGTTCAGTTGCAACACTAAACTGACTAATATACATTTATCTCAACAGGTTTGAAAACTACTACGCAATTTACCTGTAATGTCAATTTGACATAAGCTGTCAGAAAGACAGGCATAAATATAAGCATTAGGTGACTCAGGACAGGATACTGTCAGACCAGTAGGTAATGCATACCATAGGATGTGTCAGGATTGACAATTCTTCCTCTCTGGAAACCCAGGCCTGGGAGCAGGAATCAAACCCTGACCCTGGACCCCCCCCTGGGCTGCTAGGCCTGTGGACTGCAGGACCGTCTGCCTGCAACTTTCTGGGACTGAGCCCCCACAAGCTGATACCAAGAATTTGGCCCATGCAGTGAAACAAGCCAAACCAAGGAAATTATTGCACCAAATGGAAGACTAATCACTGCTCCTAATGAAGGTTCTGATTTGGCAACTATTAGCTTCATGAACTTGAAGTCTACACCAGCAACCAATCAGGAGCCAACCCAGGAAAGAGGCACAGGCCTGCGGCCCAGTCTCATGACCACAACACTAAAGCAAGATAATCAGGTAGCCAAATTGAGATTCTTGACCAATGAAAGAATACCCGGGCTGAGTGCCATTTTGCTGCTTTTGGATCCAAGCACCCAGTTCCCCCAGCCCTGCCTTTCCCAATGCCCTGATGAACACCCCATGGAAAATGTTAAGTTTGGAGGTGGGGTACAATATAGACCAAAAGAGCCCTGCGCTCTAAACTTATTGCCATTTTTGAATAAAGGTTATGTTATTTTGGCTCATACAGCTATTGCCTTATTTTGTATTTGCTGTCTACCAATTCAGTTCAAGATCTCCTGGCCCGTCTGCCCCACCACCCACTGTTTTCTGTTCTCCTGGTGTGCCCTTTGGACCTGTCCATTTTACTGACTACCCTCTGAATTCTGAATACAAGGAATACACCCCAGAAAAGATACTCAAACTTGATTCTTTGGCCTGCATACAATCTGCAATTAGATACAACTGACAAGGCCTGTGGATATTTTCAACACCCAAGTTGTTCAGAGGGAAATTCAACTATCTCCCTTCTTACAACCTGCCCATGAAACCGCCCATACCCTAAAACCTATGCCTGCTTCCTCACCCAACCTCCCAACCAACCATTCTGGCAAGCTGTTTGGGATTTTTTACATCACTCTTACAGGGGTGATTGGCACTATAATCCTGGCTGGCGGCCTGTGGTCCTGGGTGAGAAAGTCTGCCTCCTACCTTTTAAAGTTAGCTCCCCTCTTGTGGTGGGCATTGCCCGCAAAAAACCCAGCCCAAGTTACCCCTGAAAACAATGGGTTGGCCGCTAAAGACTGGATCCCTGAAATTATGGCCATCTTTATTAAACCTGGTACTCTGAGCCCCAAGATGTTGTTATTTATTAGGGCATCTTGTATGCTTTTGCTATTGATAATCACTTATTACACCTATAAGATGACCACAAACCTGATCTCTTCCATGTGGAAGAATGTGAACCCAAACAACCTAAAGAGAACTGACACCAATACCGCTGACGCCAACAAAGCCTCCCCCCCAAGTGCAAAACGTGATTGTGAATCAGTCCCTCACAAAGGTAGAGATGCCTCAGATGGGAAAACTCATGCTTGAGGAAGCTAGATGTGCCATGCCGGTCCTCTGCCTGTATTTTCATACTAATGCCCCCTCTTATGCCAGTGATACCAAGAAGATCCTTGGGGTTGCTTCAATGCTATCAGGAGACGCCTTGGACTGGTTTGGCAAGGCCACAGCTGAGGACATAGAATTCTGCTTAGACTACGCCAAGTTTGAGGCTGAGTTAATGGCCACTGGGGAAGATCCCAACACTAGATACTACGCCCTGAACTCCCTGTTAGAAATTTGAAAAGGCCCTTGACCCATCCAAGTGTATATTGACAAATTGCTCAAACTGAAAACCCGCACCCAACTTGAGGACAAACTGGCAGCCATTAACTTCCAAAAAGGGAGTCAACCTAGCAATGAAGGACCTGTTGAAGCACCATCTGCCCACCCTCAGCCTAGACAAGCTAATTCCCCTGTGCAAGGGTCTTAGCATATACCAAGAGAACGCTGGCTCCTCTCAGATCTGCCAACCCCAAACACCAACCCCCAACAGAACAGGAATGACCCCTGAAGAGATCCAACAACACTACTGCAAACAAATCTGCTTCTACTGCCACAAGGCGGGCCACTTGACCAGAGCCTGCCCTAAGAAGAACACTGCCCCAATCTCACTGGCATAAATAAACACTTATTTCAGTCTTACAAATTCATCCAAGTGACCATAGAAGTAGCAGGAAACAAGCGCAAGATTGAAGCCTTTATTGATACAGGGGAAGATGAAAGTTTTATTGACGCCATCCTAGAAGAGGAATTAGGCTTAAGAGCCTCAGAGCGCAGTCTACAAGTAATCATGGGAAACAGCTCCTTGGACACTGGCTATGAGTGTGAAAAAGAACTCCTGTTGACCATTAGACACAATGTATACCCATGGTCCCTGATCCTCTTGCCAGTACTACCCACCCCCTTATACTGGGTGACCCCTGGTCCAACAGACATGGCCTGATCCTGAACTATTGTGATCAAACGGCCATGTTGGGCCAACCTGAATCCTGTGACACTGTTCCTTTTTGCATGAGCTATGACCAACCCCCTACCAACAAACTCTTGACCATGAAGATAGAACCTAGTGTTGGGATACTGCCTACCTCCTACAGAGATGAAACCATGTGTTTAGTGAAGAAGCAGCCACAAAACTACCCAGCCATTCAATCTACAACCACACCATAGTCCTGTTACAAGGGACTCAACCGCACCACGGCCCCATCTACAGCTGTAACCACCGCAAGCAAGTAGCCTTGAAAGCATACCTTATGGATATGACAAAAAAATGGTTCATCTGAGTGTCAAAAGCCCCCTGCTTATCACCCATGCTATTTGTAGGGGGAAAAGATGTTGGGATGTGTCCATGCATGAATTACCAAATACTGAATGACATTACGGTGAAGAACCGCTACCCCATCCCCAATGTCAACAACCTCTGTGATGTACTGACCGGAGCCCAAGTGTACTCAAAAATTGACCTTTTAGATGTGTTCAACCAAATCCAAATCAAGGATGGAGACAAGCACAAGACAGCCTTCAAAACCCAATATGGGCTGTACTAGTACCTTGTAATGCCTTTTGGCCTCTGCAACGCCCCCAGCACTTTCCAAAGGATGATCAACACTGTCCTGGGGAAATACCTTGACCATTTTTATGTGGCATATCAGGACAAAATTCTCATCTACAGCAAGACTCACAAGGAACACCTGCGCCACCTAGACCTTATACTAGAGAAACTCTCCCAAGCAAACTTACACACTAAGCTTAATAAATGTGAATTCTTTCAGTCTGAAGTTGGATTCCTGGGATACGTAGTGAAGACCTGCAGCTTTGCCATGGCACAGGATGAAGTAGAAGCAATAACATCTTGGCTGGTGCCCAAAAGCAGAAAGTATGTGAGAAGTTTTTTGGGCCTGGCAAATTATTGCAGGGATTTCATCCAAAAAAATTCTCACATCACCCTCTCCCTGACCTGCCTTTGCTCTGACAAGGTCACCTTTTCCTGGACTCCAGAATTTATCACCGCCTTTAAAACCTTGAAACTTGCCTTTACCTCTGTCCCTTTCCTGGCCATGCCAGATCCCTCCAAACCTTTTTTTCTGGAAATCAACGTGTCGGACTTTGCGGTGGGTGGGGTCTTTCTTCAGGAAGGAGGGGATAGTATGCTACATCCTGTAGCATATTACTCCAAGAATATGCTACCTGCAGAAGGGAGCTACCCAATATATGATAAGGAGATGCTAGTCATAATCAAGACCCTGAAACATTGGCGCCAATATCTATGTGGTGCTGAATATCCAGTAAAGATCCTGACAGACCACAAGAACTTAGTATACTTCTTCAAATCACGCCAGTTTTTCCAACAACAATCAAGATGGGCCTTAGAACTGGCTGACTACACTCTGATCATAGACTACACACCAGGGAAGGTGAACGTGGTACCCAATGCCCTAAGTAGAAGAACTGACCTGGTGCCTACCCATCTAGAAACCTGCAACCACAACCCCCCCAGTCCTCTTGGACACAGCAAGCCTAGGCATTCACCTGGGATTGATGAAAATCAGAGCCAGCAAACCAGAAGTACTAAGGGTCCAAACACTAGACAAGTTCACTAAGATCATGATCTCTGATCTCTCCAAATCCTTGGATAGCACCCACTACCAAAAAGGCTACCCATTGAAGGGAACAACACTAATGCTCCACAACAGGATCTTTGTACCAGAAGGAGACATCAGAACCAACGTCTTGAGAGACTACCACAATTCTGAGATGGCTGGACACCCAGGTAGGCTCAAGACCCTCCAGAGCATCAGAAGGAACTTTGCTTGGCCAAAAATAGATCAATATGTAAGCACATACCTGAAGGGGTGTGAGACCTGTGGGCGGACCAAAACTTGCAGAAAAAAACCTGAAGGACTTCTAAGACCCTTGAATATACCCCATGAACCTTAGAGATATTTCTCCATGAACATACATCATGAAACTGTTGCCATCCCTCTCATACAATGCAATCCTTGTCATGGTAGACCACTTCACCAAGATGGCATACTTTGTACCAACCACCACCAATTGCACGGCAGCAGAAACAGCCCAACACTTCCACGACTGCATCCTTGCGCAACACAGAACACCTGAGGAAATCATCACAGACAGAGGACCCCAATTCATGTCAAACTACTGGACACAGGTGATGAAAGACTTGGGAATCAAGCAATGTGTATCTACCTCCTACCACCCACAGACAGACAGCCAAACTGAACAATTAAACCAGATCCTTGAACAATATCTTTGATGCTATGACAACGCTGATCAGGAAAATTAGGCCAAAATGCTCCCCATGGCCCAGTTTGCCTACAACAGTAAGGACCACGCCTCCACAGGCATGTCCCCATTTAAAGCCAACTATGGGTTTGACCCCACCTGGGACCCCCAGATTGGCAAAAAGGAATTGAATACCACTGGGCGCTCCTGGATTGAACAGATTCAAGACACACAAAAAACATGCTTTACCAACCTGAAACGCACAGTGCAAACATAAAAAGCCTTTGCTGACTGCAAACAAACTCCAGGCCAACCCTTACAAGTTGAATACAAAGTATACCTAGACTCCTGGAATGTATCCCTGCATGTGCCCCACAAGAAATTATCTCACAAAAGAAGCAGCCCCCACAAGATCACCAAACTAGTTGGTGAGGTTGCCTTCAAGCTAGACCTACCCCCCTCCTTGAAGATTCATAATGTGTTCCACCACTCCCTGTTGTTCAAAAAAGATGGAAATTTGCTCCCCCACCAATGGATTAAGACAGCCCCCCCCTCACCCATCCAAACAGGCCGCACTGAGGAATATGAAGTTGAATACATACACGGCAACCAAACCCACTATCAAAAACCCCAGTATTACGTCAAGTGGAAAGGATACCCACTAGAAGAAGTTCCTTGGAACTGCTGAGCAACCTGACTAATGCCCAAGAAGCCGTTCAACTCTACCTGAACAAGAAGAATCAGAAGGGAGGGCTCTTGGGGGAAGAAGGGGATGGTGTCAGGATTGACAATTCTTCCTCTCTGGAAACTCAGGCCTGGGAGCAGGAATTGAACCCCAACCCTGGACTCCCCTGGGCCGCTAGGCCTGTGGACCGCAGGACCGCCTGCCTGCGCCTTTCTGGGATTGAGCCCCCACAAGCTGATACCAAGAATGTTGGCCCATGCAGTGAAACAAGCCAAACCAAGGAAATTATTGCACCAAATGAAAGACTCATCACTGCGCCTAATAGAGGTACTGATTTGGCAACTATTAGCTTCATGAACTTGAAGTCTACACCAGCAACCAATAGGAGCCAACCCAGGAAAGAGGCACAGGCCTGCGGCCCGGTCTCATGACCACAACACTAAAGCAAGATAATCAGGTAGCCAAATTGAGATTCTTGACCAATGAAAGAATACCCGGGCTGAGTGCCATTTTACTGCCTTTGGACCCAAGCACCCAGTTTCCCCAGCCCTGCCTTTCCCAATGCCCTGATGAACCCCCCATGGAAAATGTTAAGTTTGGAGATGGGGTACTATATAGACTAAAGGGCCCTACGCTCCAAACTTATTGTCATTTTTGAATAAAGGTTATGTTATTTTGGCTCACACAGCTATTGCCTTATTTTGTATTTGCTGTCTACCAATTCAGTTCAAGATCTCCTGGCCTGTCTGCCCCGCCACCCACTGTTTTCTGTTCTCCTGGTGTGCCCTTTGGACCTATTCATTTTACTGACTACCCTCTGAAGTCTGAATACAAGGAATACACCTCAGAAAAGATACTCAAACTTGATCCTTTGGCCCGCATACAATCTGCAATTAGATACAACTGACAAGGCCTGTGGATATTTTCAACACCCAAGTTGTTCAGAGGGAAATTCAACTATCTCCCTGCTTACAACCTGCCCATGGAACCGCCTGTACTCCCAAAACCTATTTCCGCTTCCTCACCCAACCTCCCAACTGACCATTCTGGCAAGCTGTTTGGGATTGCGTACATCACCCTCACAGGGGTGATTGACACTATAATCCTGGCTGCCAGCTAGTGGTCCTGGGTGAGAAAGTCTCTCTCCTATCTTTTAAATTTAGCTCCCCTCTTGTGGTAGGCATTGCCTGCAAAAAACCCAGCCTGAGTTATCCCTGAAAACGACGGGCCAGCCGCTCAAGACTGGATCCCTGACAGGATGGGTTCTAACTTGATAATGTAAGATAAGAATTGCCTAAGTAAAAACCAGGGCCCAGAGTTGAGCATCATAGAGTCCATCAGTCCTGTCAAGTAGTATGTAGTACTCTAAATAGCTGGGTAGATGTGGTCTTGGCAGTGGTAGTAGGTTTTATTAGGCGGTTGGGTTGCAGGATTAAGGGCAGTGTCATGAGTACAAAGTAGGCAGGCAGATCATTGTACTTGCTGTTGAACAATCTTACAGCCTCACATATTACTTTCCTTTGTGACCTATAGTTTTGGTCTCTCTAGTCCTTGCCAAAACTTTGGCAATGAGTATTTTCTCTAAGTTGAACTCAGAGTAGGCAAGGTTTAGTGGGTATTTGGTGAAATGTACAGGTTCAAAGAGGGCTTCAGGGGGACAATATAGTGCCAGAGATGAATTAGCGGGTTAGTATCTAGAGCAAGCAGTAATCTTGTTTTCTACATAACCAGAGTTGAGATAAAAGATCACTAAAACTAAATAAGGTAGAATTTGTTCAAACCAAAGGTTTATAAACTTTATTATTGAAAATTACAATATGATCATCATCATACCACCAGAGTTCTTATACATGTGATTTTGTTTCTTTGATTTTCACGGACTTCAGGCCTGTGAACAATTTGCTGGCAGGGCATGGAACTTGGCTTAGAGTTTTGAGAGCAGCGGATCCTGGTTAGGCTTGCTCTGGTGAACAGAAATAATGATGCTTTGTTTTGCTGCTGATGTTCACAATATCACCTGAGCTGGCTAATTGCATTACCCATTCTGGACTGAAGACTGGAAGCAGCTAGTGCTCATTGGCAGGGCTAGTAGTAGGCCTTGTCTTAACCTTTTTAGGAAAGTCACAACCTCTGTGTAAGTCTGAGTCTTCAGTGGCATAAGGTTGGCAGTAATCTGTTAACTATTTGGAAAATTGTCTTTAAGAAGCTGGTGGTGGGTCACAGAGTAATCTAACAACTTGAGTTTGTGACTCAACAAGTTGGTGGATTTCTATGCATGCTGGGGGACTTAATTTGCCTTCAGAGGGTCAGGGTTTGATTTCAGGGATTTCAATGTTAGTATTGAACTTTCAGTCTTGGCAGTTGGCAGTCTGTTGGGTTTCTGCCCCTCCTGATTGGGCCAAGATATCTTCTGCGGCCCAGGGTTTGGCTCAACTGGCAGTCTGATGGGAGTCCCTGTCTATCCTGGTTGGTGCAAGGCATTTTCTGAGGGCCAGGATTTGATTTCTGATTTTTCAATACAGGTATTAAAATGTTATTCATGACATAAGCTATTGTGTTGTAACTGTGCTGTTTTAGCAGAGTTACAAAGAGGAAAATGGTTAAAGACTATATAATGTTTTTTATTAAGAGATATCTGTTATATAGTTGCTATGAATCTGGATATAGGTAAAATAATTATGATGATTACTTAATTGGATAGATAAGGGGGTGGCTTGATTCTTGTAGAGAGTCAAGCGCAGAATCAAGGTATTTATCATGTGAGGATCACTATCTGGTCATGTTACTAGATTTGAAAATTTGAGTTAACTTCTGCATCTGACTTCAGATCACTGAGAAGTTGGATTACGGGTCTTAAACCTGTTTAGTCAGAACCTTGCCGTGAGTCAGCCCCATTGTTTTGATAATTGGTTAAATCATCTCTATTAGATTTTCAAACAGTATAAAACCGATTGGGAAGACCAACTAGTTTTAACTGAACACAATCAAAAGGTGTTGTTTCACTTAAGATAATTCGTTTATTAAAATGATAGTGATATGAAAGAAGCTTGCCAATATTTATAACCTAACATTGATACAATTTGTTAATCACAAAGATCATCAAATATGAACAATTGGGGTTGATCTTACACTATTGGCATTTCCAGGATTGACATGATTTGTCTATCACAATAATCCTCTCATTCATCAGATTAACACACTTCACACTAAATTCATTACAACAGGCAAAGCCAAGTCTTCATACATGATAGAGCACATGATACAAGCTTAAATCTTTGTTAAGCTTTTTATACATGAAAATCTCATAACTTTAATCAGTTGTGTTTGTATATTCAGGTTCAAATTATCTCAGTTTAGAAAGCTACATGCAAATAAATAGATCAGCTGAGAATAAACTACTTAGAACACATTATTATAACTATGTATACTAAGAATAAATGCAATTAAATTGACATAATAAGCCTGAGTCTCCTTTCAAAAATATAAAGGCCTCTTCCAAATGATTGTAATCACTACTTGAAGTTAAGTGTCATTAAAAATAAGTTAAATATTAAGGCCTAGCTGTGTTTGGATACAAAGCCATCAAAGCAACAAATATCCTTGAGACAGCTTTGAAATATAAGCATAATTGAATTTAGTAGATGATATGTCTTTCTGCTGTGGTTAAAAGATTCATTTAAACTTTTCCAATATGAGTGTTGTCACAAAGCCTACATGTTGACAGTTAGTATAGGATAATTATCCTACACTTTTCAAACCACAACCTAGCTGTAACAAATCCAATTGACAAAGTTGGATTTTGAAAAGCCCATATTAGTGACTGTTTCCCTCTCTCCATTCTTTATCTAATTATCTCACTTATTCCATATTAATTATAGACTTTTAAATTTTTTCCTAGTTACCTATCATAATAACTCACTAGGAGATATCTTGGTTTTCTAAATCTTATGATAAAAGATAGAGCAATTCAACAAAAACTCTCTTTTTACAAAAATACATTTTTGAAATTGATTTTAATTTTTTTGCAGGACTATTTTTTCTTGTTGTTTGAGGAAATGGTAGAGCTAAGTTCTCTCAATTATTTTTACTCACTATTGCAATCATACTGACTTTTTTAATAGGTTTCAGAGTTTGTGGGTATTTCCTGCTGTAGGCTGGTTTCTATCAGAGTCAGTTTCTGTGGTTTGGGATCTAGCCTGGACTACCTTGCCCAAGGCCTTTGTGGCAAGGTGGAGCCCAGCCCCTATTCGTCACACTAGCACCTTATAAGCTTTCCCTAACACTCGAGTTGCATGTTAGTGATGAACTTTATTGGTCATTTAGCTATTAAACTTTAACTCATCAGCCATAAGTTAAACAACCCAACGAACTTGGCAAGGTGATTAATTGAAAGTAATTTTGACTGAAAAACAGAAAAAATAACTTACAAAAAGTTTAGTAGAACAGTAATTAAACCCAAGGTTAATGTTACACTTTTCATGTTTAAACATAAGAAAATGATTTTAATTAGTATTATTCAAAGAGAAAAGTCGAACAAACGTAACAATAGAATGAATTCCTACCAAGATGACGAAAATATATATCTTTTGGGGAAACTAGCTTTAATATTTATTTTAACGGTTGTATGCTGGGTTTAACCTTGAAGAGTATTAAACTCACTCAGAAAGGACTTGGAAACAGCACCCTCATTGACATTAAATAAAAAGGGACCGCAAGCTTAGCCTACAGTCCACAGATCTATTTAACATGCAATTTATTATAAGCTAAAATTGGGCTTGAAAGATACAAAATCTACAAGGCTATTTTTAGCTGCTTCTTGCAACCAAGATTGGTTGGAATGTCATTCTTTAAAAGCAAACGAACATAAAGAACATTTATCTTACTTAAGAAATTAACCTTAAACTCAGTTGTAAAACAAGTTTCCCTGGATCACTAGCTGAGTAAGGGCTCATAAAGTCGATATCTGCCACGTATCTGTCCTAGACAACATTAAGCTTAGTTGATAGGTCTTCAGTTGGCATATGAAAAGTTACAAGGCAAAAAAAAACCCCTAAGATTATACAAACCTAAGCTCAAATAGTGGAGACAAAAATAGTTCATAGGTAACAGTGCCCAGGTCAAAACTTTGTTTACATTGTGATGAAAGGGGACCAAGCTCTACCTTTTCACAAAGGTATTGGGCAAGGTGGTCCAGGCTAGATCCCAAACCACAGAAACTGACTCTGATAGAAACCAGCTTATAACAGGAAATACCCACAAACTCTGAAAACTACAAATGTGGGGTGGTGGGCGGGATACCAAAAAAAACAAAGCTGAGCTATACCCGCTTTGCCCTTTTACGGCATCTCGCCTGGGTACACATCCAGGTATCCTAGCAGAAACCTTTTTTTGTTTTTTAGATTAGCTAACTTTTGAAATCTTTATCTTATACTCTATCTGATAGAAGGAAAGATGTGTCAGGCAGGCTGCCAAAAGAGCAAAGCTATGCTACACTTAGCTTCACTTTTTTACAGCAGCCCGCTGGTATGTATTTTCTGTTATAGCTGGTAAAAACTTTGGTTAAAGATGAGTGTGAAGTTATATCTTTTGAAATTTAATTTTTTTTAGGCTTTTTAATGATCTTTATCACATTTTTTTGGTAAAAATTCATGGGTGATGACATCCCGCTAGTATGTGTTTCTGGTCAAATATCTGGTAAAAAGCTATTTGAAGATGAGGGTGCCCTTATGTTTTTTTGGCAGCAATAATTTTGATTTATCATTGAAATAATATCATAAATCAATGAGTATATAAAGGTGAGCAGCAAGAAGGCTACTAAAAAATAATGCTATGCTAACTCAGCCCTGTTATTTTCAGCTTCATACTTTTATCCTTTTCTTTTTCCCTAGCAGAAATACTTTTTTGGTAGTTCAGTATATCTTTTTTAAATTTATTTACTATTCTGGTTGTTAAAAGATGATTTAACGATATCTAAAGTATTTTTTAATATAAAATTGATAGCTTTATTATGATTGCTACTTTTCATTAGAGAAGTATGAGTGTATGCTTTGTAAATACTCTTTTATACTATTATCAAGGCTTTATTAGAGGTTTGTACCTTTTACTATGCATTATATTTTGACATTTAAGAGACTGGATATTAATTACAGTACTTTTAAAAGCTGTTAAGATACAGAGACAAACCCAAACATAGAACACCAAGTTTACACACACACAAAAGCAACAATTTACTGTAAATTCAGAACCTAAAGGTAAAAATGTGGGATTGTCAAATTCTTTTGTGTGAACTCACCAACTTAATGAAGTAATTTTCATCCCAGAACAACTTACTTTTTATATAAAAGGATAAAAAATATCCCAGTAAGTTGGTGAGTTCACGCAAAAGAATTTGACAATTCCGCATTTTTACTTTTAGGTTCTGAATCTACAGTATACATATTAACAATAAAATTAGCCCACTTAAGATTTGTTTTGTACATGGCTTCTGTGTGGTCAGCACTTGGTTTTGGTTGTCTATCTCAACAGCTCTGAAAAATACTGCATTTTTTATCCACATCTTGAAACTGAAGCCCTTTTAAATTCTTTATTTCAGTACATATTTTGAACTTTAATGGACATTACAATACCCATATTAATAAAAATCAAGTACATTTATAAAAATCTCTGTGGTTTCTGAACCATTATTTTGTAGTTTATAGGATTGTAATATTCTTTTTGTAGTACATCTGTTTACTAAAATACAGTCTTTATTTATTGATGGCTGCATATTTTATTTATCAGCATACTGGTATCAATTTCTATATACTTATATGTTAATTCTATGTGTTACTCTTATTTTTAATATCATTATTTCCTATTTTTGATAAGATGGTGTCTGATTTTAGAGATCTTTTTAGTAATCTAATGTGTTGTTATTTCAGCTTCATAGCATTTGATTTAATTGCATTTTATTTTTGTGGGTTTAGTACTCTCTGGTAATTTATATTAATTTTGGTTTTAGTAGAAAACATCATAAAATGAAACTATTGTAATATGGTCTCAAAATTGATTTTTTTATGAATGTCTAACATATCTTTTTATCTCAGAAAATTAATTAATTATGGTGGTCTTTTAAATAAAAACCCTCTAATTTTATGAGCAGAAGAAAGTTTAAAAATCTATAGTGGCTATTATATATCAAAGTAGTTTATGTGATGCTGGAGTTTTACAGATGTGGTAAAATAAAAATTATTATAAATGCTTTATTTGGGTGAAAAAGATTTTAAGTAGAGTCAGGACAAACTTGTTTTTTTATAATAAGATAAAACTTGACTATAACACTTAAAATATGGAGTTTAATTAGAAGTTTTTTAGCAAATTATAATTTCTTGGTAGAGAACTTAAAACTAAGTAACTTTGAAATATAAATTTTAATATTATTTAATTATATGAAAATAAGATAAAGCTTAATATTCAAAGATATAGCTAATAAAAGGTTAAAGCAATGAAGTCAAAAAGATTACCTTAATAGTAAAAAGTTGAATTTGAGTAAAAAAGAGCTAGTTGGATCAAAAAACTAATTTAGATAAACAGTTTTTTTAGTAAAATATCTGGTTACTCTAAAAAAAACTTACCCAGCCATGATCTGCTGTAGGAAGAAATATGGAGCTTGAAATTAAGGTTAGTAGTTTGAAAAATATGACTTACCTAATTCATGATCTGCTGCAGGAGAAAATTTTGTGCTTTTTTTAAAAAAATGTTAGTAATTAGCAAATTCACTTATCAAACCAAGATCTGCTTCAGGGCAAAAATCTGGTTTTTTTTAATCCAGGTTAGTAAATTTAATGAAATTAACTTACCCACCCCAAGATCTACTATGAACTAAGTCAACCTAAAAGGGGATAAAGGTTAGTAGTTTGAGTGAAATGATTACCTGAAATGAAGCTTGGTTAAAAAATATTAGTTAATCAAAACAATACTTACCAACCCAAGATATAATTCAGGACAAAAATCTGGTTTTTAATCTAGGCTAGTTAATTTAGTTAAAGAAGCTTACCTAAACTTGATCTTCTTTGGGGTGGAGCTCCTTTAAAAAAATGAGGCTAGTAAATTAAGTGAAATGCTTACTTGAATTCTGCTTTGATTTGAATCTCCAAATAATTAGTTTTTAAAAAAACCTTATTATCATTTTAAATTAATGTTAGCTACAAACTTTTAAAAACATGCTTACCTTCAATACCTTTGATTTACTATGCTTAAAACAGTTATTATTATGTAACTTCAAAGCTTACCTTTTGATTTTGAAATGATCTATATTATTTAGAAATGAAAAAGTTAGTACTGTAAATTCAGAACCTAAACGTAAAAATGCGGGATTGTCAAATCCTTGGTCCAAATTTTGAATCACTTTTGTGGGATGGCCTTTTTTTAGTAAATTGATTTTTTTGAGTATTTATTTGAATATTTGAAAATGCGGGAACTCATAGACACTTTGCAAAGTTCAAGTCAAACTGCATATTTTCAATGGACAAAATGAATTAACTGGAATCAGATTTGAAGCGTTCAAATCTATCAACCATTTTCATTAAGTTTACTATGTTTTTTGGAATTTCAGGATTATCAAATCCAAGAACCAAATTTCAAATCACTTTTAAATGCCACTAGTAAGCTCAGATATTAATTGTGGGAACTGGAATCCAAATTTAATGTACAGTAAGCACACTAGGAAACACCAACCCAAATCAAGAAGCTCCACCACAACTAAAATCAAATAAAAAATCCAGTCTCAACAACCATGTTTAGACATAAAAAGTGATTAAACTTTAAAATTATCCAAAACTGGAAAGTATACAATATTATTCACTTCAAATCATGGATATAGAAATTCTGTTACTATTCAAGGCTAACTCAAGAGAAAATAACTACCCATAACTAAATCAATAAATCCAAATAAATACATATTTAATCTAAAATATATTATATTATTTTATTTTATTTTTATAGACTGTCAATTGCATTTTCAACCAGCTCCTGCACCAGCCCGCAGGGCAGCCTGTCCACAAGGGCATCTCAGAGGATTCAAGAACAGACCCATAACCCAACTTGAAGAGAGTCATGCCAACACACAGGCCTCCCAAGGTGTTGGTGCCAGCCAACTACCTCCTGCATCTTAAGCCAAGAACAGTAGCCTGAATCCAAGACAGAAGCTGCTCTCAAGGCCTGCCACAAAAGTCTCTTATAGAAAGGACATCAGGAATAATGAGGTTACATACACCTCCACTGTGTACCCAGTTGTCACCTGACCCACACTCTTGATACAATAGTTGCTACTTCCTGCCCTGCATGTTTGACACGTCCTATGAGCCATTGGCCACCACTGAAGAGCCATCTGCACCTGTATTGTATGCCACCATTGACAGCACCAGTGCAACCAAGCGTGATCCCACCCTCTACACAAAAGTCCTCATCCCCTGTGTTGAGCCTGCTAGCCAGGATGCTGCGGTACCTGCCAAGGGCCAGCGTTGGTTGATGGATAGTGAGCATGAAGCTCTCCTCAACTGCTTGAACGGGGGAATGAAAGTTTGGGATATTGCGTCCTGATTTGGTGTCACAGCCAGATACATTGCCAACATTAACATCAAGTATGGCAACACTGGGCAAATAGGAAAATCTGCCAAGGCTAAGTGGCAGCCCAGCCTACTTCAGCACACTCATCTCAAGGCAATCAAGCAGTGAGTTACCAAGGATTGCCACCTGGACTCACTTGCTGTCCAATCAATGCTTGCCACAGAGTTTGGGCTTTCTGTTTCTAAAACCCTTGTATACAAAGCAATGGTCAAATTGAGCTTCTTGTGGAAGGTGCTCAAAGTTTCTCTGTACAATAGGAATAGCAAGAAGACCGTTGAGAATTGACACATTTATGCCAAGACATATCTGGCCCTAAAGAAGACTGGGAATGTCCAGTTCTTTTACATTGATGAATTGTTATTTTTCTCCTCACTCAGGTCTAGGCATGGGTGAGTCAAGAAGGGGTCCAAGGATGGTGTAGCACATTGTGCAGCCATCTGTTTCCAGACATATTCCATGGTTGCACTTCTGGGTCCTCATGGGTTGGACCAATATCAAATGATCAAGGGTTCCCACAATAGTGGGACTTTTCTCAATTTTCTCTGAGCTGTAAAGGAATACATCTGGATCAATTATAGCGGCACAACCAACATTGTTATATTGGATAATGTTGGGCTCCACAAAGTGGATCTGGTTGTGTCTGAGTTCCCACCCATCAATAAAAATAGCCATTTGGCCAGCCACTGCCTGGCTGACTGTCCAATGAGACTCCTCTTCCTCTCGCCATATTCCCTATTCCTGAATCCAATTGAGAAGGTCTTTGGGTGGATCAAGAATAAGGTGAAGAAAGGCCTCTCTCAGAACACCAAGGATCTCTTCAACATTCTTAAGGTCAGTCAATTTGAGATGCCACCCAATGTAGTGGCAGCTTTTTAAAAGCACTCAGAATCCTTTCTTCCCAAAGCCCTGGCCTCTGAGCCAATCAGATAAATGGTTGCTCCAGGTTTTATTTTTTTTTATTTTGTTTTTATTAAGACTCAAAAACTATTATTTATATATAATGACGTGACATTTGATTATATTATAGACATATAAGAATACATAGAAAAGGTAAGTAAAATTAATCATACTAGGTAAGAGGACATGTATTTTTATTCTAATGCACTGAATGTTGTATTGACTGTTGCGCTAACAAATTAATAGATTAAAAAAGATAGAAATATATTAAATTTATTTGAATAAATGTGAACCCTTTTTAGTACAATGGATTTTTTAAAAGTCACAAATTTGACCTTGCAAGGCATCACCTGATCATTATTATTTCAGTGCCACTATAGCCACACAACACAGAAACCAATGATTTTCATGTATTGCTTACTAATTAGTACTTAGGATGCGGGTCAAGCATATAAAATATATTTATCAAATCATATTACAAGGAAAAGGTAATTCAAGTTCTAAATAATCACTTGTTTAGAACAATAATGGAGCAGGCCACATGATGCAGATAAATTCAATTCTCATTGTTTGTCTATGTAATAAATGAACATGTTCTCAACAAGCTAGCAAATTAAAATATTTTTAACTTAGTTTTTATTATTTGACATGGTTGCAACTATAACTAATGTCTTGTAATATATTTAGATATATTACTATTATAATTTACATATTAAAATTTAAAACAATCTTAAAATATTAAAAGTAAAGTTATAATTATAAGCCTTAAAATTTATCTATTAAAGTTTAAATATTAAAATTTATATGTTAAAGTTTAAATATTAAAATTTATATGTTAAAGTTTAAATATTTTTATTTAATTGTGAATTATTTAATATTGAATTATTTAATATTGAAAGTTTAGTAATTAAAATATGGAATATTAAAATTTAGATATTGTCAAGTTTATACTTCTGAAAAGTATAATAAATGAAATAAGGGGAAGATTTAGGATGAGAATGATACTTTATTGAATATGAATATAGGCTAATATATAGTATCATGACAAACCACAAGCCACATGCTGTCCATGTACGTCATGGAGGTCATGGGGCTTATCTGAGTAATGTTCCTCTTGAGTCACAAGGCTTAATCAAGTTGTGTTCCATTTAGGACCTGGATTGAGTGATTCCTGTCATAGATGGTTAACTGATAATGATGCCACCAGTTTATTGACTAGACGGTAAACCATTCAGTGAGCCGTTTGATGATTTACTTGGGGCATTAATTTCCTAAGAGGGAGTAATCAAAGATGTTGCAATATCTCCCCCTGGGGTGCTGGAAGGCGGAGCCTTGGGAATTTTCTTGAGAGTATCTGGTATATGGATTGGTATTGATCCAGTTTGGTGTTGGGCACAGGAAGTCTTGAATTTTTTTGGGCTGTTCTTGCTTTACACAAGCGGAGTTGGTTGTAGTGCATACGTTTCAGTTCATTATGAGCTCCAATTCCTTTGATGAGGTAGGTGTTATTGGGATTAACTTCCATGACAATGCCTGGTCCACATAACCCTGGGTCTAGTTTGTGTTGGTTGTGATTGACAACCCAGATCTTGTCTCTGACTTGGAACTTTTCTTGTTGCAATGGGATTGCTTCTTGCTGGACCCTTTGGTGCTCCATCTTTTCTTGGTCCTTTCTGGCTTGTAGTACTTTTGGGTCATTACTGTCTGGTATCTTCTTTGGAAGTGGCAGTTGTGGACCTGTGGTTGTACTAACAAGTGAGGGTTTCTGACCATAGAAAAGTTTGTAAGGGCTTTTGCCCGTATTGCAGTTGACCTGTGCTCTGAAGACCATAGGGGCAGTTGGTAGCATATCAACCCAGGATCTTGGCTTGTTGGCAGACAACTTACTGAGGGCTTCCACTAGAGAGCTGTTTAGTTGTTATACGCGTCCATTTGCTTGTGGGTGATATGGGCTGGCTGTGACATGTTTTATTCAGTTCTTGGCAAGATAGATATTGGTGTCAATAGCTTTAAGTTCAGTGACTCCATCTGTGATTAAGAGGTCAGGTTTTCCAAACTTTGCTATGATTTCTTTTCCAATAAATTGTCTCACATCATTGCCTTTATGTTCTTTTATGATTTGTGCCACAGGCCATCTGGTTGCATAGTTGATAGCTGTTACAATGTACTTTTTACCCTTGTTTTCACCAGGCATAGGTCCCACAATATCTAATAACCATACCATGAAGGATTGTGTGATAGATACAGGTACTACTGACTTGGGTAGAGCTTTGGTTCAGGCGTACTTCTCACAGACTTTGCATTGCTCCAGTACTTCTCTGATGTCATCTAGCATGTTGGGCCACCAGTAGTGTGTCTTGAGGTATACATGCAAGTTTCTGCTATGGGTGTGTCCCAAGTCTCTGTGATATTGGAGAATTGTGTCAATATTTTGTGTTGACGGGACGTAGGGTACAGTGTCACCATTTGGAAGTACTCAGTGAAGGGTACCATATATGTTTTTGAACAGGTGTTTGTTCTTGAGGACTTTCTCTTGGATGTCCATTGGTGTGCCAGGTGGGGACCCTTCCTGGAGATTCCTCATGATTAACACAGGCCAGTTGGGGCCGCCATCAGTATAAAGGATATGTTTATTGTATAGCCTTGATAGGGCGTCTGCAGTAAGCATCTCCTTGCCTGGCTTGTATCCAATTTGCTAGGGGTATCTCTGTATGAGACTCATTCATTCAGCTTGTCTTCTTGACAGGTGTTGTTGTGTTTTAAAGAATATCAACAACTTGTGGTCGGTGAGTACCTTGAATGTCTGGGCTCCTTCCAGATAGCATTGCCATTTCCTGAGGCAGTGTATGATGGCTATCAGCTCCTTGCCATGTATGGGGTATCTTTGTTTGCCGTCCAATAGTTTCCTTGATTCATATGCCACAATAAGAAAGTCCTTTTGGGCTGTTTAGATACAGAGGACTCCCCCTATGGCATAGTCAGAGGCGTCAGTTTCTAGCTCATAGATACCCTCACAGTTCAGGTATTGTAGGATGGGGGCAGTAACCATGCGTTCTTTCAGTTGGCAAAAATGTTGATCTTGTAAGGGTGTCCAGACAAATTTGGTTATTTTCCCAGTGATGGCTGACAAGGGAGCTATTAGGGCGCCCCAGTCAGGAATGAACCTGCATACATAGGCTACCATTCCAAGGAAAGTGCAGAGTTTGCTCTTGTTCCTTGGGGATGGCATCTCTATTATAGCACATATCTTATCTGGATCTGGTTTAATGCTGTACTTGCTGATGATATGGCCAAGGAATGGAAGTTCAGTTGAGAAAAACTCATATTTGGACGGCTTGGCAATCAGTTGGTTGTCTTCTAGGGTACAGAGAACTGCGCGGAATTCTTCCCAGTGTTGTTGCAGGTTGGGACTATAAATGATGATGTTGTCCAGGTAGATAATTGCTCTTTTTCCTATGTGTTCCTTGAATACTTCATTCATGAAGATTATAAAGTTACTGGGAGTGTTTGTCATGCCAAAATTGAGAACAACACATTCAAAGGATCCATATTTAGTTTGAAATGCAGTCTTTGGAATGTCTTCAGGTTTCATGCAAATTTGGTGGTAACCTGCTGTCAAATCAATTTTTGTGAAGATTTGGGACCCTCCAGGGCATCAAAAAGGTCATCAGTTAGGAGCAGGGGATACCTGTTCTTAATTGTGACCTTGTTGAGGGCCCTGTAGTCTGTGACCAGGCAGAGTCCTCCATCTTTCTTTGCCACAAAGAAGACAGCAGCACCAAAGGGTGACTTTGAGGGTCTGACAAGGCCTTTTTTGAGTGCTTTGTCAAGGTAAGCCTTTAGGGTGTTATCTTCTTGTGGTGTGAGGTGGTAGATGGGTTGTGCTTTGGGTACAGTCCCTTTTAGGTCAATTTTGTATTGTATACCCCAATCAGGGGGTAACCCGGGTAGTGTCTCTTGGAATACAGAGGGGAATTCACTGACTAGCTGTTTTCTAATTGGGGTCTGTTTGTGTCAAGTTTCTGTGTTTTTGAAGTGGATAACCTCATATGTACAGGTGCTCCAATTGATTTTGCTGGGTTCAGTTTCTTCTCCTGTTTCCATGATTTTAACAAATACATGGTCCCTCATGAGAGTGTCAAGATGTGTTGGGTATACATGGTGGTGGACTTCTCCTTGCTGTATGGTGAGGGTGGAACTGTCCCAGTTAATATGAGGTTTTGTCTTTCTCATCCAGTCCAGGCCAAGTATGACATCATATTTGGGGATTTGTATGATAGGGCCGTTAATTGTTGTTTGTACATCTCCAATTTGGGCACGGAAAGGTTTTGCCTCATGGGTAACTGGTGTGCTTAGGTTGTCTGCCATGATGACACTCTTGATGCTACTTCAAGCAGTAGGTAGCTTCATGAGGTCCGCAAAGCTCTTGTTGATGAGAGATTGATCTGCTCCAGTGTCAAATAGTGCTGTGCCCTGGTATCTGCGGAAGCAGAAAGGATAAGTGAGGAGTTTATTTCCAGTTTGGGCGGCAAACAGTAGAGGATTACTGGAGGGAATTTGGATCATGGTGATTGAATCCATGTCTTGTTCTCTGTACAAGTCTTGTGAAGTGGGGGAGTGCAGCTTGCCTAAGCACTCCCCTGAGCTTTTCCTTCCTTGTTGGTATCTTTGGTGCTGGGCTGGTTGGCTTGTGCAGTGCAATTCCCAGTTTGAGGATGGGTATTGTTGACTTGGTTGTTTTGCTTATTGGGGCAAGGTTCTCTCTTAGCTGCAGGGTTTTCCTTGCGCTTGTTGGCGGTGTGTAGATTGTCAGACTTCTGAGCTGCGCGCTTTCCCTCTAGGAATACACCCTCAAGGTTCTTGCAGCAAGTCATGTCAAACTGGCGTCTAATGTGTGTGGAAAGGCCATTGTAGAAGTCTAGGCACAGCCCAGGTTCATTAAAGTTGATGGTGTTGGGTGCTTGGTTGTGTAGTCCTTCATATGCTGCAATGTACTCTTTGATGGTTTCTGTCATTTTAAAGGTTTGAATCTTGGTCATGATCACTACATCCAAGTCCTTCATGGAGAACATTTTGAGGAATGCAGCCTTGAACATTTCCCAATTTTACTTCTGGTCAGGGTGTTGGGCTAGCCATTCAGTTACAAAACGTGAAGCAGTTCCTGTGACGCAAAGGGCAATATTGCTGACCCAGAGTCTTTGAGGATAGTCCACTTGTTCAAACTTGCTTTGCGTACTGTTAATCCAGAGAGAGGCGTTTTTGCGGCATAGTCCTGCAAAGGCGCTGATTTCAGCGGTGCACAGGCGTTGAAACACAATATTGGGTATCTCAGGCTGCAGAGGCGCTGTTGTGGTTGGTGTGGTGGGCAACAGTCTGCAGGCTTTGAGAGCATTTTACTGATCAATGGGCACAAGGACGTTATTGTAGATGACAAGGCCTGCAGGAACAACTTGTCCTACTTTGTAATCTCTCCAGCTTCTAGGGAGTGACATTGTTTGGGTTCTTTTCTTGGGAGGAATTTTTCCTTTGAGTTGGGTAGGTATGGATAACCTACCTGTGCTACCACTGTCAAGTTTATACTTCTGGGAAGTATAATAAACAAAATAAGGGGAAGATTTAAGAAGAGAATGATACTTTATTGAATATGAATATAGGCTAATATATAGTATCATGACAAGCCACATGCTGTCCATGTACGTCATGGAGGTCATGGGGCTTATCTGAGTAATGTTGCTCTTGAGTCACAAGGCTTAATCAAGTTGTGTTCTATTTAGGACCTGGATTGAGTGATCCCCATCATAGATGGTTAACTGATAATGATGCCACCAGTTTATTGACTGGACGGTGAACCATTTGTGAGCTGTTTGGTGATTCACTCAGGGCGTTAATTCCCTGAGAGGGAGTAATTGAAGATGTTGCAACAAATTAAAATATTTAATATTAAAATAAAAAAATTAAAAAATTAAAATTTAAGTTGCAAAGGAAGATGATTTATTAGGGGGATGCAATTATTCTGGGGTATTATTCCCCAAAATTATATTTTCTGCTAATGCATCCAATTGGGACCACATACTCTTCTGTACGTGGTGGACAACTCTGGCACCAATTGCTAGAGGGGTGGCACTCTTCACCCTGGTGGTGGCTGAGTGTCTTATAAAAGGCAATATTGAAAGCAAATTAACAAGGAGTTGGTTCTCTGGAGGTATTGTGTACCTGTACAACAAAGCTAATGTAAAATAGTTGTATAGGACATGCTCTACAGTTTGGTAGCTCTGCAGTGTCTTCATTTTATCCAGTGCCAGCCGGCAGACCTCCATTTGAAGGGGGATGTCCTCCAGCTTTTTCACATTGGCCTTCATAATGCAGTGTAGTACTACCCCAAGGTAAAAAGCAAGATGCAGTTGCTGTGAGGTATAGATTTCTGCAAATAAGCAGAATTTCTTATAGATTATAGCTAATTGATTTTTATAGGCTTTGTTTGAAAAATTGAGTAAAGGAGAGTCAGGCATTTTAGAGGCATCTGCAACCTACGCCTCTGCAAACAATATGAATAAAGGTTTCATCTTATTGACTAAAAATGCATCACCTGTTTGATTTGATATCAATTTTATAAAATTATTGAATATTGCGGCTTTGATGTTTTCTTGTGGGATGTGAAATTGACTTTTTTCAGGTTTATTTCATATGTTTTTATAGTTGTGTCAAAACAGTAGACTGGAACTGCCAGCAAGGTTCCAAATAAGCAGGTTTGTGACCTGCAATCTGATTAACCAGCCACTTGAAGTCAGACTAGGAAGTTAACTCAAATTGCCAAAACAAACAACATGAACAGATGATGATCCTTTATGGTGGATACCTTGTTTTGGTGCTTGACTCATTACCAGGATCAAGCCACCCCCTTCACCATCCAGCCGTGTGATCAACACAATCATGTTCCTGTTATCCTTGATTCACAATAACTATATAACCACTATCTCTCAATAAAGATTATTATCTAGCTTCTAAATATTTTTCCCCTTGTAACTCTGCTAAAACAGCACAGTTACAACAGTTGAAAATGGAAAATGTTCAATGCATTCAAATATATATTTGTCAAAATTCATGTTGATATTTATTTGGATATCCATCATTCTTTTGAAGTTGATACTTGCGCCTACTTCATAGGCTTCTTTAACCCAGGTTGAGCTTCCTTCTGGCGCTTTGAATTCCCTATTCATTGTGTCTTTTGTTGCATATTGATTGATGTTATCTTGTACTATTTTATTTATTTGTTTTACAGGGGTTACCAGTGATTGGTAACCCCCGTAGAATCAACTTGGCGTAAAAGCCACCACTTCTGTGACCTTGTCCCCATCCCTAGTTATAACTAAAGTAAATATAAATAAAACATAAAAAGACTTACTGATTGTTCCCTTGTGGCCCCCTCAGCCACAGGCGCCCCTCCAGCAAACTTCATGAGTGTTGGCTGCTCTTCATTTGTTTTTCTGGGTTTGATTTTCCTTATTTTCTGTGTTACTTGTGTTTCCTCTTGATTTTCATTAGTTGAATTTTCTTTGTTTTTTTAGGCGCTTCTGTTTCTTGTCTGTGTTTTTTATCTGTTTTCATTTGATTATTTCCCTCTTTGTTGGTGTTTATTTCCTGTGGGATTTCAGTTCTTTTAATCAGTTTGATCTTCTTATTGTTTTCTGTGGCCCCCTGCCAGAACTTCCACAAATTGTAGTCCACATCATTTAACTTCAGACTTGATAGGATTGTTCCCTGTAGATTGAGCAACACTTCTTTGTTCTTTTTGTCTATAATATTTCCTAGTTTATTCAGAGCATCTTCTTTTGACTGGATTAGTGGCTGGCCCTTGTTACCCAGCTTTCCTGTTACTATTTCCCTGATTTTTTTTATTTCAACAACCTTTTGCAGGTGAGCTTCTAATTTGTTTATCAAGTTATAGATATTTGACATTTTGTTTGAATTACATAAAAAACTGGTTTTTATAGTACTACCTTCAACGCGTGAATATTTTTCACCATCATTAATAAATTAAAGACCATAAATGTAAATATTGCATTAGAATATTGCAATTAGACATCAACTCTTAAAATTTTAAAATTATATGCATAACCGATTTATTTTCTTTAATAAAATTCATTGTAAACAAGACTTTTTTCATTGTAATTTATTAAAATTGACTATATTTATATTAGAGAGCCATTAACGCTTAGTGCAAATATTGATACATAGTACATTTTACAGCCTGTATATTTACCTATTGGTAATAATTCTGTAAACTTTTTAGTTGGATTTTGCAAGGTAATGGTAATAAACGGTAATTTATTAATCCATTACATTATCATTACCTTGCAAAATCCAACTAAAAAGTTTACAGAATTATTAACAATAGGTAAATATACAGGCTATAAAATGTACTATGTATCAATATTTGCACTAAGCGTTAATGGCTCTCTAATATAAATATAGTCAATTTTAATAAATTACAATGAAAAAAGTCTTGTTTACAATGAATTTTATTAAAGAAAATAAATTGGTTATGCATATAATTTTAAAATTTTAAGAGTAGATGTCTAATTGCAATATTCTAAAGCAATATTTAAATTTGTGGTTCTTAATTTATTAGTGATAATAAAAAAATTTCATCCAAATAATTATATGTTACCACATCAAATGTACACCATTGTATTGATTATGCAAAATGATGATAATGTAAAAATACTATATTATTAATTATGAATTGAAAGAGAGATATTAATTTTAATAAGGTGTCACAAAGAAAAGATTTATTTACTAATCAAAGGACAGAAAGGGGAGGGAATGGGCATAATGAACATTGCCTTTATCTGCGCCTGTGAAAGGGACAGCATCAGAGATAGTGGGGGGATTGGTAGTGGCTTGGGACTCAGGGTTGGAACACAGGTGGCTTGATGGAGAGGGGTTGGGGAGGCAGGGTTTGCTGACTGGGAAGAGGCAGCAAGAGTGGTTTGCTTCAATTGCTCAAATTCTTCTTCTGTCATGTATACAGGCTTGACAAAACAGATGGTCTGGTGTGGGGGGAGTAGGGGTCCTTTCTTGACTTATCACTATCACTTTCATAGAGGATGATGAGATCAAATAAGTCTTGGACAAACACAGAAGGGAAAAGCTCATAACCCTTATCAATTTGGGTGCACAGTTTGTTGTAGGTGGCAGGCTTTAAGTGCCTGAGGGCAGAACCAAAATTATAGAGACATACATCTGCAAGATGCATGTCAGCGTGGTTGATGGAGTAGGACCAACAGGTATGCCCTGCAGCCCTGATTTATTGGGTTTCCCATTCCCGCTGCTCCATCTCTGCACTCAGTACAACTGTGTGCACGGCATTTTGTGTGGCCCACTCCTCCAGCATGGCCTTGAGCTCTGTCTGGTAGGCATACCCATCTGCAGTGTTTGATATTGCTGAGTAGTGATTGACATCCAATGGGGAAACTTCCAATAAAACCCCGACAAAACAATACAAGATTGGGCCGCGCTTGAACACGTCAGACTGGATACGCTTCTCTCCAAAGTCTTGGATACTGGCCAAGATCTTAGTGTATGATAGGAAGATTACATCATTATGGGCCCTCATTGCCCTCCCTTTGATAAAATTGATGATGGTAGAATCATAGGGGCTGGTATCTACCAAACTGGAACCACCAAGAACCTGATTAGATAAGATTTGGGCTGCAACCACAACTCTGTGCATCCACAAATTCACCGTTCTCTTATTGGTGAAAATGCTGTGGAGTCCCAGTTGGAGACAGACCTGAACCAGGAGCATCCATGGGTCATGCTCCATAATAGTCACCATAAGGGGATGGGCTGTGTCACCTTTGGTCAAAGTGCGGGCACCAGTTGAGGTCTTCTTGGTAGGGGGGCCACAGTTGGCGTGGGCTTGCAGGATTGCAGCCACAGTGGACTTTGCAAAACCCATTGCAGCTGCAATTTTCCCAAGGGACATAAGCATCCCTTGCTTTTCAACCATTTTAAGAGCAATCTCTGGAGTGATTAATTTTCTTCTGCATCTTGCAGGCTGATTGGCTGGAGGCAGGATGTGTCTGCCTTGAGAACCAGACAGTGCCATCTGATTGGCTGTTTCTTGATTCTGGCTTCCATTGGTGGCCCCATGGCTCACTTGGTCAACTCTGGATGGTAGTGTTGCTGTATGATTTGGGTTAGCAGCTGATGTGTGTGATGGGCAAACAGGGCCATGCTTGAGGACACAGGAGAAAGAACACACTCCTGGGTGGTGCTTGCGGAGGGGCCTGCGGGTTGGGAGTGGCCATAGAGAGAGGCTTCACTGTTAGAAGACCCAGTGTAGCCCTGCATGATTTTTTCAAGGCCAGGGAACAGCTTGTTGATTTGGTTGTTGTTAGAAGAAGACATAATAAATTTTTAGTAAAAATCTTAAACTCAAAAAGAGAAGTGTATATTTTAGTCAATTTTATTATTAAATATGTCAATTTTATGAATAGTAGGATCTAAATTTTAGCCGCACTAAAATGGAATAGAGTGATTTTTGAGAATGCCTCTTATTCCTAAAAGAATTGGCACAAATCCACTCTAGATCCTTTAATTTCCTATTTGAGATGCCCATAAATTATAGTTATTTCAAATTCCTTGCAATTATGATTTGAAACTTGGTTCTTGGATTTGTCAATCCCATAATTTCAGATTTTTTAATTTTTACATGATGTCTATGATTTATTTGACATACAGGAAATATTAAATTGTACATTAGAATCCTGCATTTCTGATTCATGTATCCCACATTTGTTTGCTGAGTTTTTTTTTGTTAGTTGAGTTATCTGCTTGAGAAATTCAAAATTTGCCAATTTAAATAAACCAAAAAAAGTCAAATTAAATGGGTAATTTTATTTAATATTTTAATTTTCACTCAGCTGAGTTGCCCGCAAAAGTGATTCAAATTGGGACCAAGAATTGAAAACCCCACATTTTTACGTTTAGGTTCTGAATTTACAGTATTGTATCTGACTAAAGCTTACCTTGCTTAGTTGATGCTAATCTTATCTGTTTGGCAGAGAAATAGATGGGATTGTCCAATAATAGTTGACAAAAGCACTCTAAGCTCCAATCATTATTAGTAAATTTTTATATCATTTTTGACTCTCTTACCTTTTAGGCAAAAAGGACTAAATTAAGTCCATTGTAATATATTTTTACTTTTATTAACACCGCCACAGGTAGGAATGCTGTGAGACACTTCAAAGTGTCCAACAAACCCTTTGAGTGGCAGCATCAACCATCAAAACAGACTAATCAATAGGCAAGTTTGCTCCATTGTCTGCCATTGTTGGACTTAAAAATAGGTAAGTTCTTCCAAGCAAAACATATAGAAATGATTTCTCTAGCAACTCAAGCAGTTATATATGATTAAAAAAGTCAGTATGATTGTAATAGTGAGTAAAAATAATTGAGAAAACTTATCTCTAGTGTTGCAACTGAACCAATGAAGATTCAGTATTTGAATTGGGGAGGACAACAGTCCTATAGAAAGGACAGTAATAGTAAGAATAAGGTATTGTTTATTGTAGAATACTACAATTAATATGTGATATGGGAAAGCCACTGGGCCACAAGGGGGTGGCATGGTGGCGCGCTCCATGTAAAGATTGAAGCCAAGGAATAACTTGTGCTGGATCAGCAGGTCAAATTGGCAGCACTCCTAATTAGGAAAAGTGCCTGTAATTCAATATTGCCATCAGAATGGCCCATGTTGTTAGATACATCAAGGGCAACTCATTGAGCGCCCCCTGTGTATTGTAAGATACTTTGGTAGGCAAGTCCAGAAACTCAGTTGCAATACTAGCATTTCCTCAAACAACAAGAGAAAATAGTTCTGCAAAAAAAATCAATTTCAAAAATGCATTTTTTTGTAAAATGAGAGTTTTTATTGAATTGCTCTATCTTTTATTGTAAGATTTAGAAAACCAAGACAGCTCCTAGTGAGCTATCATGATAGGTATTTAGAAAAAAATTAAAAAGTGTATAATGAATACTGTAAATTCAGAACCTGAACGTAAAAATGCAGGATTGTCAAATCCTTGGTCCAAATTTTGATTCACTTTTGCAGGATGGCCTTTTTAATTAAATTGAATTCTTTGTATTTTTATTTGAATTTTTAAAAATGTGGGAACTTGTAGACAATTTGCAAACTTCAAGTTGAACTGCACATTTCCAATGGACAAAATGAATCAACTCAAATCAGATTTGAAGCATTTAAATCCATCAACCATTTTCATTTTTGTTACTATGTTTTTTGGAATTGTGAGATTGTCAAACCCAAGATCCAAATTTCAAATCACTTTTGAATGCCACTGGTAACTCAGATATTAATTGCAGGAACTGGAATCCAAATTTAATGTACAGGAAGTACACTAGGAAACACCAACCCAAATAAAGAAGCTCCACCATGACTAAAATCAAATGAAAAAGTCAATTTTGATAACCATGTTTAGACATAAAAAGTGATTAATCTTTAAAATTATCCAAACCCAGAAAGTACACAATATTATACACTTCAAAGCACAGATATAGAAATTCTGTTACTATTCAAGGCTAAATTAGGAGAAAATAACTACTCACTTATCAAACCAAAAATTCAAATAGATACATATTTAACCTAAAATATATTTTTTATTTTATTTTTATGGACTGTCAATCAAATTCCCAACCAGCTCCTGCACCAGCCTGAGGGGCAGTCTGTCCACAAGGGCGTCCCAGAGGTTTCAAGAATAGACCCAGAACCCAGTTTGAGGGGAGTCATGCCAGCACACAGGCCTCCCAAGGTGTCATTGCCAGCCAACCACCTCCTGCATCCCAAGCCAGATCACACAGCCTGAATCCTAGACAGAAGTCACTTTAAGGCCTGCTATCAAATTATTCTACACCAGAGTCACCGGAAACACTGAGGTTACTTACACCTCCACTGTGTACCCAGTTGTCATCTGGCCCAGCACTCTTGATCCAAGAGTTGCCACTTCCTGCCGCGCGTTTTTGACACCTCCTATCAGCCATTGGTCACAACTGAGGAACCATTTGTGCCTGTTAACTATTCTACCATTGATAAGCAACCACAAGTAAGTGTGATCCCACCTTC
Organism: Entomophthora muscae; assembly: GCA_014839935.2. Lineage (NCBI taxonomy): Eukaryota > Fungi > Entomophthoromycota > Entomophthoromycetes > Entomophthorales > Entomophthoraceae > Entomophthora > Entomophthora muscae. Next base: position 54,656 of record QTSX02004306.1, read on the forward strand.
TACACAAAGGTCTCCATCCCCTGTGTAGAGCCTGCTAGCCAGGATGCCGCAGTACCTGCCAAGGGCTGGTATTGGTTGATGGATAGTGAGTGTGAAGCTCTCCTCAACTGCTTGAACAGGGGAATGGCGGTTTGGGATATTGCCTCCCAATTTGGTGTCACAGCCAGATACATTGCCAACATTGATACCAAGTATGGCAATACTGGGAAAATTGCAAAATCTGCCAAGGCTAAGCGGCAGCCCAGCCTACTTCATCCCACCCATCTCAAGGCAATCAAGCAGTGAGTTACCAAGTATTGTCACCTGGACTCACTTGCTGTCCAATCAATGCTTGCCACAGATTTTGGGCTTTCTGTTTCTAAAACCCTTGCATACAAAGCAATGGTCAAATTGAGCTTCTTGTGGAAGGTGCTTGGAGTTTCTCTGTACAATAGGAACAGCAAGAAGACCATTGAGAATGATACATTTATGCTGAGACTTATCTGGCTGTAAAAGAGACTGGGAATGAACAGTTCTTCTATATTGATGAATTGCTGTTTTCCTCCTCACTCAGGTCTAGGCATGGGTGGCTTGAGAAGGGGTCCAAGAATGGTGTAGCACATTGTGCAGCTGTCTGTTTCCAGACATATTCCATGGTTGCACTTCTGGGTCCTCATGGGTTGGACCAATATCAAATGATCAAGGATTCCCACAATAGTGGGACTTTTTTCAATTTTCTCTGAGCTGTAAAGGAATACCTCTGGATCAATTATAGCAGCACAACCAACATTGTTTTGTTGGATAATGTTGGGCTCCACAAAGTAGATCTGGTTATGTCTGAGTTCCTCATATCAACAAAAACAGCCACACCTCCAGCCACTGGCTTACTGATTGTCCAATGAGACTCCTCTTTCTTCTGCCTTATTCCCCATTTCTGAATCCAATCAAGAAGGTGTTTGGTTGGATCAAGAATAAGGTGAAGAAAGGCCTCCCTCACTACACTGAGGATCTTTTCAACATTCTTGAGATCACCAATTTTCAATGCCATCCAATGTGGTGGCAGTTTTTTATGAGCACTAGGAATCCTTCCTTCCCAAAGCCCTGGCTTCCAAGCCAATCAGATAAATGGTTGCTCCAGGTTTTATTTGTTTTTATTTTTATATATTTTTTTATTAGGACTCAAAAATTATTATTTATATATAATAAAATGACGTTGAATTGTATTATAGACATATAAGAATACATACAAAAGTTAAATAAAATTAATTATACTAGATATGAGGACACATATTTTTATTATAATGCACTGAATATTGTATTGACTGTTAAGCTAACAAATTAATAAATTAAAAAAGATAGAAATAGATTAATTTTATTTAAATAATTGTGAATCCTTGTTGGTACTTTGGCTTTTTAAGCCAAACATTGAACCTTGTAAGTCATCACCTGATCATTATTATTTCAGTGCCACTGTAGCCACACAACATGAAAACCAATGATTTTCATGTATCTCTTAATAGTTAGTACTTATTATGCGGGTCAAGCATATTGGATATATTTATCAAACTATATTAAAAGGTAAAGATAATTTGTGTTCTAAACAATCACCTGTTTAGCATATACATGGAGCAGGCTGCTTGATGCATATAAATTCAGTTCTTGTTGTTTAACTATGTAATAAATGAACCTGTACTCAACAAGCTACAGTAGTTTTAAAAGCTATGGCAACAACCATAAATACCTCAGATTTAAACAAAATGATTTCAGATTTGAACAAAATCCAAGTCACACAAAATTCAGGATTCAGATAGTTTAAATTTTTTGGTTAATAAATGAACTGTCAAACCAAAAACAAAATTTTACTAGCCCATTGTACAAAATTATAGCAAATATCAAGCAACGTTGTTTAAACCACAAACAAAATGAACTGACACAACAAGTGAGATGAATGGATGCTGTTCCAGAGTATATTATAATCCAATCAGGAATCATATGAGGCACCAACAGAAGGACTAAAATGAAACAAAATTTGAGAAATATAGAAGCAAGATTCCACAAGCACAAAACAAAATGAAGTCACCAAGATGTGTAGTATGAGCAGCCTAAAATAAAAGTATAACAGTTTTACAGCCAATCAACAGCTATCCAATTTAGGAACAGAGGAATTTTATTTATTTTCATGGATCCTTATTTGTGTATAATGGTTTTGAGAACCTTTCAAATATAGAATGTTGATTACAATAAAAATAAATCAAAAATTTTAAACTTCTACTTTTAGTGATTTTATCCTAGGTTTTTTACAATGGTTTTTAACAGCAATATCTTTGACGGCTTCAGCAGCCAAGCCAGCTTTAATGGAGGCAAGGCTCAGGGCATAGAGGCATCTGTTTATACCCAAGCCTTTGAGACAGATAACAAGGAAGACAACCTGTACCTGGCCCTGACCCCTATGGCTTTGACTTATTCAGTAGTCATGTAGTGTCTAGCTCTACCCCTGCTCCTGTACCCACCCCTGCATAAGCTGCCTGCCAACCAATCAACCAGGATGGCAACCTTGATTTGAAACAAATTGCTGCCACCAGCCAACCTGCCCCCCTACAGCCAATCAGGCTTCAGCTCCCCTGACCCAGTGCCCCAAGAAACAAATCATCACTGCCCAAATTCTTCAGGAAATTGTGGCACTGAATCTACAGGGTCTGTCCTGGGAACAGATTGCCGCCCAGTTGCAATTTAACTGAGCCACAATAATGCAGGAACTTAATGACTTAATGAATAAGGGGAACTGATCAGGACAGCCAAGAAGCCCAAGAAGGCTCTCAAGTCCCAGATTGGCAAGGCCTACCCAATTATGCTTGATCTCTTGCAGCAGGACCACAAGCTTCCCCTAACCCAGGTCCGGAAGCAACTTGCGCACCATAGCATTTGGGTGTCTGAGCGCATGGTGCAGCTCTGGATGTATGGGAAGGTGGCTTCCATACGGGTTCTTATCAATTTTGCCTGCAACCAATAAGATGGCACTGAGGATTACCTGTATGACACCACCATCAAATCAACCCTGTTCTGATGCCTGACTAGTCTAACTGATGATGTCATGTTCATCTCCTATTACAAGCTATCAATAGCTTTTGATGATTTTGGTGAGCAAGGAAGAGCCGCCACTCAAAAAGGAAGGAAGAAGGTCAAGAAGGGGACATTCATTGGTGCATTTCTGGCTGTTTCAGCCAAGGGTTTTGTCTATTATCAGACAAACCCTGATTACACCAATGGCTACAAGTACAGCCATATCCTTGGTGAATTAATCAAATCCTGGGATAGCTCAAATTCCACCTAGCAGGTTTTCTTGAGCCACCAGATGAAGGGTAGCTCCACTGCCCTTGAATCAATTCAAGGACGCAAGTACCAGGCCTCTGTTTACCCAGCCAGCCACACTGACATCCATCTGGCTGATGTTGTGTTCTTTAATATTAAAGACATAGTCCAGGAGTGCCAACTAAAGGCTTTCAACAACCTCTATCTTGGGGTCCTTGACCATGATTCTCTCTTTGGTTGCCAAATGGTGGCTGACTTGTTTGTGCAGATGATTTTCCATGTGAATATTGGCAACCAATTACTTAAGGACAAGCACTTACCACCCTGTGCCACAGCTGTCTACCAACTAATCCAGCCAATGAAGGACAAGGAATATGAAAGACATTATATGGCAGCTATCTCAATAGATCCAATTAGTTCAACCCCCACCACCACCATCCCCCACCTGCCAGCCCCCCATCCAATCCTAGACCTCCCAGACCAGCACCTCCTCAACACTTTCCTTCCTTCCTGTGCTATTTTGCCTAATAGGCATCACTCTTCCCCTCCCACATAAACACCTTACCACCAAAAACTTTTATTTATATTATCTTTATATTGAATTTCAATTGTTCATTTTCTCTTTGTTTGTAGTTGGTTTTATTCTTTATATCCAACTTATCTCTATAAAACTTTTATTTTTACTGTGCTGTGTGTCTAGATCCAGAACACAGTTATTTTTAGCTCTTTACACAGCTCCTTGTGAAAATATATACAACAATTTGATGATCAGCTAAATTTAAATTAGAAAATTACAAGTTTATTTTGTTTAGAGAAAGTTGACACTGATCTGAATTTAAAACCTTAATAATAAACTTTAAGCCAAACAGGATCCAAGTAAGAAAGTTATTGTTGTAACGTAAAGGGACATTCAATAATTCTTTAATGCATGTGCACTAATTAGTCTGAATAACTGGTTATTTTTCCATTGTGTGCTATTGTTGCTGTGGCAAGTTGTTGATGGACTAGTGCTGACCCAGCAGCTGATTGGGCACTAGTTCACCAATAACTTACCACAGCAGCAATGGCCCATAATGGCAAAACCACCTGCCAATAAGATTAATTAGTGCACATGCATCAAAGAATTATTAAATAATCCTTTATATCACAACAATCACTTTCTCACTTGGTTCCTGATTGGCTTAAATTTTATCATTAAGGTTTTCAATTTGGATCAGCAACAACTTTATCAGAAACACAATAAAATTATATTTTTCTAATTTAAATTTAGCTGATCACCAAATTGTTGTTAATATTTTCACAAGGGGATGTGTAAAGAGCTAAAAATAATATTTCAAATATGGTAATAATTCAAACAGAAAAAAACAACACATATCAAAATAAGCGTGAAACATATACAATTGATAAAAATATAGGATATTGTAGTAAATGGTAAAACAAACAGGGATAAACAAAGAGTCAATACTATCAGACTAACACAGTGTTTATTGGGGTGAAAGCTATAAAAACATATGCAAAGGTTAGTAATTAATCAATGAGAGAATTTGAAGAAGCTGCTTAAAGACCTTGACTCTGAAATTGTTGAGATCAAGGAAATTGACTGCAAGGACAAAGAAAAAGTCAAGTCTGCTGTCCTTACAGGGGACAAAATCAACAAGGTGTCTGCCAAGGCACTCATGTCCAAGATGCCAGACACCCCCAAAAAACAATTGAGTGTATTTTTAACATACAGAAGACTGTTGTAGAAGGCTTCCAGTTCAATTCCTTTGCCCTCTCTGTGCCGTCTGTCTTGGTTGATGACCCTGAGATGTATGCATATCTCAAACCTTCAAAGCGCCCCAGAACAAAGGACACTAAATTACCAGTTCAACTCCTTGCACCAAGGATGGCCAAGCCTGCTGAATCAGCTGTCAAGGAGAACATCAAAGAAAGCAATGTAAAAATTATTAAAATCATTTAAATTATTACCCTTTTTTAGAAATAATTAATTGCATAATACACCAGGTCCTGGTCCTGTATGTCCCCACCACCTTCTATATCAACTTTTCCAGCCACTTGAGCAAGCAGCTGGCCCTAACCCCTGTTTTACAGAAGCTCAAATATAGAATACACAGGACCTTTCTAATGTCAAGGGGGGCGCTAGCCAGGCTTACACAAAGTGAGGGGGCATCTGAGTGGGCAGTTACTGCCTAAAAGGATGCCCAATTGGTCTGCCTGGGCCCGGTGGCCATCAGTAGAGTTTACTAAGTAAACCCCATTGAGCTTGTTTTGGATCTCCTGGCAACACTCCCATTCAGAATGTACCAGATATGAGCTGGGCCCATGCGGCTGCTTGCTTCTGCTTCCCAGTGGAGCACACCATCTCTTACTTGCTCAAGAACTTTAGGCGCACAGTAGGGAAATTGGCTGTTGTAGATGCAACAGCCGTAAAGAAGACCAAAATCTTCCTGAAAGACTTTGGGTTGGCCTGGAGTGCCAACAAGACAGAGCTCCCTCTGGCAATGGATCTCATCTTTGCAAAGACCAATCACAAAAATAAAATTAGTGCCATGTTCAACAAACTTTGCAAGTTAACAGAAGCCTTTGCTGGGCAAAGGCTTCACCTCATGGTTTATCTAGGATATCCTTTCTTCTTCAGGATAAGCACTAGCGTAGAGGACCTGGATGGGGTCCTCCTTGGGATCAACAAGGCCAGGCTCTCTCTGGATGAAAAAAGGTCCCACTGGGCTAAAAATTGGTTGACCACATCATCCAGGACCCCCTGGTACTGGCTGGTATTTACAGGTTTGCCGCCCCACCAGAAAATCTGCTCCTGAACTCCCACATAACCATACTCCCTTTTACTAGCTGCCAAGAATACTTTAATCAGAGCGTATCTACTGTATATGGTGTGATGGTGGAAGTTGTGTGCCACCTCCATTGCCAGGTGGGTATATACAGAAGAACCCTGTCAGGGATCCAGTCATGAGTGGCTGGCCTGTTGTTTTCAGGGGTAACTTGGGCCGGGTTTTTTTTGCAAGCAATGCCCACCACAAGAGGGGAGCTAACTTTAAAAGGTAGGAGGCAGACTTTCTCACCCAGGACCACAGGCCGCCAGCCAGGATTATAGTGTCAATCACCCCTGTGAGGGTGATGTACGCAATCCCAAACAGCTTTCCAGAATGGTCAGTTGGGAGGTTGGGTGAGGAAGCGGACATAGGTTTTGGGGGTACAGGCGGTTCCATGGGCAGGTTGTAAGCAGGGAGATAGTTGAATTTCCCTCTGAACAACTTGGGTGTTGAAAATATCCACAGGCCTTGTCAGTTGGATCTAATTGAAGATTGAATGGGGGCCAAAGGATCAAGTTCAATTATCTTTTCTGGGGTGTATTCCTTGTATTCAGACTTCAGAGGGTAGTTGGTAAAATGGACAGGTCCAAAGGGCACACCAGGAGGATAGAAAACAGCAGGTGGTGGGGCAGGAGGGCCAGGAGATCTTGAACTAAATTGGTAGACAGTAAATACAAAATAAGGCAATAGCTGTGTAAGCCAAAATAACATAACCTTTATTCAAAAATGGCAATAAGTTTAGAGCGCAGGGCCCTTTTGGTCTATATTGTACCCCACCTCCAAACTTAACATTTTCCATGGGGTGTTCATCAGGGCATTGGGAAAGGCAGGGCTGGGGGAACTGGGTGCTTGGATCCAAAAGCAGCAAAATGGCACTTGGCCCAGGAGTTCTTTCATTGGTCAAGAATCTTAATTTGGCTAACTGATTATTTTGCTTTAGTGTGTGGTCATGGGACCAGGCTGCAGGCCTGTGCCTCTTTCCTGGGTTGGCTCCAGACTGGTTGCTGGTGTAGACTTCAAGTTCATGAAGCTAATAGTTGCCAAATCAGTACCTCCATTAGGCGCTGTTATTAGTCTTCCATTTTGTGCAATAATTTCTTTGGTTTGGCTTGTTTCACTGCATGGGCCAACATTCTTGGTATCAGCTTGTGGGGGCTCAATCACAGAAAGGCGCAGGCAGGCGGTCCTGCAGTCCACAGGTCTGGCGGCCCGGGGGGTCCAGGGTTGGGGTTTGATTCCTGCTCCCAGGCCTGGGTTTCCAGAGAGGAAGAATTGTCAATCCTGACAAACCCATTATAGGCGCCCTCAATAAAAATCTCTTTCCTCAATATAAATAACACTTTTAAATTTTAATTTTTAAATAATTTATTCTTCTAATTCTTATTTTAGCAAAAAAAGTTTTAAGAAAAAAAGATCCCAGAGAAGGTCTCTATAAAAGCATAATAGTGTTAATAAAATTTACTTCTAACTTGTACATTTTATGTTTAATTTTTTTAATTTCATTTTTATATTTATTTGACAAGCATGATAAAAATACATATCTGTAATCAAGTATCAAGTGTTAGGGATAGCCTCAGATGCCATACTAAAAATTTTAATATAAAATAAATAAATTACTAACCTTCATTGATGGTCCTGCTGAATGTGATTGTGGGCTTAAAGGCTTCTTAATATAAAATGGTAATTTATAAATCTTAAGTTGTAAATTAGAGAATATAAAAAAGTTGGACACACTAAGCCTTTAATTGATTGGCTATTTGCCAAGGCACACAGGGATAAATGAATCAGCGTGGCCATAGAATTTGGCCACAGTATCAGCTGGAAGGGTGTGGATCCCAGCCTGCAACAAATCAAAGAGGTCCTTGTTCCCAGTTGGGGTCCCCCACTTGACAACTTTCTTGAGCCACCCAAAGACCATTTTGATGGGATTTAAAAAGTGTAAATAGGCAGGGAGGAATATGAGACGCAAATTTGATGTGACTTATTGCTGGGGGGCACTGCAATGAAAGTGTCAATCATTGGGAATTCCTTAATAATATCAGCCACCTTGTGGAGACCAACATTGTCCAACACAATTACTTTGATGAATCCAGGGCTTGTGCGCCTCAGGTCCTCCTGGACCAATTAGAGAAATGATAGGAAGGTCTGGCTGTTGTGAGATCCCAATATCATTTGGTACATTACAATTCCTTTCAGGACAAGGAGAGCCACCATGAAATATGATATGGCGCAGACAGCAGCACGCCAGGCCACACTGTCATTTGAGCCTTTGGGGACATACCCATATGCATTCTGCATAGACAAGGCAAAATGCTGATTTATCAATGTAATAGAATTTGACTGTCCCCTTGGCTTTGAGGGAAGTGTAAGCCTAAGTGTACTTTTTCCAAGTCTCAATATTGATTTGAGTATTCCAATTGTACAGAGATACCCCAAGCTTTTTCCAGGAAAAGCGCATTCCCTTTACCAGATGGTAGTAAAAATAAATTGAAGCCTCAACCCCAAAAGTATAATTTACCATGGCCTGTATATTTGCCAGTTCAAGATGCAATCTCAGGTTATTCACTGGTGGATTGCCCATTTGTGCTCCTTGGTGAGCATGGTGGAACATGCAGGGATTTCTCCACAGCAAGGACTTGATCAATATTGATGAATTTATTGAAGGTCTTGGAGGTGTCTTTGGGATCCACCCCCAACAAGAGCCGCAGCCACCTTGCAGTTGCCAGATTCACACATAAGCCTGAGAATGATGATGCGCTTGATATCAGGAATGTGGTTCTGGGCATCCTTGATGGGTTTGGATGAACTGGTATTCTGTTCAGGAACAGGTACACAGGGCATAGGCACTTTTTTATAGAACACAGCAACCTTTTTTAGCACCTGTTTCTCATCTGCAGCTTGAAAATACTCAGGCTCCTTGTCCTCTTCCTGGTTGCCATCACTGATGTAGGGCTTGTAGCTAGTATCCAGCACAGGCTTAACCTTCTCCATCATGGCTGACAGAACCAAATCCTGGAAGTACACAGGGTCAAATACAAAAGAGGTAAGATCAATCTCCTTGTTTCTAACTTTTTTAGTTGTGATAACCTTGGTGGGCTTCTGGGTCAGCTTGGAGACCCAAGAGTTGATGCTCTGTACCCTCTCATGTTGTGCTCCTTGAACCTGTTATGTCAGTGAAACCTCACTATTTAACTCTCCTCTCCCTCCTGGGTAGGCACTTCTGTTGCACTAACTCAATTTTTTGACCTGCAGGGGCAACTGCAACTGCAACTGCAGTGCACAATGAGTGCATAGTTACTCTGTTGTTGTGTTCCTTCTATTTTAAAAGTTTAATAAAATAAAAAATAAATTTCAATTAAGTTACTCCCTAATTTTAATTTTTGCTTTTATCTGAATATAGATATTTAATTAGAGTTTTCCCCACCTGATATCCCAATTATAGATTTTTTATTTCTTAATTAGTTGTTTTTGGTTTTGCAACACCCATTTTAGAATACCCAAAATAATTTCCACCCTTTTCCCAGATTTAATACTAAATTTAAACACCCAACACAATATTTTTAAAATTTGTGCTTTATATTATGTGCCTTACCTTAGATATCTTGGTATCATTCTTGATTAAAATCCATTGCACAAAAATTGAGTGGTTTTTTTACATGTTGAGCTGCTATTGTGTTTTGTTTTTGATTTGAGTTTTAACTCACTGCGCTTGGGTGTACGTGATAATTCACATGCAAACAGTTTTTCAGGCAAGGGTGGATTTGGCTTCAAATAAAGACACTATGCTAAAGATGGTCCATGTGTTGTTGGTTTGTGGCAGGTAGAGGCCTAGTAGGGAATGTTGGCTACTAGGGAAGGTGAGGCCTAGCTAGTAGGTGAAAAGACTACTAGGGGAAGATTTTGTCTCCACCCAGCAGTAGATATTGGCTGCTGTGGGCTAGAGGTCCTCACTCAGCAGGGAACTGTGGCTGCTTGGGGTGAGGAATGAGATATCTCAGCAGGAAACTTTAGCTGTTTGGGGTAGGGGAGTGATCCAGTCTGATAGGTAGTGTTTGCCACTCAGGCTAGAAGATTTTTAGACCCTGGCGGGTAACACAGGCTGCCAGGGTAGAAGTGTATGCCAGCATGGTAAGGGACTTTCCTACCAGGGCTGTGAGTTTTGGACCCCTGGTAGGTAGCCCAGGCCTCCAGGGGGGATGAGCTTTGAGGGCTCTACGTACCCTGATACACTTACAGGAGGTCTGTGAGCAAGCATCCTACCTAACAGACTGATAGGGTGTCCTTGTTTATGCCCCTATGAGAGCTTTGTGGGGAACCCAAAGTGATCATTGGAGGGCATATATTTGCTCAGAGGTGTCACCAAGGCAGTTTGATTGGGAAAGCAGCTGCAGAACTTAGTGTGATTAGGCCTCTGGGAAGTAAAGCTGATTACTTTGCGGCTGAAAGTCCATATTTAATTGCCTGGGTGAGTAAAAACAACAGCATAGACGTTGATGATCTATGGTTGAATGACCTAAATGAATTGTCACTTGCAAGGGCCCACTCAAACTCCAGTAACAATTTAGACTCATGCCTGGGTCTACAGGTTCTGATAACAGGGACTGAGATAAAGAACCAATGTGGTTCTTGGGATCAGCAGTGAAAACTAGTAAGAAGGACTGTTTGATCACAGTGAAGACTAGTTGAGGAACTGTTTGTTCATTATGAAGTTTAGAACCAAAAATGATCCATTGTGCAGGTGAAACCAAGGTGGTTCCTAGTGAGGAGTAGCTGGAGAATTATCCAGATTGGAAATGGAGGCTGGAATGTTGATTTTGGTGTCTTAGAAGAGGAAATATTAAGAAAAGAAGCAGTTTAACAAGGATTTGATACTACCAAATATTATAATATGAAAGAAGAATCAATTATCATATTGTGTTAAAAGAAAAATAGAAAAAAATTATTTACAATGTTTAAACTTGAATTTATTTAGACTTGAATTGAGCAGAAATGAGCCAGAAAGAGGCTGGAAATAGGACAGAGAAACTATGAGGATGGATGAGCAAATTTTGCCAAGAACAACTAGGAGAGGCAAAAAGGTGAGCAACAGGAAAAGTTCAAAGTTGTAAAATGTTGAAGAAAATGCAGAGAAACTTGGAGAAACGTTAAAAAATCAAGGGTTCAAAAATCCCCTATGTGAAACATAGGCAAAAGCGCTTGAGATTTTCTGGGGAAATGTGACAGAAATTACAGCAAACCTGTTCAAACGCGGAGCATTTGTTTATCCAGAGAAAGACAGCGCTAAGTTTAAACCATGGTCAAGAGAAAGTCATTTGTGTGAATAGTTTGACAAACCCATTGAATCCAGGCGTCTGATTGACTGCAAGTCAAATTTTGTTTGATCACTGTTTTGAAGGCTTTAACTTAAGAGTTAAAGCCTAAAAAATGAGGAGCAGAAGCAGAAAATTCAGGGCTTTAATTGGCTAAAGTAAGTTATTAAGTTTAATATATTGTAGAGAAAAAAAACTGGATAGTTTAAGCTTTGGAAAAGAAGAGTTCTGAGAGAGATTTTGGACTGAAACAAGGAGCTATAAAAGGGAGAGCTATCTGAGGCTTGACAGGGACTGGATCAAGTGGATTACAAAGGCCACAAGAGCTACAGAAGGAGCTGAAGACCAAGCTAAAAGTGCAGAAGCCCAAGATATGGCAGCCAGTGCTAAAGTTAAGAAGCCTGAGCTAGAACAGAAGCAGGAGCCTAAGACAAAGGAACAGGAGCCTAAGTACAAGGAGTCCAAGAGATTGTTGAAGGACTCCAAGTATTGGCAAACCCTTATTGTTTCCTCTACCCAGGCATTATATCAGGAGTTTTCTAAGGGAATCTTCCTTCTGAACGTGAACAAAAGCCTATTACAACCCTTACCCAAATTTTCTGTGATAAAAAATATAAGCTCTATGAGTAAGCTACCCCATATCTTTTAACCTAGCCAAGGGGAGGAGGATATCTATTGCTAAGGTTGTAGAAAATTTGCCTCCAGTAAGTCTGCCCAGGAGGAGTGGGAAAAAGTGACTAGGCATCTTGAGATGACAGAAAGGGGAAGGGAATTTATAAGAAATGAATTTACTAGGCTGTTACAGGATTGGTATTGGCCCACAGAAGGGCTAGCGCCTGCTGAAGTACAAGTATATGGTGGGGACACCCGCCTAGTGATTGGGAAGGTGCTGGAAGAGTTTTCACTTATGCAGGCCAAGTACAAGCTTCTGACCAACCAATCATCACTATTTGGAAATGACAACTGCTCTAAGCCAAACCCTGGCTATGACTCAGGACAGATTTTGGGGACTGGTGAATAGGAACCCCACAGTGTATTTTGTCACCAATTAATATAGTAAATATGTATACACTGAAGGTCAATTCACACCATTTATTTTGTGAATCCGTGCATTTTGGTTTGTATTTTGAATATTATTGTTTGGCATGTGAGCATGTTGTTGCTGTCTTGACCCATTTTGTCTATTAACGCCAAAAATCTCTGTTAACAGAGTGTATATTTTACCCTGATAGTTAGAATTTGCTTAAATCTGAAATCATTTTGTTTAAATCTGAAGTTTTTTCAGTTGTTGCCATGTCTTTTAAAACTATTGTAATAAAAAAGATAAAGGGGAAAATTAAGGAGAGAATAATACTTTATTGATGTAAATATTGAGGGCTATATGGTATCATGGGAAGCCACATATTGTCAATGTACATCATGTCAGTCATGGGGCTTTTCCAGGTAGTGTTTTGCTTAGTACTCAAAAGGTTTTTCCACATAATAGATGGACAATTGATAAGAGTGCCACCAACTTAATGATTAGTTGGGTAATTCTGGGGAATTATTTTCCTGAGAGATATTAATCAAAGATGTTGTAATAACACCTTTGAGGAATTAAGCACCTTTATATTTCCTGGTAGTGGAGCTGATTTCACAGGACTATCTTTGGAAGAAACTAGCTTATCAAGAAGTCTAGATTTTGAGAGACCCAGTCTGTTTGTCTCATTTGTATATGTTGTGTTCTGAGGCGCAACACAGACACACAACGGGAAATCCTAACCTTAGGATTGGATTTGTACTAAGTCTCAGTTAGATGCCAGGGAAGGCCATGTGTTTACCTTGCAGCCCTGGATGAATAATCTCTACTAGCTGTGGCTAGAGAGAGGTGTGGAAGTACAGAAGACACAGAGAAAAAATGTGAATAGAACTTATTCTTTATTGGTGAATATGAAATGGAATATATAGTGGTTAGGAATACCACAAAACACTACTTGGATGGTAGGATCACTTGCCACAAGCATGAGTGGGGCAAGTGAGTTGCGCAGAGTCAAGAACCTGAATAAAATGTATTTCCCAATCCAGCCATTGACTCATTTTGAGAGGCAAACGCAAAAGCAAGAGATTTGTCTTCAAAATAGCCCACCAAAGGAAAAATTGAAATACAGTGAATAATGGGATTCACAGCATTGCCCTCCCTTAGATTGGCCTTAGGGGGGTGGAATTTACAAAGAAACTTTGTGTGCACTCAAGAAAAAGGATGGCCACAGGAGAGGAGCTTTATAGTGTACTTGGATCCTTGTTTAAAGGTCACTTTTAAAAGGCCAATCCACAGAGAGTCTAACTTATGTGTGCAACCACCTACTTGGTGTTGGTAGTAAAGTGCATGGTCACCAACATTGAATTCAGGCAGGGGGGAGCGTCCAGCATTATCAGGAGAAAGCTCAAGCATCTTAGTCTTGTATGCAGAAGTGTAGGCAGTGGCCTGTATATCAATTATGCGGTTGACTAGATCCTTGATGTGGTTGTCAGGATTCATGGCCTTAACAGAGGTAAGCAGGGGGGCCCAAGAGTGATGGGGTAGTAACCTCTTGTCCATACAGCATAGCAAAAGGGGAGTATCCAGTGACACAATGTTTTCTAAGGCAGTATGCAAAGAGAGTGGCAGGTAAGTATAGGTCCCAGTTGGCAGCATCAGAGTAGGTGAGCTTCCTCATGATGGAGACCAGTGTTGAATTTGCACGCTCAACTGCCCCATTGGTTGAAGAATTATAGGGGGTAGAGAAGGACTGGTATGATCCCAAAGCTTCTACAACAGAGGTTACCAGTTTGGCATTGAAGTTAGTCCCATTATTGGAGAGCAACACTTGAGGACAGCCATGGAGGTAGAAAATATCTTGTAACAGGAAGACAGCAGTTGTCTTAGCCGTGATGTCCTTTGTAGGGCAAGCCTCTACCCACTTGCTGAAGTGATCAACAGCAATCATAATAAAGCAACATCCATAATGTGAGTGGGGGAGAGGACCTACCACATCAATACTGACAGTGTGAAAGGCATGTTGCGGGAGAACTAATTTGAACTCATGGGCAGCAGCTTGAGGCCTCTGAAGCTGGCAGTTGTGGCAGCTAGCTATGACTTCTGGGATCAGCAGGCAAAGGTTCTCCCAGAAGTAATTCTTTTGAAGCCAGTCATAGGTCTTGGCAATGCCTCCATTCCCAGTCTCTTTATGAGCTTGCGCCACCACTGAGAGGCAAAGACTGGGTCATACATAAGGCAGATACTGGTCTCATACCTTCTTGAAGAGTTGATTATTGCGTAAGAGTGGGTCTTCAGAGAGCTTGGACAAGGCCAGTCATACTTCTTCTGTCTCACTTTCCCAAGAAGAAGGGTACCCAATTAGTTTTTATAACCAATCAGCCTCTGCAGGATGCAAAGCAAGAATGGGCATCCTGGAGAGCCCATCAGTGTTCTGGTGTTGAATCTCAGGGCAATGGAGCACAGTGAAGTCATATCCTTGCAGATGTAGATCCCATCTAGCTAGGCGTCCTTCAGGCTCCTTAAGCTTTTTTAACCACTTAAGCAAAGCGTGGTCAGTGACAACTGTGAAGTGGGTGCCATATATGTAATGACAAAACTTCTTGACTGCATGCAACATGACAATGCACTCCTTCTCTGCGAGACTATAGTTCTTCTCATGTTTGTTTAGCACACAGGAAGTGTAAGCCACAGGATGGTCTACACCCTCATTGTCTAGTTGGGCCAGAATAGCTCCAATAGCAAGATCACTAGTGTCAGTGTATAGGATGAACTCCTTATTGTAGTCAGGATACACTAGGATGGGTGATTATTTGAGTTTTTGCTTAAGGGTCTCAAAGGCTTGTTGCTGACTAGCAGTCCATTTGAAAGGAGCATTACGTAACAGCTGGACTAGAGGTTCACTAGTGTTGGCAAAGTCAGGGATAAACTGTCTATAGTAGCCATCATCCCTAGAAAGACTTGTACCTCTTGCAGGTTGGTTGGCGTAAGCATTTTGTTGATGGCTTCAACCTTCTTAGTCATTGGGCAAATCCCAGTCTGCGTTACTTCATGGCCTAATAATTCAAGACATTCTTTGAAGAAGGCGCACTTGTAAGGTTTTAGCTTAAGGCCAGCTTCTCAAATCTTTATGAACACCTCTTTGAGATGAGCCAGGTGGTTGTTGAAGGTAGAGCTGAAAACTGTTATATCATCCAAGTATACTAGGACGCAAAACAACTTCAAGTCACAGAGGATGGAGTTCATGGCCCTTTGGAAGGTGGCCAGGGTGTTGCAGAGTCCTTGCGGCATGCAAGTAGGCTCAAAAAGCCCTTTGGAGGTAATGAGCGCAGCTTTTTGACAATCCTCAGGCAACAGGTCAACTTTCCAGTATCCAGATGCAGATCCATTGCAGAGAAGAACTTAGAGCCTCCAAGACGTCAGAGAGCATCATCAATACGTGGCAAGGGGTACGAGTCCTTCTTGGTCAAAGAGTTCAATTGGCAATAGTCCATCACAATATGATGACCTCCATCTTTCTTCTTTAGGATGAGTAGCAGGGATGCCCAAGGACTTTGGGATTGGGACAGCAGCCCAGCATCCAACAGTTGTTTGAGCTCTTTAGAGACCTGGGCGTCCTCTACACGGCTGCGGCAATATGGTTTAGCACAAAAGTGAGGAGCATTGCCAGTGTCAATTTGATGTATAGCGCCTTTGGCTAACCCATATTCAGTACTGTCCTTAGCAAAGATGTCAGAAAATTGGTCTAGAAAGCCTAGCACCTCTTTTTGTTGAACTGGGGACAACTGTGGAAAGTCTTGTGCAGTGAACAAGGATAGGACTTGGGGCTTGATCCTCAGGTAGGTTAAAATCTTGGATCGTGCCAAAGGGATGAAGAGACAGGACATCAGGAGCGCTCAAAAACTTGCCATATCTGACAACCTGCCCTCTAGACAAGGTCATGGGGAGAGCAGTCAGGTTGGCTACCAACAGTTGAACAGGGTCCTTATGGGAGACATCTAGGATCCAAGGACAGAGATAATGTTTGTTGCATCCTAACAAGGGGGGAGAGTATAACTCCAAGAAGATTTGTTCATGTAGTTCATATGATATCTGAGAGTCTAGGATGGCCTGGGAGCCAGGTGGGATGGTGACAGCAGATGTGGCTAGTAGAGGGATCCCTTCAGATGCAGGACAAGCCATGGGTGGACATTTCATATTTGAGGAGTGGGTGCAATATTTGAGGTTGAAAACCCCAGTGGGATATTCTAAAGCACATGTCTTGAGCCATTTCCCGGGAACCTTAACCGGCTCTTCCAAGATCAGAGGGACTTTGTACCCCAGAATAGAGAGGTTACCATCTTTTAAGTTGATTATCCCATTATATTCCCTAAGGAACTGGGTGCCAACTAAGAGATTGTAACTCTTGTTTTCCAAGACAACTGCTGGCACAGCTAGGAGAAGCTTGCCAAACTGCATGGGTTGGGCAAAGTACACCCCTATGGCGCGGGTCATAGACAGTCCAGCCGTGCCATACAACTGGTGATAATTAAGGTCAGGGGCAAGTTTGAGTTTCTTCACTATCTTGGAGGAGACAACGTTGACTGGTGAGCCAGTGTATAAAATGGCCTTGATCTTCAATTTTTGAATGGATATTTCCACTCAAGTGGTAGTGCGCCCAAAGGGTGGAAGGACAGCCAAGATATCTTGAGCCTCTGCTAGTTCCTTATCCCACTTCTCAATCATGCATCTTAATCCTGGGAACTCCTTATAAATAGTCTGGAGATGGAGCAAAACAGACACATTCTTGAAGACAGCATCAGCAACCTTGGAAGCTTCTTCTGACAACTCCACTAACACGTGGGACCTCTTAGCCTGAGTGAGGTAAGGACAGGAGACATTTTCTTTGGCTTCAGGCAAAGGCTTAGTGGTAGTTGTAGTCTTTCCTGACCGTAATTTATAGGGGACTTTAATGGTTTCAGGAACAGCCAGAACAGAGTACCCATATGCATTGGCGTTTTCAGCATCAGAGTCATCCAGGTCAGAGTTGTCAGAGATATTGTGGAACAAGAGGAGGATAGGAGGAGCCTCATTATCAGCAGGCTTGGCGTCAGATATAGAGGGAGGGATTGAAAGAGACTGGGAAGAATTGTCAACCAAGAGCGTCTCTGCCTCTAGTTTGACTGTTCTTTTCCTGCCTGCTCTTTTGGATCAGCTCCTTTAACCCGTGGGTTGGTGCAGACTTGAGAATGATGACCTATCTGACCACAGTTGTGGCAACCTTGGAGTCAAGGAGAATTTTGCAAGTTCATGGTAAGAATGCAAGGACCACGGGAAGAAGAACCAGAGTTAGAAGTAGCTCAACCTTCCCTAACAACTGCTCCAGAATGGATAAGGTGCATATCTTGCAACAACGTCTTTATGCTCTTCATAGAGGAAAGCATAGCTTTATGGGCTTTGAAGTGAAGACACAGAAGCTGGTTAACTTTGAGGGCTTGAGCGCAAGCCATGTAAGCTTCATGGGCTGTCAACTGCCTTCTCTTTATCAGTTGTTGTCCTTCCATGTAGAATCTGTCTGCAAACTCAGCTAGTGTCTCTTTAGGCTTGAACACAATGTGCATGAAGGTGTCCTTCTTTACTTCCAGGCTAAGGTCACCACCAAACTTGTCAATCAGAAGCTGCTTCATATCTTCCCACGTCTCAATGGAGGGCAGCTCAGGCACCACAACCTCTTGGCAAGTTGGATGTAGACAGGTCAGAATATGTTCTTTCTTAACTTTGTCTGAAGCTTGTCTCATGGCACTTTTGTAGATAGTTAGAAAAGCTGCAATGATTGAGGTTTTGGGATTAAAGACTTGCTTAAAGGTAGGCTTGAAGTGTGTTTTGGGAGTTGGGCCACCATTGTTGCTATCAAGTACGTTTATAAGCGGGGAAAACTCTGCCTTGGATTCCGAGGGGGCTGTCTAGCCCATAGCTGACAAACACTCTCTTCAAGGGTGGTCAGGGTCTCAACAGCGCGGGCACCTGTATTGAAAGCTTGAGTGGTCTGCTGTGCAGTAACATCTAGGCGTTGACCTTGGGTGGTCACTATAGTGGAGAGCTCAGCCAGTCTAGAAGTAAGGGATGGCCCCACTGAGAGGCAAGGGGCAAACCTATCATTAACAGAGTTGATCACGTCATTCATCTCTTGTATGTCTCTATCCAGTTCAGTATGGTCCTGCTTCAATTGGTCCACCTTGTTAGCCAGGGCAATTAGTTCCCTAGCGCATTGGATTTGAGGAGCTCCTGGTAAGCCAGGGCAGCAACCATCTTCATTGACAACCCCAACTGGGCTAGCAGCAGTTGCCATCATTTCATGTAGGGCAGCAAGTTCTTGCTGTAGCTCTGCAACTTGAGCAGTCAACTCAAGCACCTGGGGGTCAGGTTGAGGAGCCTCAGCAGGACGTCCTTGACTTCAAGTAGTTGTATGTAGCTCTCAAATAGTGTCCCATATTCTTTGCTCTCAATCTGCCAAATCATCAGAAGGGGGAGAGGGCGGAACATCTGGCTTGGGTGTAGCTAATTCATTCACTTGACTCTGAAGTTTGGCTATAACAGCAGCAGTGGTAGCTCTCTCTTGATCAAATGCTGTGCTGAGTTCATTAAGGCTGTTAACAGCAAAATCTGCTACCTGCTGTAGTTGCTCAAAGGAATACGTGCTGAATGCATTGAGCTGTTGCATGAGTTGTTCAAAGTTGGTGAGATAAGCGTTTAAGGTGGAATCTACTTGAGTTTTACAGGGTTGTTCTAGCTGGTGAAACTTGTGTAGACACTCTCTCATGTATTTGGGGATGGACTGGCGCATTTGTTTGATAGAGTTAACCAAACAGGTCTGGGAGGTAACAGAGTTGCGCTGATTTTCAGATACCAAGGAAAACAGGGAATTTATCCACTTTTGGTAGGCAGCAAACTGGTCCCAGTGATGTGTAACTCCAGCTTGTAGAGACAAGATTTCTTGGACGTGGAGCCCCAACACCATTTGATGGTGGGCCAAGGCAGGCTGCACAAAGGACAATAGTAAGTGCTCAGCGGAGCCAGCTGCTGAGAGGAGATGTTGTGGAATTTGAGGAGCCACAATCAATTTGTAGTATTCTGCCCAACTGAACTGAAGCTGGAGGCGGGGGATGGCTCCTTCACAGGCTATCCCAAGGGCTACCTCCATGACTTGTTCCAAGTCAGGGGTACCCATGGGGTAAGCAACTAGGCAGGGACCATTCCCAAGGTTCAGTACAGTAGGGACAATAGGCAGGCTGGCAATATCTTCCTCAATAGAAGGACTAGTAATTTCAGGTGAAGTCGGCTCTTGTATAGGCGGAGGCAAAGGACCTGAAAACGTGGATGCAAAAGTGATAACCAAGGGGCTTACAGCCCCTGTAGTGAGCACCATTTTTGTTGTGTTCTGAGGCGCGGCACAGACACACAACAGAAAATCCTAACCTTAGGATTGGATTCATACTAAGTCTTGGTTAGATGACAGGGAAGGCTATGCATTTACCTTGCGGCCCTGGATGAATAATCTCTAATAGCTGTGACTAGAGAGAGGCATGGAAGTACAGAAGACATAAAGACAAAAATGTGAATAGAACTTAATCTTTATTGGTGAATATGAAATGGAATATATAGTGGTTAGTAATACCACAAAACACTACTTGGACAGTAGGATCACTTGCCACAAGCATGAGTGGGGCAAGTGAGTTGCGCAGAGTCAAGAACCTGAAAAATTTTATTTCCCAATCCAGCCATTGACTCATTTTGAGAGGCAAAAGCAAAAGCAAGAGATTCATCTTCAAAATAGCCCACCAAAGGCAAAATCAAAATACAGTGAATAGCAGGATTCACGACAGTATAAGATGAGTTTGACTTATTTGAAGAGTCAAGAGATTAATCTAAAGACTAAGAATATATCAACTCTATGAAAGGCTGAAAAGTTAGTACCAATTTCTCATCAAAGCTGAAAATAGTATTATCATTATTCTGATAATAAGTTCTAATGAACCTTAGACTTAAAAAACTCTACTGTATTTAATTATTGTCTTCTATAATCTTCATACATTTTCTGTAGGTTGTCATGCCTGTGACAATCCACATGGAAGCAGTTTTGCAGGCATGGGTTGATTTTTCTTTAAATAAAGACTCTATGCTGAAGGTTGAAAGTGTGTAGTTGTGTTGAGACAAGTATATGCCTAGTAGGGAATATTGGCTACTAGGAGAGGTAAGGCCTTCCTAGTAGATAACAAAGGTCTACTAGAGGCAAGCTGTGAACCAGCCCAGCAGGGAACATTGGCTACTAGAGGGCTGGTTAGGCATCCTCACCCAGCAGGGAATGATGGCTGCTAGGGGTGAGGAATGTGATAGTTCAGCCTGGTGGGTAACGTGGGCTACCAGGGCTGAATGTTGTTGTGATCCTGGCGGATAACATGGGCTGCTGTGGAAGGAAGAAAGGAGCTTAGATAGCTCTATGTGCCCTTGTGCGCTTACAGGAGGTCTGTGAGCAAGCATCTTACCTAAAAATCTGGTAGGATGTCCTTGTCTTTGTTTCTCTGGAGGCTTTGGGGAGGTCCTAAAGCTACCATTGGGGGACATGGATATTCTCAGAGGTGTTATCAGGGTGGCTGCTTGGGGAAGCAGCTGCAGAACTTGGTATAATCAGGCCTCTGGGAAGTAAAGTTGATTAATTTACAACTGAAAGCTCAAATTTAGTCACTTGAGCAAGTAAATACAAGTGCACAGAAATGAGGATTGTCTGTGGTTTAATGGCCTAAGTTAAGGACACTTGCAAGGACCCAGTCAAACTCTGGTAGCCTTTTAGACTCATGCCGGGGTCTACAGGTTCTGGTAACAGGGACTGACAATGAAACCACAGCAGTTCATATTGTAAGATTAACAGCAAAGACCATTAAGAAGGACTGTATGATCAAAATGAAGACTAGTTGAGGGACTGATAGATCATAGTGAGAAATGGAACTAAGATGGTTCATGGTGAGGATTGGAACCAAGATGGTTCAATCTGCAGATGAAACCTAGGTGGTTCATAGTAAGGACTAGCTGATGTACTAGAAAGGACTAGTTGATGGACTGGAAAGCACTGGCAAATGAACTAGCTGATGGATAACAAAGAACTAGATGAAGGGCTAGAAGATCATGGAGAAGTACTAGTTGAAGGACTTGAAAGTCATGGAGCAGGACTAGATGGAGACCTGGAAGTTGGTTGAAAAGGACTATCAGAAGTGGATGTAGAAGCTGGAATGCTTGATTTGGACTCTTAGAAAGAATGATTGTTGTTAAGAAAGAAGCATCAAAAGAATTAATTAATAATTTAAAGAAATATGATAAGAAGATTAAGATAATTATCATATAAACTGTTAATTTATTAGGAAACAACTGAGGGAAACTGGAGCCAAAAAAGCTGGAAACAGGACAGAGAAACTGTTGGGACAAAGGCAGGAGTTTTTCCAAAATGATTGGGAGAGGCAAGCAGCAGGCAAGTTTGAACTGTGGAAATGTGAAGAAAATGCAGAGAAACTCAGGGAAACGTTGAAGAAATTAGGGTGCAAAAATCCCCTTAGTAAATCATAGGCAAAAGTGCTCAATATTTGCCAGAAAAATGTGACAGAAATTACAGCAAACCCGTTCAAAACGTGGAGCAGTTGTTTATCCAGAGAGAGACAGCGCCAAGTTTAAACCATGGTCAAGAGCAAGTCATTTGGGTGAATAGTTTGATAAACCCATTGAATCCAGGCATCTGATTGGCTGAAAGTCAAATTTTGTTTGATCACTGTTTTGAAGGCTTTAACTGAAGAGTTTAAGCCTAAAAAATGAGGGAATGAAGCAGAAACCCCAGGGTTTTAATTTGCTGAAGTAAGTTCAAAGGCTTAATATATTATAGAGAAGAAGAAACTGGATGGTTTAAGCTTTAAAAACCAAGAGTTCTTAGAGGAAAAAGGGACTGAAACAAGGAGCTATAAAAGAGAGAGCTATCTGAAGATTTTCAGGGATTGGATCAAGTGGAATACCAAGGCCACTAGGACTCATAACAGTGGATTACAAAGGCCACAGAAGACTACACAGAGAGCTGGAGACCAAGTTAAAGGAGCTGGAGCTGAAGATAAGAAGCTGGAGCTGGAGCAAAGTGCAGGAGTCCAGGACTAAAGTGCAGGAGTACAAGACCAAGTACAAGGAGTCCAAAATATTTTTGGAGGACTCCAAAGTATTGGCAAACCCATATTGTTTACAAGACCCCCAGGCTATATACCAGAAGTTTCTAAGGGGATCTTTCTTCTGAAATTTAATAAAAGTCTATTTTGACCCATGTCCAAATTTTCAAGTGGTACAGATAAGCCCTATGAGATGAATTGCCCCATATCTTTTACCCTAGCCAAGGAGAGAAAGATACCTATAATCAGAGTTGCAGAAGGTTTGCCACTAGTAATACTTCCCAGGAAGAGTGAGAAAGGTTAACTAGACACCTTGAAATGACATATAGGGAAAGAGAGTTCATTGGGAATGTGTTTTCTAGGTTTTTGAAAGACTGGTATAGGCCTACAGAGGGTTTAGCACCAGCTGAAGTACAGGTGCATGGTGGGGATGCCCACCTAGATATTGGAAAAGTATTGGAAGAGTTTTCAGTAATTCAGGACAAGTATAAACTTCTAGCAAGCCACCCCCTCTACTAGGAAATAATGACTCCACCAAGCCGGTCCCTGGCTTTGACCCAGCACACACTATGGGGACTGGTGACCAGGAACCCCACAATGTCCTTCCCCAAAGGGCAGGCTTTTTAGTTTAAAAATGTTAAGTTTTTAATTTTATTCTCCATTTTAAAATAAGAAATTTAAGTTAAATAATTAATATTTAATTACTTTAAAGACTTTATCTTCAAATTCCTTTTTAATTTGCACCTTGGGTTGTCATTGTCTTTCTTTTTGCAGGCTATTCATTAGTAGCTATATTTACTATTGTAAAATAGGAAGTTTAATATTGTTTTCTTGCAGTAGTTTTAAAAGCTATGGCAATAACCAAAAATACCTCATATTTAAACAAAATTATTTCAGATTTAAGCAAAATCCAACTATCAGGTTAAAATATACACTCTGCCAACAGGGTTTATTGGCGTTAATGGGCAAAATGAGTCAACACAGCAAAGAAGTGCTCACACGCAAAGCAAAACTATTCAAAATAAAATCTGAAATACATTGATTCACAAACAAAATGGTGTGAGTTGACTTTTGGTGTACATATGGGTCATTATTTTAGAGATTAGGCCATTTTCTAATGCACATACTGCTTAAGTTGCAGCATAACACAGTTCAATTTTGAAAAAGTAACTAATTACATGTTTTATATTTAAAACATTAATAACTCAATGGAAAATTAATATTTTTTCACACTGTAAACTATCAAAATGAAGCTAAAAATCCCATCTTTCTATTGGTGTAAAAATAGTAATATGTATACTATGCTCAATATTAAAGCAAAAGTAATTGAAAAGATTATAATCCAGATTTTATTATATGGTTCTATCTAATGATATAAAGTAGATCACTTCAAAGCTAATAAATACTCTTTTTTCAATATACAAAAAATCTTTTTTATTTGTCATAATTAAAGATAAGATTGAGAGCTTTGTTTTTGCATTTTAGTTTATTTAAAAAGTTCATTTATTTAGGATTTTATGGTAGTTTGAAGTTAGGATGTTTTTATCACTGTTTAGATTAATTTTAAGGTTCAAGTGAGCTTCAAACCTCAAATTAAGCATTCTTTAAATGGAATTCTTTAATATTTTATCATTTTAAAAATATATGGAAGAGTTATAATTAACTGAATACATCATTTTAATTGATTTGCATTGATTACAAAGAGGATATGATGTAATAATAATGCTTAGCTGCTTCACATATATCACTTGTGCATGAAAACTGGGTATTTAATTAATTTCTGCAAACATAAATTCAAGTTCAAACTATAATAAAAGCTATCACACCATTTCTTTCAGAATGGTGTCATTTAGCTTGGTATATAAGAGCTAAAGTACCACAAAGCTTCTAATCCAAATAACCCAATTCAAAGACCACATTCTGATCATAACTACTCCATCATTAAGGCACATTTCAGAGATCTGACCTAATTACAGATTCAAAATACTACCATGTCCTCAGTTAAATTTACTTTTGCCATGCTACCCTTCTTTTCTTTGGGAGCTTCAACAAAAAGAAAAATAACTGCAATGTTAAAAAAGGCATTCCTCTTTATTGCTGGTGATGATCTTGATAATTTCATCAAGCACTTCCTTGCTCAAACTGAATTTGGGAAAGCTCAGTTCCTGTCAAATATTCAAAACCAAAAAAGCAATGAGTTCATTGAAAACTTAAAGGATCTCATGGAATCTTCTCCCCAAAAGCATCTCCCAGCCTTGCAATCTCTGGTTACTTCCAGTTACTCTTTAAAAGAGCTGAATTATATGGGGTTTAATATAACCAAAAGTGAGTTTGAATACTCAAGAAAAATAAATATAAATAAAAATGTAAGCTTAAACAAAAAAGCCAAAAATAAAAACTATTCATTAAAAAAGAAATAACTAAAAAATAATTAAAAAATTGCTGGAAAATTCTTTTGAAACAAGCCAGTTTACAAAAAAAATGTCTGAAATTTTTTATAAAGATATAGAAAAAGAGATGAGTAATTACTCAACTGAAATTAAATACTCTCTACTCAAAACAAAAAAGAAAATATGAAAATAAAAAATGAAATTTCAGTTTCAATTTCTACTTACTATAAATTAATCCCCAAAAATATAATAAAAATTAAAAAACAAACCAATATGTGCAATATTTGTAATTTAAAAAATTCACTAAAAAAAGAAGAAAGAATGTGAAAGTAAAAACTTACCATTACCAGAATCTATAGACAATGACTTAAAGACTATTAATCAGACCAATACTTTTATGTTCATCAAAATAGGGAATATAAAAAAGATATTTATGAATTAGATGATGAGTCTTGTGTTGTAGTTATAGTTTATAAAGAAAACTTAAAGATTGGAAGTGGTCCAATTGAGACCAATAATTGTTTTTATTCAAAAAAACCTATCTCATTATTAGGGTTTTCATTAATTTTTAAAGAAAACAATAAAATTAAAAATGATAATCATGATTTTTTGTCTCAAATATTATCACATGATTCTTTATTTTCAAGTGAATGTCTAATTAGTCTTCTTAAATCAGATAGATTTAAAAAAATAAATAATATAAAAGTGTGGACTGATAATGGAAGTCATTTTAGATCATATGTATTTTTATATTACTTATTTAAAGAGGCACCTAAATATATTAAGGGTTCTATAAGATATAATTGTTTTGTTGAATGTCATGGAAAAAGCATTGTTGATGGTCACTTTAGTGTAATATCAAAAATGTCAAAGGAAAAAAATGAGATTTATATTAACACTATTAATGATCTTAAAAATATTTTTGAGCAAGAAGAAAAAAGAAAAGAATTATATAAATCAGTGCTATCAGGCTCAAATATTTCTCAAAAGTCATTCTTTTATATCCATGAAAGAAAAGTTAGGCCTATAAAAAGAGAGCTTGAAGTTAAAAATCTTCACATTAATCTTTCATATTTGATGAAAGATGGGAAATTATATACTTCACCTCTAACATTTGAAAGTTTATGAGAATATTCTGAGATAACTTATCATTTGAAATGATGTGAGGATACCAAAGAAACAAAAATATCAGAAGATGCTAGTGATGTATTGGGGCAAGTTCATGAAGTAGGGCAACTTACTAGAGAGTGTATTTAAATAGAGTTATCAGTCTTTCAAAAACAACAACCTTTTTTCTGAAACAAACTAAGAATATTTATGATGAGCCAAAGATAGGGTAATAG
Organism: Entomophthora muscae; assembly: GCA_014839935.2. Taxonomy (NCBI): domain Eukaryota; kingdom Fungi; phylum Entomophthoromycota; class Entomophthoromycetes; order Entomophthorales; family Entomophthoraceae; genus Entomophthora; species Entomophthora muscae. Next base: position 81,001 of record QTSX02004306.1, read on the forward strand.
CATTTATAGCTTTGGGGCTGCTATTACTCTCCCATGCAACTCATCATAAATATTTTTGGTTTGTAGTTTGTAGTAGCACTTAAGATATTTCCAGTAATACTATAAGTTGCAATTTTCAATTCTAAAATTGATGACTTATTTTTAATAAAAATCATCTAAGCCCAAGATCAATTAAAGTTTTGGGATTGATTGTATTTTAAGCTTTCTGAATAATTAGAATATGAATAATGTAATTAAGTTATAAAATAATCAATCTGGCACCTAGGCATAATGAGAAAAATAATGACCCATATGTTTACTATGTGAATTGGTGACAAAATACACCCAAGCACGGTGAGTCAAAACTCAATCAAAAAACAAAACACAATAGCAACTCACTATGTAAACAAAATCACTCAATCAGTTTGTACAATGAATTGTAATCAAGAATGATACCAAGGTATCTAAAATAAGACATGAGATCTGAAATATAAATTTTAAAAATATTGTATTGGGTGTTTAATTTGGCGTAAAATCTGGGGAAATGGGCGGAATTTTTTGGGTATTCTAAAATGGGCGTAGTAAAACCAAAAACAACTAATTAAGAAATAAAAAATCTATAATTGGGATATTGGGTGGGAAAAATATTAATCAAATATCCATATTCAATAAAAAGCAAAATTAAAATTAGGGAGTAACTTACTTGAACTTTATTTAATATTTTATTAAATTTTTAAAATGGAAGAAACACAACAACAGAGTACTAATGCACCCATTGTGCGCCGTGGTTGTGGTTGCCCCCACGGGTCAAAGAACAGAGTTAGTGAAACCCAATTGCCTACTCAGGAAGGAGATGGGGGAGGAGAGTTCAATAGTGACACTGCACTGACACAGCCGGTTCAAGGAGCACAAGCTGCTAGGGTGTGGAGCATCAATCCTTGGGTCCCCAAGCTGACCCAGAAGCCCACCAAGGTTACCACAACAAAAACAGTTAGAAACAAGGAGGTAGAACTTACTTTGTATGTGTTCAACACTGTGTACCAACAAGATTTGGTCCCGTCAGCCATGCTGGAGAAGGTGAAGCCTGTACTTGATACTAGCTACAAGCCCTACGTCAGTGATGGCAACCAGGAAGAGGATAAGAAGCCTGAGTTATTCAGAACTGATGAGGGACAGCTAGTGCTCAAAAAGGTTGCAGCCTTCTACAACAAGGTACCCATGCCCTGTGTTATGCCCAATGCCAACAAGCCAATCCCCACCGCTAAAAAGTCTGCCCAGAACCACATCCCTGACATCAAACACATCATCCTGATTAAGCTAATGTGGGAATCAGGTGATTACAAGGCGGCCGCAGCCCTTGTTGGAGTGGATCCCAAGTACACCAGCAAGACCTTCCACAAGTTCATTGATACTGGCTGAGTCCTTGCCGCAGAGAAATCCTTGCGCGTGTCAACCATGCTCACCAAGGAGCACAAATGGGCAATCTTCCAGTGGATAACCCAAGATTGTCATCTTGAACTAGCAAATATACAGGTCATGGTCAAATCTACTTTTGGGGCTGAGGCCTTGATTTCCTTTTACTACTGTCTGCTCAAGGGAATGTGCTTTTTCTGGAAAAAGCTTGGGGTATCTCCCTATAATAGAAACAGCCCAACCAACATAGAGACTTTAAAAAAATACACTGAAGCGTACACTGCCCTCAAAGCCAAGGGGACAGTCAAATTCTACTACATTGAAAAATCAGCATTTGCCTTGTCAATGTGCAATGCACATGGCTATGTCCCCAAAGGCTCCAATGACGGGATGGCTTGGCGTGCTGCAGTCTGCGCCACAGCCTATTTGATGGTGGCTCTCCCTGGTCCAAAGGGGATTGATCTGTACCAAATGATTTTGGGATCTCACAATAGCTGGACCTTCCTATCATTTCTCTGATTGGTCCAGGAGCACCTGAGGCGCACAAGCCTGGGCTTCACCAACATAATTGTGCTGGAAAACTTTAGTCTCCATAAGGTGGTGGACATTCTCAAGGAATTCCCAATTATTGACACCAGCATTGCAGTGGACACCCAGCAATTGGCCACAGCATATTTGAGCCTTCTCTTCCTCCCCACCTATTTGCCCTTTCTAACTCCCATAGAGGAATTTTTTGGGTGGCTCAAGCAAGTTGTCAAGCAAGGAACCCCAACTGGGACCAAGGGCCTCTTTAATTTGCTGAAAGCCAGGATCCACACCCTCCCAGCTGAGACTGTGGCCAAACTCCATGGCCACGCTGATTTGTTCATCCCCATGTGCCTTGCCAAACAGCCAATCAATTAAAGGCTTAGCTTATTAGACTTTTTTATATTCTCTAATTTACTATTCAAGATTTATTAATTATCATTTTATATTTAGATGTTTCCAAGCCTGCAATCACATTCAACAGGACCAACAATAAAGGTTAGTAATTTATTTATTTATAATCACTTTTTATTATGGCATCTAAGGGTATCCCAAACGCTTGATACTGGATTACACAAATATGTTTATATTACTTATGTCAAATAAATATAAAAATCAAATTAAAAAAGTTAAATGTAAAGTGCAAAAATTAGAAGTAGATTTTATTGACATATATTATTATGCTTTTATTAAGACCTTCTCTGGGATATATTTTTTAAATCTTTCTTACTAAAATAAGACTTTAAAAAATTATTTATAATAAAAATAATCTAGAGTATATAATATGTTTATTGATATATAGAAAAATTAAGAGCGCCTATAATGGGCTTGGTGGTATGTACTCACCCCGCAATGGAGGTGGTGCACAACCTCCACTGCCACACTGTGGACAGTGGATACACCCTGGTTAAAATACTCCTGCCTGCTGGTGAAAGGGAGTACAGTCAGGTGGGAGTGAAGCAGCAGCTTCTCTGGCGGGGCTGCAAACCTGTAAATTCCAGCCAGGACCAGGGCGTCCTGGATAACGTGGTCCACTGAGTCATATCCAGGGGGACCTTCTTGTCAGGGATCCAGCCTTTGGGGGGTTCCTGAGAACTTGCAGGCAGACAGACTGCAGGCCCGGCAGGGAGGGCCCACCACAAGATTGGGGCAAACTTTACAATATAAGATAACAATTTGCCCAAGAGAGCCCAAGGTCTGCTGGCAGGTACCATAGAATCTATCAAGCCAGTAATAGTGATGTAAATCACTCCAAACATTTGAGTGGAAGTGGATTCATTGGTAGCAACAGATTCTTGCGGGCAGTTGGGCCGCAGGGTGAGGAGCAGAGTCATTGGGATCAAATATGCGGGCAGGTAGTTGTACTTGTTGCAGAATAACAGGGGAGGTCTAGTGATCTTGTTACCTTCTCTGTAGATAGTTTTGGTCTCTCTAGTTCTGGCCTCAGGGTTATAGATTAGGATTTCCTCTAGGTTGAACTCCAAATACGCAGGGTTGGGGGGTATTTGGTGAAATTTACTGGGCCATAGGGAGCTCCTGGTGGACGGTAAAGCTCAGGCGGCTGGTCCGCGGTTTCTTGGGGTTATTGGGTGTGAGGTGCAAAACCGCAGGAGGTAGACTGTAGATGAAACAGAACTAATATCAAATATGGAATAACCTGGTTGAACCAAGGTTCATGTCACTTTATTGCAGGAATGATGATAAGCATCTTCCTGGCAGTCCAGGGTATAAGTATGCACATCTGTCATGGGAAAACTTTTACAAATTTCTCTGACCTGGGTGTTACCATTTACCAGGTTTTTCTGGTCCTTGATGGCATCCATTGCAGGAGTTAATTCATTGGCTGGTTTAAACTGAGAATACTCAAATTTCTTTGTTGGGTTGCAGGGTTGGTCATCTCTGGGTGGCCCGCATTTATTGGGAAGTTTCTCTATTTCCTTTTCTATGGAGGCCCAAGTTATTTCAGGTTCTATGGCTAGGCCTGCCTGCTGATTGATAAAGTTAACAGGAACCTTTAATGTGGGGAGTGTCAATGTAGATGATTTAGATTCATCCAGATTTAGAGGGTTTTCCAAAGTCAAATCCTGCTCTGGTTTGAGCCCAAAAATCTGCGGGCTGGCAGCCCGCAGGGTGTCAGGGTTTGAATTCTATAGTTGAGGGTTTCCAGTAAGCATGGTCAATAGGAGTTTTTCACTCATTACACTTCTTCTCATCCAGGGAGAGCCTGGCCTTGTTGATTCCAAGGAGGACCCTGTCCAGGTCCTCTACAGACGCGGCCATCCCAAAGTAAAAGAGGAACCTCAGGTAAACAACAAGGTGAAGCCTTTGCCCATCAAAGGCTTCTGTAAACTCACAGAGCTTATTATACATGGTATCAATCTTCTTCTCATGCTTTGTCTTGGCAAACGTGAGCTCCATTGCCAGAGGGATCCCCGTCTTGTTGGCACTCCAGGCCAGCCTGAAGTCAGCAAGGAGGATTTTGGTCTTCTTCACCGCTGTTGCATCTGCAACAGCCAGTTTTCCTACTGTGCACCCAAAGTTGTCCAAGAGGTAAGAGATAGTATGCTCTACCGGAAAGCAGAAGCAAGCTGCTGCATGGGCCTGGCCCATCTCTGGTACATTCTTGAATGGGAGCGTCTCCAGGACGTCCCAAACAAGCTCAATGGAGTTTACACAGTAAACTCCACTGAGGACCACCAGGTCAAGGCATACCAGTTGGGCATCCTTGTAGGCAGTAACTGCCCACTCAGATGCCCTCTCAGAATGTGTCAGCCCGGCTAGTGTGTCCTTTGTCATTGGGAAGGACCTGTAAATTCTGTCTTTGAGCTCCCGCAAGACAGGGGGGACAGATAGAGCTGTTTGGCCACATGAGTGGCATAAATCAAATAAAAGGTGGGCGGGATAAAAGGGACCAGGACCTGGCAGAGTTCACCATCAATGTTTTCTAAAAAAGGTAAGTATTTTGGAATTTTTATTAATTATAATTTTTTATGTACCTTTGCAGGTTTCCTCCTTGCCGGCGGCTTCAGCAGGCCTAGCCATTCTTGGCGCAAGCAGTTGGGTGGGCAATTCTGTATTCTCAGTTCTTGCTTGCTTGGCTGGCTTGAGATGTGAATACATCTCAGGATTGTTGACCCAGACAGACGGCGCAGAGAGGGCAAATGACTTGAACTGGAGGCCCTCAGCTACAGTTTTTTTTACGTTAAGAAGACATTCAATTGTTTTTTGGGGGTGTCTGGCATCTTGGCCATGAGTGACTTGGCAGACACCTTTTCAATTTTGTCCCTTGTAAGAACAGCAGCCTTGACTTTTACCTTACCTTGCGGTCAATGTCTTTGATTTTGGCAATTGCCAAGTCAAGATCCTTCAAAAGCTTCTCCAATTCTCTCATTGATTTTTTACTAACCTTTTCATATGTTTTTATAGCTTTCATCCCAATAAATTCTGTATTATTTTGATACTGTTGCCTCTTTGTTTATTCCTTTTTGTTTTCCCATTTACTACATTATCCCATCTTTTTACCCATTTTGTATATGTTTTACGCTCATCTCAATATGTGTCATTTGCTTTGTGTTGACATTGTTTCCTTAATTGCCATATTATTTTTGGAACTTTGCACCTCCCCTTGTAAAAATAGTAATAACATTTGGTGGTTGTCAAAATTTGAATTAGAAACTATAGTGTTAACTGTTTTTAGATAAAGTTGTTACTGATCCAAATTCAAAACCTTAATGATAAAATTTAAGCCAATCAGGAGCCAAGTGATAAAGTGATTGCTGTGACATAAAGGGACATTCAATAATTCTTTAATGCATGTGTGCTAATTAATATGATTAGCTGGATGTTTTGCCATTGTACACCATTGCTGCTGTGGCAAGTTGTTGATGGACTAGTGCTCAATCAGCTGCTGGGTTAGCACTAGTCCACCAACAACTTGCCACAGCAGCAATGGTGTACAATGGCAAAACATCCAGCTAATCATATTAATTAGCACACATGCATCAAAGAATTATTGAATGTCCCTTTATGTCACAGCAATCACTTTATCACTTGGCTCCTGATTGGCTTAAATTTTATCATTAAGGTTTTGAATTTGGATCAGTAACAACTTTATCTAAAAACAGTTAACCTATAATTTTCTAATTCAAATTTAGCTGATCACCAAATTGTTGTTAATATTTTCACAAGGAGCTGTGCAAAGCGCCAAAAATAATATGGTAATCAAGAAAACAATGTCAACACAAAGCAAACAACACATATTAATATGAGCGTAAAACATATACAAAATGGGTAAAAAGATGGAATAATGTAGTAAATGGGAAAAAAAAAGGAATAAACAAAGAGGCAACAGTATCAAAATAATACAGAATTTATTGGGATAAAAGCTATAAAAACATATGAAAAGGTTAGTAAAAAATCAATGAGAGAATTGGAGAAGCTTTTGAAGGATCTCAACTTGGCAATTGCCAAAATCAAAGACATTGACTGCAAGGTCAAGGTAAAAGTCAAGGCTGCTGTCCTTACAGGGGACAAAATTGACAAGGTGTCTGCAAAGGCCCTAATGACCAAAATACCAGACACCCCTGAGAAGACCATTGAGCATCTTCTCAACATCCAGAAGACGGTGGTTGGGGGCCTGCAATTTAAGGCATACAATCTTTCTGTGCTGTCCGTCTGGGTTGACAACCCAGAGATGTATGAACATCTCAAACCTGCCAAGCTTTCCAGAACAGAGGATAAAGAATTTCCCGCACAACTGCTTGCGCCAAGAATGGCCAAGCCTGCTGAAGCCGCTGGCAAGGAGGAAACACGTGAAGGTAACATAAAAAATTAAATTAATAAAAATTTGTAAATACTTACCTGTTTTTTAGATAACATAGACAGTGAACTCCGCCAATTCCTGGTCCCCTTTGTCCCTGCCACATTCTACGCCAACTACGCCACTCATGTGGCCAAGCAGCTGTATCTGTGCCCCCTGTCTTGCAGGAGCTGGAGGACTGCATCCACAGGTCCTTTCCAATGTTGTGGGAGGCATTAGCTGGGCTGACGCATGGCAAGGGGGCATCTGAGTGGGCAGTTACTGCCTACAAGGATGCCCAACTGGCCCGCCTGGACCTGGTATCCTTCAGTGAGTTTACTGTGTAAACTCCATTGAGCTTGTTTGGGACGTCCTGGCAACGCTCCCATTCAAGAATGTACCAGAGATGGGCCAGGCCCATGCAGCTGCTTGCTTCTGCTACCCCTTGGAGCACATTATTTCTTACCTGCTGAACAACTTTGGGCGTGTGGTGGGAAAATTGGCTGTTGCAGATGCAACAGCTGTCAAGAAGACAAAAATCCTCCTTGCCAACTTTGGGTTGGCAAGGAGTGCTGACAAGACGGGGGTCCCTGTAGCTATGGAGCTGACCTTTGCAAAGACCAAACATGATAAGAATATCAGTGTAGTTTTCAATAAATTATGTGAGTTTATAGAAGCCTTTGCTGGGCAAAGGCTTCATCTGGTGGTTTACCTTGGGTATCTCTTCTACTTTGGAATGGGCTCCAGCGTGGAGGATCTTGATGGGGTCCTCCTAGGAATTGACAAGGCCAGGCTCTCCCTGGATGGGAAGAAGGTCCCCCCAGGTATGATTTGGTGGATCACATCATCCAGAATGCCCTGGTCCTGGCTGGTATCTACGGGTTTGCAGCCCCGCCAGAGAAGCTGCTCCTCCATTTGCACCTGACCCTACTCCCTTTTACTAGTTGCTGTGAATATTTTAATAAGGTTGTATCCACCGTCCACGGTGTGGCAGTGGAGGTTGTGCGCCACCTCCATTGCGGGGTGGGTACATACAGAAGAACTCACTACAGGCGCTCTTAATAAATTCTCTCTTCCAAATAATTCCATTGCAATTTTTATTATTTTTATTATAATAAAGTTTTCTAATTCTTATTTTAGAAAATAAGATTTGCAGAATATATCCCAGAGAAGTCTTAATAAAAGCATAATAATATATTTCAATAAAATCTACTTCTGATTTTTACACATTACATTTAACTTTTTTTGATTATTATATTTATTTGCCAAAAGTGAAATTAATGTGTTTGCATAATCCAGTATCAAGCGTTTGGGATACCCTTAGATGACACAATAAAAAATGATTATAAATAAATAAATTACTAACTTTCATTGATTTTCCTACTAAATGTGATTGAGGGCTTGAAAACATCTAAATATAAAATGATAATTAATAAATCTTGAATAGTAAATTAGATAATATAAAAAAATTGGACACACTAAGCCTTTAACTTATTGGCTGTTTGGCTAGGCACGCGGGGATGAAAAAATCAGCGTGGCCATAGAATTTGGCCACAGTCTCAGCTGGGAGGGTGTGGATCCCGGCCTGCAGCAAATTAAAGAGGTCCTTGGTCCCAGTTGGGGTTTCTTGCTTGACAACTTTCTTTAGACACCCAAAGACTTCCTTGATGGGATTTAGGAAGGGCAAATAAGCAGGGAGGAAGAGAAGGCGCAAATTTGCTGTGGCCAATTGCTGGGGGCCCACAGCAATGCTGGTGTCAATCATTGAGAATTCCTCAAGAATGTCAGCCACTTTGTGGAGAACAACGTTGTCTAACACAATGACATTGGTGAAGCCAGGGCTTGTGCGTCTCAGGTGCTCCTGGACCAATTGGAGAAAAAATAGGAAGGTCCGGCTATTGTGAGATCCCAAAATCATTTGGTATAGCTCAACCCCCTTTGGACCAAGGAGAGCCATCATTGAATAGGCTGTGGCGCAGACTGCAGCACACCAAGACATCCTGACATTGGAGCCTTTGGGGACATAGCCATATGCATTGCACATAGACAAGGCAAATGCTGATTTGTCAATATAGTAAAATATGACTGTCCCCTTGGCTTTGAGGGCAGTGTATGCCTCTGCATAGTTTTTCTGGGTCTCAATGTTGGTTGGGCTATTCCAATTGTACAGAGATATCCCAAGCTTTTTCCAGGAAAAGCACATCTTCTTCAGAAGATGGTAGTAAAAGGAAATGGAAGCCTCAATCCCAAAAGTAGATTTAACCATGGCCTGTATATTTGCCAGTTTAAGATGGTAGTAAAAGGAAATGGAAGCCTCAATCCCAAAAGTAGATTTAACCATGGCCTGTATATTTGCCAGTTTAAGATGGCAGTCCTGGGTGATCCACTGGCAGATTGCCCAATTGTGCTCCTTGGTGAGCATGGTAGAAACACACAAGGATTTCTCCGCAGCAAGAACATGACCAGTATTGATGAATTTTTGGAAGGTCTTACTGGCATACTTGGGATCCACTCCAACAAGGGCTGCAGCTGCCTTGTAATCACCTGATTCCCACATTAGCTTAATCAGGATGATGTGTTTGATGTCAGGGATGCGCTTCTGGGCGGGATTTTTAGCAGTGGGGATTGACTCATTGGCATTGGGCACAACACAGGGCATAGGTACCTTGGTATAGAAGGCTGCAACCTTTTTTAACACCAGCTGTTCCTCATTAGTGTAAATTCACTGCCACCTCTGGCATTGGATCGTAAAATCTTCCCCTGCTGCATCAAGAAAGGTCCAAAAACCCCAGCCAAACCCCTTAATTCTTTAGAGGATTTGGCGCATACAGTTGACGAGAGGTTTATGTTGGTCTACCCCACAGATTTGTTGCCTTTGGCTGCCCCCTCCTGGGAAGAAATGTTGGTCAATTTGGACTTCCTGTTGGCTTGATGTTGTCTACATTTAAAAACTACTAAAACCAATCAATCAAATGTGGTCACATCAACAACCAACAACTCAAGTGAACTTCAAATACATGAGACCCCTTCCAGCCAATCAAATGGGCCCATGAAAATTGGGTTGAAACATTCCAGCCCCCCTGGTTCTGTCTCACAAAAATTCTCTCCCAGCCAATTAGATTCAGCTCTAAAAATCATGTGATCAATCCCCTCCTTTTAACACAGCAAGGGGACCTCCAGTCCCCTGCTTGTCTATTTTCCAAAAATATTAAAAGTCTTGGAGCTATTGCACTTTAAATTTTGGTTATTACAGTAGGAAACCCACTTTGGAGTTTCTACACCCTAAAGATTGAAGTGTTAGTTGCTGTCTTAAAGTTTGCCTTGTGTCAACCAGTTTTGAACCTGGCTTCTTCTCTGGGATATTATACTAGAGCTTTTATGCTTAGTTGTTGTGTTCTTTGCTTTTGCTCTCAAAAACAGAGTTTGAATTTGAAATTTTTAATCAATTTTCATTATAAACTCTATTGTTATTTTGAATTTTTATTAAAACTCTTACTTTCAATCCCGCTTTTGCTTGCTGTAAACACCTTGGTGTTTGAGATCAATGTAAAGCTGCCCAGATCTGCTCTGTTGCTCCTTTTGCCTTCTGTTTCAAAATTACCCTGCCCAAGCATTATTTTAGTGATATTGTTCTTGAAAAACCTACCCACCTACCCAAATTTCATGGAGAACAACCCTATGATACTCTCAGCTGTCAAATTTGTTGTGTTTTCCCTGGCTCCTTTTTTGCTGCTTCTGTGGTCCACCTCCTCAGATTTTTGGGGGGAAATTTCCTCGTCTGCCTGGCTTGTGGGTAAAGACCCTTCTAGTCTCTGGGGCCTTTCCAGCGGTCTTCTCTTTTCTGGGGGGGCTGTGGTCAAGCGCCTGACGTGCAATGACTTGGATTTGGATACCGTGGATCACACCTTGCTTGCCTCCAAAGGGGATGTGTCTTCCATGCCTCCCCTCCCCAGCGCAGTTAAGAGCAATCCAGTACCACTTGTGCTCCCTAAGGTGTCCTCTCCCGCCCCCTCCTGCACCCCTTGGTTTCTCACTGGCCTGATGTTGATGGGTTTGAACGCCTATTTTCCTCAGTTGTCCCCTGTGTTCTCCTTGTGGTCCCCCCTTCAAGCGGCTGTCCCAGTTCTTCACTGGAAAGCATCCTGGTGGTTTGTTTTGCTGGGATGGGAGCCAAACTTAGTTAGTTTAGCCCCCTCTCTCACAATTAGTTTGATAGAACTGGGGCTTCTGAGTCAGCTTTGGGACCTGAGGGTTGATGCTCTTCACCCTAGCAGCTTGTTCTCCTTGAACTGGCTGTGTCAGTGCAGCGTCACTATGGAACTCTCCTCTCCCGTCTCCTTCTTGAGTAGGCAATTGGGTTGCACTAACTCTGTTCTTTGACCCGCGGGGGCAACCGCAACTGCGGCGCGCAATGGGCGCATTAGTACTCTGTTGTTGTGTTCCTTCCATTTTAAAAATTTAATAAAATATTAAATAAATTTCAATTAAGTTACTTTCTAATTTTAATTTTTGCTTTTGTCTGAATATGGATATTTAATTAATATTTTTCCCACCCAATATCCCAATTATAGATTTTTATTTCTTAATTAGTTGTTTCTGGTCTACAACGCCCATTTTAGAATACCTGAAATAATTTTCACCCATTTTCACAGATTTACGCCAAATTAAGCACCCAATACAAAAATTTTAAAATTTATGTTTCAGATATTATGTCTTATTTTAGATACCTTAGTATCATTCATGATTACAATCCATTGCACACACTGAGTGAGTGATCTTGTTTACATAGTGAGTTGCTATTGTGTTTTGTTTGTGGATTGAGTTTTGACTCACCTTGCTTGAGTGTATTTTGTCACCAATTCACATAGTAAACATATGTACACCAAAATTCAACTCACACCATTTTGTTTGTGAATCAATGTATTTCGGATTTTATTTTGAATGGTTTTGCTTTGCGCATGAGCCCTTCATTGCTGTGTTGACTCATTTTGCCCATTAACGCCAATAAACCCTGTTAATAGAGTGTATATTTTAACCTAAGAGTTGGATTTCATTCAAATCTGAAATCCTTTTGTTTAAATCTGAGGTATTTTTGGTTGTTGCCATAGCTTTTAAAACTACTGTATCTCTTAAATCTTAATCCAAATGCCTTACACACCGTAGTTTACAACCTTACGCCATTATGAGCAAGACCTTACATAGGCTCAAACACCCCCACCAGTCCTTCTGCCAACCCTGTGGCTCCTTTTCTCATGTTATTCTGTCCAGCTGCAGCACTCTTCAGACCACTCTATTTCACTGACTATCCTTTAAATCCTGTCTACTTCAAATTCATCCTAGAAAATATCCTAATTGCATAACTCTTGACAAAAACTAGAAAGCCAGAAGCATTCAACTTCAAAGAAACTTGGTATCTAGTACAGCCCAGACTCTTCTGTGATTAGTACAATTATCTGCCAACATGCTTAGTACCTATGACTCCCCCCTCACCCTGCAGCCTGACCCCCTGCAAGATTCCATTGTTGCACTGATACTACTTCCACCCAGCTTTTTAGAGTGTTTTATATATCTCTGACTGGCTTGGTGGACTCCATGGTCCCCAATTAAAGCCTTTTTTCTCTTCTTGGTTGTTCCTTCTCATACATACCAGGTTGGCCTCAATCCTGTGGTGGGCTCTGCTCTCTAGCCCAGCAGACCTGCCACCCATGTCATATAGTGACCCACCCAGCAATTGGTACCATGACAATTGTATAGTATCATGGAAAGTCACATACTTTTCATGTATGCCATGGTGATCATGTGGCTTGTCTGAGAAATGTACATTTAGAGCTTGGAATGCTTGATTTCTGTATAATAGTGACATCTGATAAGAGTGTCCCCAATCATTTGTTGATTGATGGACTTGACAGAAAATTGTTTGCCCAGAGAAAAGTAATCATAGATTTTACAACACAGGTAAACAGTCGCCCAAGCTCAGGCAGCTCTAAATAAACTACTGCTTGAGATAGTCAGTCTAATGCTAGAACAGTTATGAAAGTTGGGCTTACAATTATCAGTTGAATTAGAGAGACTACCCAAACTACCTTGGATATTGATAGCTCTGAGGCCATTGTTTACAATAGACTCCATTAACTGAGGTACTATGGCTGTGTTTCAAGAAAAAACCCACTGATAAGTCCAAAAAGTAAGCCAAAAGATTGGATTTTCTTAATAGTATGCTAACTATCCCTTATCCTTTTTGGAAAAGATGATTTGGTCTGATGAGACTAAAGTTCATCTCTGTGGATCTCAGAGATGTCAAAGTGCCTATCATAAAGCTGATAAAGCTTATAAGATTGAATTTTTAAAGCTCACTATTAAAAATAGACACCAGGGTGCATGTTCTTGGGCTGTTTCAAAGCCAATACAAGAGAGGCAATCCAGCCAATCAGTGAAAAGATAAATGGTGATATTAACAGAAAAATTCTTGATTTAAATCTCTATCTGTTTATGAAAGATCTGTGATATAATGCACATATTAACAAATCCAAGAAAGCTTTAAAATACTTGGACAATAAATATATTGTTTGTTTGGATTGGCCTCCCCAAAGCTCAGATTTGAATACGCTGGGCATCTTTGGGATGTTGTCAAATCTAAATGCCCAAAAAAACCCCAAACAATACATTGTAGATATTAAATTTGGAGTGGCAAAAGCATGGGAAGAAATTATCATTGGAAACTCTAAAGCACCTAGTCTGTTCTATGCCAAGAAGACTTGCTGCTCTGATTGAAGCCAAATGTTGGCCTACAAAATCTAAGTTCATAGTATATTCAGCTTTGAAATCTATTATTATTTTTGTTTTTTATTTTTCTTCCTTTATATTTAATTCTATATTTTTATATTGTGCTTGTGTAAAAGTCTGCAGTACGTCTGCTCATATTTTTTTAAAAAATATTGCTTAACCTTTGCTTTCCCCCTCTAAAATGCTGGTGGCTGGTTAATTTTTTGGGCCACTAGAGCTGTTAGCTTGGATGGCAGCCATTTTTACCGTTATTTACGTAATTTGTTTATCTTATTAGACATAATTAAGCTTGATGATCAAGACTTTAGACTTAATCTAGCTCTATCCTTGGATAAGAAATCCGTTAGAACATAAGTTTAAATCCAGAGGGCAGTCAATCATCAGTTTGATATTTGACCTGCTTTTTAGAGTTATTGGATGATACATAACTTGGCTTTAAACCTACAGCTTATAAATAAGCATTTCAACTATCTATGCTTGATTAGGCATGAAGCCTAGTTTTGAGCCAAATATGGATTTGGTTTCATATTTTAGTGTACTTTATAAATGGTGATGAAGCAAGGAATGATGGATTATCATGGGATAAATTCTCTGCTGGTTCCTGCATTTGAGACAATTGCCTTGGCTTGCATACCCACTGGTCAGATCCGATTGGCTGGGGCAGGCTTGCCTGGGTGGCTATTATCCAATTTTAAATAATTTTGTAAATGAAGGATCCACCATGTAAAACGAGGCATATTTGTTCATTTGGATTTTCTTTTGAAGCTTGATTTTTTGAATCGGGTGTATGCTGTTCTGCGATATAATAAATGGTGCATTTTGAGATTGTCAATGCAGCATAATCGTTTGGTTGGATGGAATAAAAAGCCATGTGGATTACGTATAAGTTTACTTAGAAGTCACACTTTATTTGAACTAGCATAGCCCCCGCTTTGATCATATCTTCAGCTTCATTCCGATCTCAACAATGGTATCCAGCGAACCCATCATCAGCTTTCAGCAATACGGTAAAGAAAATGTTCGTCTTGTTAAGGTGAAGAAGCTCCCCGGCGGTAAACACGAGATTATTGAGCTCAAGGTAGATAAGTTTTCTAGCTGATACTAAGCATTGTAGGTCTCCATTCTTCTCAGCGGGAAAGCCTTCGACGAAAGCTATACCAAGGCCGATAACACAAATGTGGTTGCGACTGATTCTATGAAGAACATCGTCTATTTAGTGGCCAACTCATCCTCCAAACTTCCCTGTATTGAGAAGTTTGGCATTGAGCTTGGAGAGTTCTATGTTATCCAAATACCCCGAGCTAGTAGAGAAGGTCCAAATCACAATTGAAAAGGTCGGTTGGGAGAGACTTGTTTTATCAGGAAAGGCTCATCCTCATACCTTCTCTTCCAATGTCAATGGAATGCGCAAGACTCAAGTTGTTGTATCACGGGGATCTTCTCCTACTATCATGGTTGTATCAGAAATTTCTGACCTTTCTGTCCTCAAAACCACTGGTTCTTCTTTCAAAGATTTTTACCGTGATCAGTATGCCACCCTTCCTGATGCCGATGACAGAATCTTTTCTACTGCCATCTGTATCCGTTGGAGCTTTGCTCCCATTCATTCCTTTGCAGATGCGTATTCCAAATACGAATTTTGTAAAGCGTATGAGATCGTCCGTGATATCAGTCTGGATGAGTTTGCCTCTATCGATAGTCCTTCGGTACAGGCCACTCTTTACACAACCTGCAAAAGAACTCTCAACAAACTTCCTCATGTTGACCACGTTTACATGGAACTCCCTAATCGCCATGTATTTACTCTCGATCTCCCTGTATTCAAAACTGAGACACATAAGAAGAATCCCCCAAAGGACATATATGTTCCCTTGGCTCAACCCAACGGTAAGACACGGTAGTAATATATTCCTAACTTTTCTTAGGGCTTATTAAGGCCTCCGTCTCACGTGCTTCGGCGGCAAAATTGTAGTCACATTACGAATTTGAGTTATATAGCCTACACATTGTTCAAAAACATTGTTTTTATTTGTCTTGACCAGATGTTACGTTCACCTAATTTACTCCAGTGATAGTTTTATCATTAAACATTTCATTGTCAATACAGATATATTTCAAAATGCAGATTGAATTTATAAGTATCGGCAAGAAAAACCAAAACTGCTATTTTAAATATATAATTATTTGGGTTTTCCTAAAAATGTTATCATTCAGGCTCTATAATTTGCATACTCCGGTTATTGAGATTATTGTATGTTTAATTAAATAACTTTATTCTATTTGGCTTGGATATGAATATGCCAACTCCGGGAAGATTCAAACTTGGATGTAACTTAGCTTAAAGTTTACAAGCCAAACATTGACATTTCTCTCGATTAACTTGATAGTATTTCAATAAATCAAACTAGCTTCCAACGAGCAAAAATTAGTTACGATGGAAAAATAATTTAATTATAACTAGTTCATGGATGTATATATACTTAGCCTATATCATAGATCCATCTAGAACTAATCGACGTGATTCACCATTATGATCACTTCTCTAGATATCTTTTGCACATATGCTTATATTCGATACCGATCTCAATCCTAGCACGATAAGGTGTAAGAAATCTAGATAATAATATCATGTACTATATTGAGTTGTAAAGTAAGTAAATATAATGAAAATGTTATTACATTTCAGTAAAATCAAAGTCCGATCCCTATTATTTACAGATTTCAGTAACCAAAGATCATATTTTGTTTCATGGCATTACACTAACAAATACAACCTTATTACCAAGTGAACTACGGCTTAATAGCTCATAGTCTTATATCCGTCTATACCAAGCTAAACATAACCCGATACCACCATTCAAAACAATTAACAAATTTGAAACCTACAATAAAGGTGACTTAAAGTATCCCTGACAAAGTTCCCCACCCTTCCAGGTAACAAAAAGCGAAGCGTATGGGATTCGAACCCACAATCCTCAGATCCGAAGTCTGATGCCTTATCCATTAGGCCAACGCTCCGATGTTTCTTTTTTTCCACAAGAAACACGATTTTATTCGGGGTTCAAGACGACGTCAAAAGGAACACGGCCAAGATAAATGGGGAATGGAGGAGATATAAATTTGGGGGCTAAAGATGTGGAGGGACTTGGACGTTCTTCCACTGGATACCTTTGTGAGATACTATAGACTCAGGATAACTCCTTCAAGTGTTTGTGGGCACATGGTACTGTGAGACCCCACCTAAAGTTTTGGGCAAAGGCTTTTTCAACCAGGGATCTGAACTTTTCTTTCATAAGGGCTGGGCTGAGGTGGGCATCATCAAAGGTGAATTCAATTCTGGTTGTGTGGATTGTCCATAACGCAAGGTGGTAGGCTATCACTCGGAATGACTTAGGTTCATGTTTAAGACTTGTCATAAAGAAGAGGTTAAACTTGGGGCAAAATAGTCTTGTGAGCCCCAACATCTGTGCCACCTGGGTCCAGAACCTGCTCACAGTGAGGCAACCAAAGTACTTGTGCTCAAGGTCCGCATCCTCATATGGGCACAAACCACACTTGCGGATTAGGTGGTCTGAGGGGAAGTGCCTTTCCCTCCAAAAGGCTTGGTTGAAAATCCTCCAGGTAAGAGTCTGTTGGTCTGTAGTGACTAGGGGTAGTCTCACCAAGTCCTTAAATTGTTTGGGGGTTATAAAAACTTTTCTATCATTCTTAACCCATCTCTCAATCATCTTAGGGAAGATTGGGCCTGGGGTCATCTCTTTCTCAATTGTCTTGAATTGCTTAGGCATAATCTTGGAGTTCTGCTTAATGACACTTATTCCATCTAGGTTCCTATTAATCTGGAGTACTCTATCTTCTGGTGATAGCACCCTTCAGGTTTCAGTCAGGTTTGTATCTTTCAGGGTTTTTTCAACAGTCTATTTGTTGGCCTTCATTATCATTATACATCTACTCCAGTAGTCCAGGGTGCCTTTGGGATTGATAGCTTGGGATGCGCCAAGAACCACTCACAGAGACAAAAGATAGATAGATTCTCAATTCCTAGAGCCTGTGCCCAGTTGATTGCTCGCCCAGCTGCGTGGGACTCACCATGAGCTGACATTAGTTCATGAAGTCCTTTTTCCCATAGCCTCTTGCATTGGGCCTTGTGATCAATCAACCCCATACCACCTGGTGATTTAGGGAGACATAAAATATTGATTCTAATAGGCAAAGTCTTTGTTGTGCCCCACAAGAAGTTCCTAACCATTCCGGCTACCAATTTTTCAAAGGATGAAGAGAAGGGCACTACATGCGCCATATACCAGATTTTTGAGAAAATGAATATGTTTAAAGCGTGAATGTGGCCAATCAGATTGAATTTGTGGTGACACCACCTGTTTATCTTGTTATGTATGGTTGTCAGTAGGAGGGATTCTGAGGTAGCCATATCCAGATTGGTAGATGTAAACCAGACGCCAAGGTGTCTAAAAGTTGTGTCTTGGGGGATTAAAACCAAAGCATTTGGTGGGTCAAATTTTGGGCTGCCAATTTGCACTAAAACTGTCTTCTCAATATTTAATTTAGCTTTTGAAGATGATTGGTAGAGCTTGAGAATAAGTTTCATTGTTTTAACATCTCTTTGATCTGATACGCCAACAATTGTATCATCAGCAAAAGCTGCCAATCAAAGCAACACTCCAATGTTTCCTGAATAGTGCCAATTTTTCTGTTGCACTTACTTATGCAATAAGAGCTTTTAAGCCTCATCTATTATCTAAAAAAGTTTCTCTATAAGAAATATTGATTTTCTCTAGAAAATAGGTACTTAGATTAAATTGAGCATAAGGTGATTTTATTTTATAAAAATAATACTCTGACAAAAATGCAATGATATTCAGTTAGTGGCAAAAAGTTTGGGCAAAATCAACCAGGACATTGATAATAGGTTATAATCATTAGTAGCTTTTCTCTTAGAAAAGTGGCAAGGGTTTTTAAAAACCATTACATATTTTGAGCATGAGTGTAAAAAATGGGGATGCTGTTGCAACAGAACTATTTTCTACCTCAGTAATTAAGGGTTGGGAGATAACAACAGTCAAAGAAGATATATATATAATAAGATAGCCTTTATTGAGAAAGACAAGGATTCTTATATTTTCAGAAAAACCATTGGGTCATAAAAGAGTTAACATTAGTGGCATTGGTCAAAGTTAATATCAGCAGTGTATGAGCTTTTGGGATTATCACTTATAAATTACTTTCACTCTTTATATACAAATATGGAATCCTTTATGCTGCAACAAATGTTTTGGGCAGAAGAGCGCATGCAAAAGCCCACATCAGAAAAATCAACATTGAACACAGGGCTTGACACTCAGACAACATTTGTGATCCGGCAGAGCTATTATAATTGGTTAGCAAAATGACAACTTACAAAAATGAAAATTAAAAAAATCCAAGCTCTGTATTTCATTAGCAGCATAAACCATTTTTTCAGAAAATATTCTTATAGAATTAATTGACTCAATTAACTTTGAAAATGTAATGTTTCTGTGATTTTTATGGTTTTTGTTGATTTTTTTTTGCCTGAGACAAATGAAATTAGTTCTTGCTGTTAAGGTTTTTTTATCAGGAATAACAAAACCAATTTGGGTTTTAAAAATGACTTATCATGAGGATATTTACTCCAAGCTGTGAAGAATATGAGAAATAAAGACTGTGACTATCAAAAATAATAATTAAGAAAGTCAATAGTGGAGGTGAGTTGGGTTTTTTTATCTAACTGAGAGAAGACTGTGAGAATTGGGGTGCATGTTAATAAAAAATCAAACCTTGCTCTCAACCATAATAAAACCACAGTTCCAACAACAATCAAATTGCTGCCACTAACAATTTCAGAGAGATTGAAGGGGGGAAGAAATCAACTGAACACTGTAAAGCAACATATAAAACCAAGTGACTAAAATTACTAACAAATTTCAAACTTTATTAGACTAGAGAATGAAAAAGCAAGGTCTTTCACAACTCTTGCATTTATTCAAGGGAGGAGATGTAATTAGAGTGAGAGGTTGGATGTCACAAAAAAAATCAACCAATGATATGAGGGGATATAAGTGTGCTTCTTGAGGTAGGAAAATCTGGACAAATTTCAAATGAACAGAATCAAAAGGAAAACTGACTTAACTAAAATTGAGAAACCTTCTTTGGATGCACATATCACTTCTCTCAGCTGCTCTTTCATCTGACAATTAGCAAGTGATGCCTCTTGGGTGGGGCATCTTTGGAATAAATCCACAAGTATTAATATGAGGGCTTCACTTGGGATTTTTTTGTGACTTTTTGGATAAATGTACTGTAAATTCAGAACCTAAAGATAAAAATATGAGATTTTCAAATAATTGATCCAAATTTTGAATCACATTTGCAGGATGGCCTTTTTTTAATTAAATTGAATTCTTTGTATTTTTATTTGAATATTTAAAAATGCAGAAACTCATAGACACTTTGCAAATTTCAAGTCAAACTGCATATTTCAAGTGGAAAACATGAATTAACCGGAATCAGATTTGAAGTGTTCAAATCCATCAACCATTTTTATTAAGTTTATTATGGTTTTTGGAATTTCAGAATTGTCAAATCCATGAACCAAATTTCAAATCACTTTTGAAGGTCACTAGTAAACTCAAATAGTAATTGTGGGATTTGAAATCCAAATTGAACGTGCAGTAAGAAACTAGGACAAATCAATCCAAATCAAAAAGCTTCACTTGGGATAAAACCAATTGAAAAATTCAATTTTGATAGCCATGTTTAGACATAAAAATTAAGTAAAATATAAAATTGTCTAATGTGAAATACCTGGCTTTTTGACTTGACAATCCAGCTATCAACCTTAATTACAATGGCATCAGATTGTTATACTCAGAATACCATGATGTTTGGCTCAATCAATATACAATTTATTCATCACTCCATTCATCTTAAACCATCAGTAGACTCTAGTGTCCCAATAATATTTGGTGGCTGTCATGGCTCAGGCAACTCTACTCAGATAGGCATGATAGAGAAAAGTGGCCTAGAGCTATGACTTTCATCCTAAGTCAAACAGGTTAGTTGAGACAGTCTTTTATTTAATACTCACAGAAAGACAGCTGAAATGAGAAGGGAAAGGGGAAAGAGAAGGGAAAGAGATGTAAATATAGGAAGGACTAACTAGGATGTATTGGTTGATACTGGCATCCTTTTTTCATTTCATGGTGCTCATTTTATAACACTCCCAATGCAAGCTTTAGGAAGGGATTTAGATTTGCATCTAAACTGGGGTCACTTTTGCCATCACACTTGAACTTGATTTATCGCATAAACTGGTGCATCAATAGGCTTTAATCACACAAGAAAAGTTGTCAGGCAGATATGGAGCTTTTAAAAGCGGGTTTTATAATTGATTTAAGTTCTGTAATTGCTGAGATATGCTTACATAAATGACATTGTTCATGCAGCTAATCTTCTCATGCAGATTGGTGAACTTGGACCATTTAGGCTAATCATGACTTCTGGTTCCCAGGGTCTGGTATAGACTTGGGCATGGTACTCAGAAGTTATAATCATAATTGCAGCTTATTATTTGATCCCTGAAATTATGCATGATATCAATAAGAGCAATGCATGAATTTCTTTGACAAGCTTTTTAGCACACAAACAGGATTTTTATGCTCAATGTATCTAATAATTTAAGTGGCTCAAATTGTCTGCAGCTTTCTAACAAATGTTTAAAAGTCTTTATTCATTCAGTATTTGCGGAGTTAACATTGGTTTGCTGTCATTGTCACAATCACATCTGAATTTGATACTTGTCAGGGTGGGCCCTGACAATAGCACCAAAGCCAAACAGCTCTACAATTAATATTTATAAAAGTGAGTCTGTTTGTCTGTAATGTCATCTCAAGTGGGCTCAAGCCATAAGGGATTTGACTGAATTGATTTTTAGTTAAATTTGATTTTAAAATTTGATTGTTAAGCCAAAAGCTCAATTTGGCTCATCCTTACATTCAATCCTTTACATACATCTTTGAAAGTACACAGATTGAATTCAGTGAATTGTGGTCTAAGTTATGTTGAGCTGGAAGGTAAGCCACTCAAACTTTAATAAATTTGTATTTGGTTACTTGAATTTTAAATTAATGACTAACCCCATTCAACCATATCAAAGTGGCTTATCTGCATAGATTGTCTAACTTTAGAATGGGTGGATTAAAATTAGAAAGGAATCTGCAATTTTTTAAGATCTTTTTATCTGATTGGATGTTTAAACTCTGCTGAGGATTGAATTGACTGATGAAAAGAGAGCTTGAATAATTTAAAGCAATATAGTTCTAATTATAAATATAAATATTAGTTTAAAGTAAGATATGATTGGCTAGAACATTTAGAATTGATCTATTCCAAAGTAAAGTAATAGAAAATTCCAATTGGATGCATCACCTGATCCAAGTGGCTGCATATTTTTTCAGAGTAAGCTTTGCTTGCCACAGCTTCATCCCAAAAGAACATAGGTGGAGTAAACTAGCTATGATAAAATTATGATTCAATATAATGATTTTTATGAAATTTAGAGGGCATAGATCAATTTTTCAGATGATTCTGATCAAAATGATACCAAACATGATAGCTCTAGCTGCTCTAGATGCTGAGATATATATTTAAGTGCTGGAATTGGGTTCACATCACAATCAAAGGCTCAGACTCAATTTGAAATTACCTAAATTTACTTTTAATGCACACTAAAAAACTAAAATCAATGTATCTCAGTGAATACTGTAAAGTTACGCCTCCACCTTGGGCCTCTACTTCAATTGGCAACTGTGGTAAGTTTGACTCCCTGGTGCTTGACTCCCTGGTAGTTGACACTATAGTAAAGTGAGAATTCAGCTTTTTACCTGATTGACAACTGGAAATTGACACTTTTTTAATTAACGGATCTTGATGTACTGAAAACTTTGTAAAATAAGGAATTAAGCCTTACAGCTATGGTATACTAAAGTGATCCCAGAGAGCTCAAAAATGCAATAAAAAGTGTATCTTAACCAATAAAAATAATGAGAAATAAGAAACTATTTCTCATTTTACTATGTAATTTACACTCTTCATTATATAAATATTTTTGATTATCATAAAAATTAAAATTCCAATGAGACAAAAGTAAACAAAAACACAACAATAAAAGTTATGAAAAATATGAAGAAATATTGATATTTATTTGATATAGTTCATAAAAGTACAAATGTGAATATCTTATGTTTTACTAGTAAATTAGGAAAAATTAAGATATTTCAATCACTTTCAACTATAACCATTCATCTCAAACTTACCATACATACACAAAATAATCAGTGTTATCTAATTAAATAAAAAATAGAAAAATTAAAACTAAAAACTAATTTATCAAAACTAAAAAGTAAAAATTAAAACCATAGAAGCAAGACAGCAAGTTTATTCCTCCCCATTCTTCCCCTTCTTCATTTTGGCCCCTTCTAGGAGGGCAGTTGTAATGAGCTCAAGCTGCTGCTTGATCTCTGAGGCCTTGTATTTACGCTTGGCTGCATTTCAAATGGCCTTGGTGAATAGGGTGGAACGGGTTGTGGGCTTGGTGGGGGGGACACAGTTTGCCAAGTCACACAGCTTGGAGATGGTTTTCTCCTGCTTGTGCTGCAGGAAGGAGAAAAACTTATTGGATTTTAGGTGGAGCCCAAAGTTGGCCTTGAGGTGTTTGTGATAAGCCTCTAGCGCTGAGGTGGCCTTGAGCTCACCATTCACTGACACCCAGTACACATTCCAGCTGGTCTTGGCATAGGCCTTGCCTTGCCTCTGCGTGACAACCTTCCCAATCCACTGGGGCTTGAAGTACTCAAGGAAAGGCTTGAACTCTGAGTGCTTAACTACGTAAGAATCCTTTGAAAGAACCTCAAACCCCTGCACAGTGTGCTCTGGCTTTAAAAAAGCCAAGGCACTGAATTGTGCCAGAACAAATTTGCAGGTGTCCAAAGTATCCCTCCGGCTCAACCTGCTTAGCTCAGCATGAGCCTGCACATTCCGAGCAACTGCTTGGTGGTAGTGGAAGTGGCACCCCTGCACCTCC
The DNA here is from genome assembly GCA_014839935.2 of Entomophthora muscae. Taxonomy (NCBI): domain Eukaryota; kingdom Fungi; phylum Entomophthoromycota; class Entomophthoromycetes; order Entomophthorales; family Entomophthoraceae; genus Entomophthora; species Entomophthora muscae. Next base: position 104,616 of record QTSX02004306.1, read on the forward strand.
CTGATAAACAGCTGTTCAAATGCATTGAACTGAGCAGGCTCAAAGTCCATAATGCACATGGCAGGCCCAAGAGCTCTCTGCCTTACCTTTTCCTCCAAGTCCAGGGTGGCCTGGTCTTTGTCAGAGGCAGGAGGGTTGGTGCAGGTGTAGGGGGGGGGTCTTCTTGGCATTGTTGTTGTCAGGAAGGAGGGGAAGTGCTTGGTGGAGAATGGTAAAAGCACGGGTGTAAATGGCCTTAGTGGCCCCAGGAAGAAGAAAGAACACAAGTGGAATCACCCAGATGTCAATCTGGGCATGGATCATCCAGAGCTGCTTGAACATCCGGGGGCAAGTGGCAAAGGTACCATCAACTAGCCAGGATGAAGCCCTTTTCAACTCCATCAGGTTCTGCTGAGTTGAGTAGCAAATTATGTGGTCTTTGATGGCAGGCCCGTTGTCATGGAGGAGGAAGCGCTCCCCACTCAGAAGCTGCTTGGGCTTATGGGTGAGCGTAAGCTCTGAGAGGACGTCCAAAGCCTTGGGGGGAGGGGGATTGGCGGCAATACACTTATTGCTTATGAACTTAACCAACTGCTCTTGAGTTTTCACCAACTTGAGATTGTTGGGTTTGAGATGTTGGAGGGCCTTGATGGCCAGATCTGATGCGCAGAGGTGAGAGGATGTTGGGATCACCTGGACCAGGTACCATTTTAACATCCAGGTTATAAGAGGATTGGGGGGCTCACAAGAGTGCTCCCCCTTCTCTGCAGTTACTTGCTTCCAGCCCTCAGTGTTTAGCTGGGTCCCACAAGACTTATCCTCACAGAAAAAGTGCTTGCTCTTGGTTTAGCGCTTTTGATTGTTACAATTAAAAATGTAGTTATCAACAACGTAGCCAAGGCCGCCTTTTACAGACATAATTGGGAAGTACTAGGGGAAGCACTTGGGGACTTTAAACTCTCTGTCCACATTACAGATATTGTGGATGGCCAGTGGATCCCAAGCCACATGACCAGAAGCTTTGAACTTCTTGGAGTACTCCTCAGGATCATCTTGGGGATCAGATGAGGGAGGGGGGAAGAGCCATCAGGAGGGGAAGGGTTCTTTGAGACCTGCTTGGATGCCTTCTTTTTCTTACCAGAAGAAGAGGTGGGATCCTTGGCAGCATTTGACTTCTTGGCATGTCACTCCTTGGTGGGCTTGGAGCCAGCCTCTGAGTGGTAAAAGGAGTGCTCAGTAAGATCATCATCAGATTTATTGGGGGAGGAATTTTTGGGGGAAGGTGAAGAGAATGTGGAAGATGAGGGTGGAGGGGGGAGGAGTAGGGGGAGATGGAGTGAGAGGAGATGGGGTTGGAGACTTTGCCTTTGCAGGCTTTTTGGCACACTTGGGAGTGGAGGCAGTTTCTTTGGAGCCCTTGAAGGCTTGGTGCTTGAGCTGTTCTTGTTTGATCTTGTCTAAAGAAAAGTTTAGTTTTGTAAATAAAATAGCGTGAAAGATATGAAACACAGAGGTAAAGCAAAGTAAAAGTTAAATGAAAATTATGCAAATAAAGTTTTATTTATCAAGAAAAAAACATAAAAAAGTAAATAGAAGCAAAATAGAGACTCAAAGTATAGATATAAAGGTTAAAACATAGGAAATAAGTGAATTTATGATGAAGCATCAAAGACGTTAGGTTCAGCATAACATCTTAGTACTGAATCAATGCAAAAGTATAATTAAAAATCAAAAAATATATGAAAATTATATGGAGAGCAGCAGAAAAAGTAGTAGATTATAATTGCAAAAAATAAAAGAATTATTATGTGGAATTTTTTTATTGGGGGTTGAAAAATCAAAAGATAGTAAAGTGTCAAATTTGGCACTGTCAATCAGCTGGGAAAAGCTGAATTCTCACTGTTGAGTATGCTGGAGTTGAGCAGAAAAATCAAATTTACTATGTTTTTTACATATAAAACTTGCTTAAATTTAAAACGGGTTCGAAAGTTAACCCAAAAGCAAGGCAGTATCATATGCTTAAAAATAAAAAATACAACATAAGTTAAAAAAGTAAATGAGTAGGAAGGTGCTTATTAGTGATAATATTATGCTGTGAGGAGCTGGGAGTAACTTATTTACCATAGTGTTGGTTAAAACGTTAAGAAGCTCTCTGTACTAATCCCCAAGTTAAAGTGTCAAGTGGATAAGTGTTGAGTGGCGCTCATAGTGTGTCACATATTAATTTAGCCTTAATTCCGAGCCTTTGATTATTTAAATCTGAAACCAATTGGGTGGCAAGTGGATAGAGTCAAACAAAGAAAATGTCAAGTTTCAGTTTTTTATAAATTACATATGAAATCTCTTAATAAATCAGGCTTAATTTATGTGGCACCACTTAATCCACAAACCTGGGAATGACATAATGTAAAACAAGTGGGGTTTTGATTAGTGTCTATACCACTAAATCCAGTATAGTGGTGCCTGGGAGCCTAATTGATGACTATGAACACTAATAATAAAAATATAATAGTAAATAACAAATTTTATATAAGCACATATGTATTTTATTAATAAAATTAAAATTTGGCTTAAAAAGTGTCAAACTGGTCACTTTTTGTTTTAGAGTGTTGAACACAGGTTTTTTCATTTCTATTAGTAAATTTACTTATAAATTGCCCCTTAAATTGGTATTTTAGCTAACCAAATTTTTAAACAGAGTCAAGTTCAAGTAAATCTAACCTTGGTTTTTGGTTTCAAACCCCTAAATTACTAGTAAAAATTAGCTTAAAATCAGTTGAGCCAAAAATACTAATAGATTCACATATGCAGCACTCAACTCCCTGGTACTTGACAAAGTGTTAAGTACCAGGGAGTCAATCACCAGGGAGTTGAACTTATCACATTTGCCCTTCAATCCTCACCAAATGCTTGGGGATCTCTGCCAACTTACGCCTGTATATTTCCCAAAGATTTACTAAAAAACCCCAAGAAAGGTTCTCACACTATTAATTGCAGAATTAGTTTGAAAATGCCCCACCTAACCCACCCAAGAGACACCTCTGGTTAAATATCACATGCAAGAGCAGCTGGAAGCAGTGGTAATTGCATTAAAGACAGGCTCCTCAATTTTTAGTTGAGTCAGTTTTCCTTTCAACTATGTACATTCAAAATTTTTCAAGATCTTCCTGCCTCAAGAGATACATCCATATTCCCCCATATCATTGGTCAATCATTTTTGAAAATTCAACTTCCCATCCAAATTCCATCCCCTTCCTTTAAATGAATGCAAGAGTTGTGAAAGACCTTGCTTCATCATTCTCTACTCTAATAAAGTTTGAAATTTGTTAGTCTAATCTGGACATTTGGTTTTTTCTGTTGCTTTCAGTGTTCAGTCAATTCCTTTGCCCCCCAGGAATTGTTGGCAACAACCTTTTGGTTGTTGCTGAAACCGCAAATTTTGTTGTGGTTGAGAGCTTGGTTCTATTTTCTGCTAACCTGCTCCCCAATTCTCACAAATACTAAGCCATTTTTGATGATTGATAGCTTATTTTAAAGCTGCAGATCAGCTCTAAATTTTAAATGTATTTAAAAACCAAATAATAAATTTTAAAATAGTTTTTTTAGCTTTACTAAACTTAAAAGTGATACTATACTTATTTAGGTTTAGTTTTTATTTATACTTGAAATATACAATTTTAAATTTAATTTTAAATAAATATGATTGAAATTAACTTTTAATAAAGCAATTAAAGAAAATTTTAATTAAACATGTGATAAGTAATCCAAGCCTAAAAATACAATAAAATATACAGTAGTTTTCAAACCTGTTGAGATAAACATATATTATTCAGTTTAGAACACATGAACTCAGTCTAAAAAAGAAATCAAAAATCAAGGAATTTATATTAAATTGCAATAGATTTGGATCCACTTTGATTTTGTTTTTAGACTGAGTCCATGCATTCTAAACTGAATAACATATGTTTATCTCAACAGGTTTGAAAACTACTGTATTTAATTGATTTATTAAATTTAACTTTAATTCTGTCCTTAGACAGGGCAACCACCTAGTCAAGAATATTCTTCCTTGACCCAAAACTAACAGACCAATTTTCCCTGGACTTGATACAAAACAATTATCCACTCTTGAGCAATCCAGCGGTGCGGCAGTATAACCACAAAATACCCAAGTGCTTCATAGGAGCTGAAAACTTGGTTAGCAATGCACTTTTAGGTGCCAATTCACAAAAGTATAATTACAATAATGGTTAGCATGTGGTTTAACTTAGTTCTGCCTATATTGGTTGGGGTTAAACTTAACCTCTTTTTGTATTTTAATACATCTTTTTATTATAATCTGCAATAGAGTTGTTCCCACCCATATAACATGGGATGGATGGACTGGCTTTCAGGAGAATGCCACAATAACAGCTCTGCAATGAAGCTGGCATTACACTCATCTTAGAATAAGGTTAGGAGCAGAAATAATGCAATGATGATTACTCTGAGATGGAGCATTGGTCAAGATGTCTTTTGGAAAACTATCCAGTAAACTCTAATACCATAGACTGGTACGGTCTCAAGGATTCTTGGGTCAATTACCCATGTGATAATAATTCTATAAAAAGATATTTCTCTTATGATAATAAACATCCTACTCTTGTTCTCTTCAATTATGCCCTACATTAAGGTTTTATCTGTGCTTAAGATAGTGAAGACGGTGTTTTGGTCTGCCTAGTTAAGCTAAAGATATATTGAAGTTAATATTTATGTATTGTCATCCTTAGTCCTCATACAAGGAATTGATATCCTCTTTCTTGTAAACCAAACCTACCAAATCTCACACCCCAAAGTTGAGATCTAAACTTGGAAATGATATAATATTATGCACTTTGAATCATTAATATAGCAATCAAAAACCCATGTAAAGCTATATTAACTACCCTCCTGATAACGCAATTTTTTTTAAAAGTTTTTTGGCCCCCGGTGTAGCCAGAAGCCAACAAAACTTCTTTTTGAGAAAGGAAGGAGATATAAGAAAGGAAAAATATCAGTTTACTACGCTATGACTTTAGCTCATTAATTCACACATTGTTACCAATGAACTTAAATTATTTCATACACAATTTTTTTTATTTGTTAGTGATAAGGAGCGCCTTTTGGGGAAGCTTCAAATCTGGAATTAGGAAAGAAGAGAAGTATATTTTATTGGATAATACTTTAGACTTATATAGACTTGACTGTGGCGGGGATTTAGTTGGATTGAACCTAGGGGTTAGTCATGTGCAAGATGGATTCAAGCTGCTGGATACTTGGACAGTCATGTGATATTGCTTGGTTACCATTCTCAGTATGTCAAACGGTATATTAGAAGGGCACCAAATCAAGCAATAGCTGGATGTTAAGTAGGTTGGCGGTAGCCAGAATGCTTGTACATCCAGATCCTCAACACCCCCTTAAGGGGTTACTCTAGTGCATCAGGAGGGGGCTTTGTTTTCACGGCTGCTGCCTGATGCTCCTGGAGCTGTTTACTAGTTGGAACCAGTCTGGTCAAGTGTTCTCCTTTACTGAGGCGGAGACAGGTTCTGTGGTATTTCTTAACAACTGGGGTTTTGGAACCTTGGAATTTTAATAGATAGGTGCTATGATCTGGTCTGTACTTGATGATTCTTCCTGGTCCTTGGTGTACTGAGTCTAGTTTCTTTCTGTTGCCAGCTAGAACCCAGACGGGGGAGTCAATGGGAAGTGGTTCCTCTGTGAAGGTTACCTTTTGTGTTTTGAGCCTCTTTATTTCTGCTATTTTAGCTTTGAGGTGGATGTGTTGTAGATTTTGTACTTGCTCTACTGTGGGGGGTTTTCCTGGAGGATCTTTATGTATGGCTGCTTGTTCCAGGTGATTATTTATGGTTTGTACCTGTAGGTTAGTTCAAATGGTGAATAACCTGTCCCTTGGTTGGTGTGGACTTGGGATACTAGTAATGCATGATTCATGTATAGTGGGCATGTGTCTTTGGCTTTGTCATCCATTATTTTCTCTAGGGTCCTGATAAGGCTGCCGTTTAGGCGTTTCACTCTGCTGTTGGCCTGTGGCCTGTATTAAGAGGTTGTGGAGTGTTTAATGTTTTTGGATTTTAAGTTGTAGTTTACTATGTGACTTGATAACTAGGTTGCTCCATCAGTTATGATGTAGTCTGAAGTGCCATAGTTGGCTATGATTGCTTTGTTAATGAAACAGTTGATGGTTTCTGCTTTGTAGTCCTTTATTGCCCAGCAGATGGGCCAGCGTGTGGCAAAGTCAATAGCTAAAATTAAGAAACATTGGTTTGTTTTTGTTTCTGGGAAGGGGCCCACTTTGTCTAGCCCCCAAACCTTGAATGGTTCAGGGTCTGGTACTGGGTTGACCATTGGCTGAGGAGTCTTTGTGCTGGTGTATTTCTTGCACACTGTGCACTTTTTTAGAACATCAACTATATCCTGTTTGAGGTTGGGCCACCATACTATCTCTCTTAATGTGAGGTATAGGTTGTTAGCCTTTGTATGTCCTAGTAGGCAGTGATGTCTTAATATGGTGTCAACTCTTTGTGCAAGTGGGATGTACAGGATATGTTTGTCATTAATGATTCAGTATACTGTGTCATTTGATACATGGAAATATTTTTTGTTTCTTACTAATGTATTGTGGGTCAGTTGATGTGTTGAGGGGTCTTTCCCTTTGGTTTTATACTCAGTGTTGTACAGGTTGGGTCAGTCAGTGTCCAAGTGGTCTGGGTGATCCTCTCTAGGCTGACATAGTCTAGAGAGAGCATCAGCCGTGACCAGCTCTGCCCCGTTTTTGTATTGAATGTCCAAATTAAGCTGTTTCAGCAAGGACATCCATTTGGCTTATTGCTGTGCGAGTGCATTCTGAGTTTTGAAATAGATTAAGGATTTATGGTCAGTTAGTACTTGGACATTTAAATGTCCTTCTAGATGACATCTTCATTTCTTGCATGCGTGATATATTGCTAGCAATTCCTTATTGTGTATTAGGTACCTATGCTCAGTGTTGGTTAGTTTTATACTTTTGTAACATACTGACAGGAAGTCTTGCTGCCCTGGCTGGGGGATGCGTAGGACTGCGCCAATGGCAGTGTCACTGGCATCTGACTTGAGCTTGTAGCACCTGTTGTTATTAGGTTATTGCAAGATTGGTGCTTTGATCAAGGCTTGTTTTAATAGGAGAAAATTCTTGTCACATTCAGTGTCCAGATGAATTTCTTTTTGGCATTACCCTTGGTTAAGTCATTGATTGGTGCGGTTAGTTTTCTGCAGTCTTTGATGTATTTCCTTAGGTAAGCTATCATACCAAGAAAGCATCTAACTTGTTTAACAGAGGTGGGGTGTTGCATGTTATTTATGGCTTTAATTTTGTTTGAATCTGCTTTGATGCCACCATCAGAGACAATGTGGCCCAAGAACAGGAGTTCCTTTTCCATAAATTGGCACTTACTTGGCTTTACATAAAGTTTGTGCTTTGCAAGTCAATTGAGTGTCTTGCAGATATGCATGAGGTGTTCCTCTTTTGTTTTTGAGAATGTGATGATATTGTCAAGGTAGCATAATGTATTTGAGAGACTGTTTAGTGCTTGGTTCATCATGGCAACAAACATTGCAGGAGCATTGGTCATCCCAAAGTTCATTACTCTACACTCAAAGGATCCAAATTGCGTACAGAACACAGTTTTTGGTATGTCCTTTTCTTCTACTTCAACTTGGTTGTAACCTGAGGTGAGGTCAATTTTGGAGAAAAATTTGGCTCCTGAGAGTCTTGTAAACAGATCCTCTATAATTGGAAGAGGGTATTTATTCTTTACTGTGCTTGCATTTAGTGCTCTGTAGTCAGTTAATAGACACAGAGTGCCTTCCTTTTTCTTTACAAAGAACACTGCTGCCCCCTCATGGGGATTAAGATGGACAAATGAATCCTTTTGCTAGATTGTCCTCAATGTGTGTTTTGAGGGTTTGGGTCTCCATGGGAGAGAGTCTGTAAAGGGGTTCAGATTTGGGCATGGCTTTAAATAGGTTGATGCCATGTTTGACCTCCTGTTTGGGGGGTAGCTTGGTGAGTTCTTCCTTGGATACATGTGCGTATTTGTTTAGGAGTGCCGCAAGTTCAGGGAATTGGATCTTGGTTGTTTGCATGTTATTGAATTCAGTGTACCTCATTATATGGAGGGTACTATCTTTGGTTAGATGTTCTGAGTCATCTTGGTTTATGACCTGGACAAATACTGTGTCTCATAGAATGAGGTCATTGGGTTCTTTGAGGATGTTAAAATTGACTCCGTTGCGTTTGATGGTCATGGTCTTTGTTTTCCAACATACGCTGGGGTTCACTTGGGTGAACCAGTCCATGCCTGCTAAAATGTTGTAGTTTATGTTGTTCATGACAAGTCCTTTGATGGACGTTTGTATGCCTTGGAGGTCAATTCTGAAGGGAGTTGTTTTGCCTTCAAGTAGAACCTTTGATTTATCTGCCATTCTGGCGTATTTGAAGTTGGATTTGACAACTGGTATTTTGTACTTGGTTAAAAATAGTTTGCTAACCATAGTGTGTTGTGCACCAGAGTCAAATAAAATTTTATGTGTATGTGATTTGTAAGTGCATGGATAGACAAGAAGTTGTGAGTGATCTTTAATTTTACGTTCATAAAAATGGAAGATTGCAGAACACATGAGACACGTGGGATGCGAGTAGCAAAGCTTGTGCCTTGGTACAGTTTCTTGTCAAGTTGGGGGGAGACAGGGGCACTTAAGCCTGTTCCCCCTCCTCTTTTTCCTTTTCTCTGTTTTGAGACCTTCAAGGTCAGAGAATGTGGGGTCCAATTCATAGCGGGTTGCTAATTCAGCATTGTTTACATCAGTGGTGTCCTCTTTCTTGGGACGGGAGTGGTTTGTGCTTTGGCTGTGATTGCCATTGTTTCAATTGGAGTTGTTGTTGCTATGATTGGTGTTCTGGCGTTTATTGCCATTAGAGTTTTATCTGCCATTGACGTTTGAGGAGCAATTGCCATTGCGTGCAGCATATTCCATTTTTGCGCGTTTTTCTGCACGCTTGGCTTCTGCAATGAGCGCGGGCATGGAGGTGTTGGCCTCTGGGCAGATGAGGGCAGTAACAGAGGGTTTCATTATGTTGATGAATGATGCTCTGATGTGTATGTTATCAGCTTGTGCTGGGTTTTGGGTTTTGCAACATATTTCCTCAAATTCATTGGCGTAAGCTGTGATAGTGGTCTTCTGAGGAAGATTGCTGAGCTGTATTGCAATGTCTTGGAGGGATTTGGTGATGCAAAAATTGTGTGTGATGTCCCCTTTGAACTCTTCCCAGTTGTCAAGCTGGTTGTCAGTTTGTGAGCCAACCCAGGTGGCAAACCAGTTAGCTGCGGCCTCTTACAGGTGCTTGCTGGCTTCCTGGACTCATTTCTCATGGGGGATGAAGCTGGCGCAGAGTTTAGCAGCTGAGTGGTCTAGCCAGTTGATGACGTTTTCCTTGTTTTTACCAAAGAACTTATCAATACTAATGTATTTGGTGTTGGTAACTTCACCTGTGATAGGTGGTTGTGCGTTTGTTTGTGGTTGAAGAGAGCAACTGTATTGAATTATCTTGGCACATGCTTTGGGCATGACCAGACCTTCAAATACGGTGCATCCACTAGGTATATCTTTGTCAATGTTGTGGGCAAAGAAGTACGTTTTCAAGGTCTCCTGGGACGTGGCCTGGTTGAATACGTGAGAGAAGGTGGGCAGGTTTTGGTCAGTCATTTTCTCTTTCATGGGTGTGGTCAAAAAACTATAGCTGCTACAAGTGATAAGGAGCACCTTTTGAGGAAGCTTCAAATATGGAATTAGGAAAGAAGAGAAGTATATTTTATTGGATAATACTTTAGACTTATATAGACTTGACTGTGGTGGGGATTTAGTTGGATTGAACCTAGGGGTTAGTCATGTGCGGGATGGGTTCAAGCCACTGGATACTTGGACAGTAATGTGATATTGCTTGGTTACCATTCTTGATATGTCAAACGGTATATTGGAAGGGCACCAAATTGGGAAATGGCTGGATGTTAAGTAGGTTGGCAGTAGCCAGAATGCTTGTACATCCAGACCCTCAACATTAGTATGAATTAAATAAGGGCTCACTTCTGTAACAATATGTGTTTATGTATTGCTATTAATGATGCTTGATTACAGTTGATTTTAGAAAACACTAATAATAAAATAGAATTATATACTACAATCTATTTTTATCAAGTTGCCCTTTCCTTGTTATTGATAATGTGCTTGCATTTAATTGGATATTTTCACCTCCAGTTGCCTTGGCAATAGGAAATCAAGTTGCCTCCCTGAGGTCAGCTGTGGTTGTGAAGACAACTTGATTTTCTATTGCCATTGCAACTGAAGGTGAAGCTATCCAATTAAATGCAAGCACATTATCAACAATAAATGAACAATCACCAAACAAAGAAAAGCAACTTGATAAAAATAGATTGTGATATATAAATCTATTTTATTGTTAAATATATATAATTCAGTTGATAGTAAGCATCTAAATTTTAGATGTCCTAAAATGGAATTGGGTGATTTTTGAGAATGCCTATAATTCCTAAAAGAATTAGCACAAATCCACTCTAGATCCTTTTACATCCTTTTTGAGACGCCCATAAATTAAATTTATTTAAACTTCACCTCAATTATGATTTGAAATTTGGTTCTTGGATTTGACAATCCCGCAATTTCATATCCATTAATTTTTTCATGCTGTCTATGATTTGTTAGACTTAAGAAAATACCAAACCATACATTAGAATCCCCTATTTCAGATTCATGTATCCTACATTTGTTTGATGTGTTTTGTCTTTAGTTAGTTGAGTTATCTGCAGCAGTAATCCAAAATTTGCCAATTTAAATAAATCAAAAAAGTTAAATTAAATAGTTGATTTTATTAAATATTTTGTTTTTCACTCAGCTGAGCTGCCCACATATGTGATTTGAAATTTGGACCAAGGATTTGACAATCCTGCATTTTTATCTTTAGGTTCTGAATTTACAGTAACAAAACAAAGTTGGTGTTATAAAGGTTTACCTGTAGGCTATACAGCCTGACACAGATAATAAAGGGTGAAAAAAGGGGTGATCAAGTTTAGATTTAAGAATTGTAAATGATCAACTCTATAGTAAAGAGAATCTGGGCTTTTCAATATCTAATAGAGGATTATCCACATAGAGAATATCCAACTATTGGACTTTGAGGAGGTTACAATAAAGAGAAGGATTCCCACCCTAGTCTTATTGATGGGATTCAGCAACTCCATAGTGAAATTAAATGAGGGCTTCAATATCTAAAATGAGAATCATTTTCCAATTGAGTATCCAACTCTTGGATTTGGATTTTTTTTTCAAATGTCAAGTATGTACTTCTGGGAAGTATAATAAACAAGATAAAGGGAAAAATTAAGAAGAGAATGATACGTTATTTGATGAGTTTATAGTATTATATAGTATCATGAGAAGCCACATACCGTCCATGTACGTCATGGCAGTCATGAGGCTTGTCCAAGTAATGTTCCACTTAGGACTCAAAAGGTTTGATCCCCGTAATAGATGGGTGGTTGATAAGAGTGCCACCAACTTAACAATTAGTCAGGGAATCATTCAGAGAGTTACTTGGGGAATTGCTTTCCCGAGAGGGAGTAATCAAAAATGTTGGGACACAAATAATGGAATTTTGTAGGTATATGAAATTAAAAGGTGATATATCACTTATTTACATATTTAATTTTAATTTATGATTGGAATATACATCTTATATGTTTAATAATTTTAAATCAACTTAAATAAAAGTTACGTTTAAAGGATATAAATACTTGAATTGAATAAGCAATAGTTACCCCAGGCCTAAAAATTTAATAAAGTATATTGAATTGATATATTAAATTCAACTTTACATTTGTCCTTGGACTGGCCACCCATAGAGTAAAAAATAACCAATATTTTCGTTCTCTTTCCAGTAGCTACTTCAAAGCTTCATTATATTAATCGCTGGGCGGGTTCAAGTCTGAAGTTTGAAGGGATTTTCACCTTGAATTTCTGAAAGAATTGAATCCTTGATTTAGAAAGGTTGAACTCGTTGCCCTCAAATTATTCGTTTGTGCATGTGGAGTAGGCTGACTCGACTCGTTCTAGTTTCAACGAGATGAAAGTTTCAAGCTTTTATTCTGCGATCCAGGAAATAAATTATCGTGGGCTGGAGCAGCTAAACTGCATTAAAGCCCTTCCAATTTTATTTAGTGCCGCCTTCAACCTCTTCGGTACCCGGTATGGCTAAAAAGAAGTCAAAGCTTCCCGCCATAAATCGGGGGTTTGCAACCACCAGTATTCCCAAGCCTAAACCAACCTCCCCAAAACCTGACCCCGATAAAATAGTTCCTAGCCAAGAGCTTAAGGAAAATGAACCCAAGGAGAATGGTACTTTTTCAATAGTTCGTTATATTCGGTTCTTTTGCTTGGCTAGGATTATGCTTCGATTTGTGTTAAATTTGATTGATATACCGCTCTTCATAAACTTAACTTAGATTAGGCAAACGATATTTTTCAAAATACAGAAAGCTCGAGCTTATAAGCTCGAATTTCCCATCTGGATAACTGCATATTTTATGTTGAGGGTCTGAAGGCAACACATGTCTCGGAGTATTTTTTTGAGGGGTTTAAAATAGTTTTCCTTATCTGCTTTAATAAATCCCACTGTTATAAAAGATGTAGAATTTAAAGTATATAATGAATTATCATTTGAATGCGGTTGTACAATTTAAATGAATAGAAATATGGGTGTAAATTTCCAAGTGCAGAGCTGCCATGGATTTAAATGTATTCTTATAGATTTCGGTTAATAAGGAGTCCCTAAACGTTTCTAGTTTAATTAGCTATGTTCTGAAACGCAAGAGTTTCTTGTGGTACTTTTAATATTCAAGGTTTCATTAAAGGCAGTGGGTTTCTTTGGTTAAAAGTGAGCGGATCAATGATTTAATTAAGTTAATCTCTGATTTATTTTAAATTTTTAGAAGCTGCTGAGCCAGAAGAGTCTGTTGTTCCCTCTATAAGCAAACTATCGACTGATCAGATTAAACTTGCTCGCCGCTATCAAAACCTTGCCTCCAAAAAGTTGGGGATCCTAGAAGGATCCATCGAGAAACTAAGGTCGAAGCAGAACCAGCAGGCTTTCCCTTCCTTTTCGCTTGAAGGCCGTAACCTCAAGCTCTACACCAGATTGATTGACTGGGCGAAAGAAAAACAATGTATGTTTGTATCCTGCTTTTACGGGTTCCTAACTGCTGTTTATTAGTTTTGGTCAACACTGAAGATGGGGTTGATTCTGACGAGGACGTCGACGACTTAGACTTTAGCTACCCTCATTTACCCTTTTTGCCGCCAGTTTCTCGCCAATCACATCGCCTTGCCCGGAACAAGAATGAAGTTGAAGCCTCCTTGGCAGCTTTATATGAGGCCGAGCTTTACGGAGAGAGCCGAGGATTTTCACGGCAAATGATTCGCACGGCTATCGCATATCTCGGGCCTCGATGCACACTGACATCTTTGGTGGATTACATTCTTCTTCACTTGGCACCTTCTGACGCCGAAAGCATCCCCATGACGTACAGGGATACCTTGCTCCATCAAGGTAGTTCCCTCATAAGTTTGGATACTAATGCCGCTGCTCTTCAGAGCTTCCTGATGAAAAGTTACTTCCCCTGGTTTGCACTCCGCTGCCTGTAGAGCTTCCACCTGTACTTGAAGAGATGGTTGTACTTAGAAAGGAATCTCCCTTATCTGAGGTGTCTCCTGAGTTGCTACCTGAGGATTTAGAAGTGCGCCCCTTGTCGCCAATCTCTGACGACGACTACACGTTAGACCCAGACATTACCTATAAATACTCTCTGGCCTGTCATGATTGTGAAATATACTCTCAGATTCTGAAGCAATTGGCCAATACTTCTTTGGATGCCACATACAGCCCTGGCATCCGATATCGGCTTCAGAAGGCTGAGAGAAGAACCAAGCAATACACATCAGCGCTGTACTTCAATGCCAAGGAGGCCAAGTATCATGCAAAGACTTTACAGGCCACTACACTTGAAAGGAGCTACCACTTGAAGCAGGCCATCAGCCCTACGCTTGACAAAGAGCTAAAGCAGGCTCGAATGGCCGCTCATCAGCCACTACAGCAGAAGGTATATGTGAAGAGCGAACCCAAGGCCCCAATCCCAGAGTCAGACGACGAAGAGCCGCCATTTGCCCTCGATTCATTGTTTGACGATGCAGAGCCTTCATCGGCCACTCTAAAACCTGAACCCGGCAAGAAAATCCAAAAGAGTTCCGTTTCTTTAGTTGTTCCTTCTGGCTGGACTGGTCAGACGCCTAAATCCCTGTTACTCGGCTTCTGTAAAGCAAAGAAGGCCGACATTAAAATAACTGCCGACCAGACTACATCTGTAGCCAAAGCAGTAGTTACTATGAGAACCACGGTTGCTGCACCTACAACGCATACGTTTTTATCTTCACAGCCGCCAACGCCCTCACCCGGCCAGCCCCAAACCAAGGCTGAGTGTGAAAATTTAGTGGCGACAGTTGCCTTGTTTAAATTGGATTGGTTAAGCAATGTTTCTGTGCTTCCACCGCCGTTTCAAGATATTTTCACGGCATGGAAGCTTGAAGAAAAAATGGGCAAAGACCTTGATGCCCACAAGGAGCTTCTTGAGCGGTACGATTTCCTCTCTGCCACACTGACGCCCCCGGAAGGGCCTGCGCGGGATAAAGCGTTAGAGCCTTCTCCAGATGAGATCGAAACGAAAGCAGCGCCATTGCCAACTCAAAAGGCCTATTGGTCCCAAAAGGGCCGTGATTTAAACAAGACCTTTTTGGCTCGAACTCAAAGCCAAGGTTACTGCAGTCTCCTTGCCCAGCGCAAGGAGCTACCCATGTATGGCTTTCGTAGCCAGCTTCTGGAGTCCTTGGCTAACCCTGGTCAAGTTGTCCTGGTGGTGGGGGAGACTGGCTGCGGCAAGACCACTCAGGTCCCCCAGTTCCTGGTAGAACAGGCTGCCGCTTCCAACAAGCCATGTAGGGTGGTCTGTACTCAGCCTCGACGGATTTCAGCTGTCTCGGTGGCACAGAGAGTGTCCCAGGAACTTGGTGACAATGCCGTGGGTACACCGGGGTCGTTAGTTGGGTATCAAATCCGGCTGGCGTCGCGGGCATCGCCATCCAACCTGTTGATCTTTTGCACATTGGGAGTACTTTTGCGGCGGCTGGAGAAGGATCCTGACTTTAAGGATCTTACCCATTTGGTGATTGACGAAATTCAAGAGCGCAGTCTGGATTCAGACTTTCTGCTAGTTTTGGTCCGTCGGATTACTATGCTCAATACCCATCTTCGAGTGGTGCTCATGTCCGCCACTGTTGACGCCAACGCTTTCTCCGCCTACTTTGGGAATTGCCCCGTGCTGCATGTCCCTGGACGTACCTTTCCTGTCCAGGTGCATTATTTGGAGACTGTGCTTAAGGATACCGGCTACGTTCTGGAGTCTGGGTCGTACTACGCTCGCCGTGAGTCCCACTCTCTTCCAGCCCGCCGCTTACGAACAAACCACGCCTTTGACCCGCCGGTCTCGGCCGATCCTGTTAAGAGCACGCTGAGTTTGATGCGCGAAGACATCATCAATAACGAGCTAATTATCCGCTTGCTACACCACATATCAGACTCAGCTGTGCTTCCAGAAGGCGCCATCCTGATCTTTTTGCCTGGTGTTCCGGAAATCAAGCTTCTCCACAGCCACCTGGCAGCTGATTCAGTTCTAGGCGATGGCAAGCGGTTCATGATTTTGCAAGCCCACTCTGGCGTTCCACCCGACCAGCAAACTGCAATCTTTGCTAGCGTCGGTGCGCCGCTGAGGAAAGTGGTTCTCGCTACAAATGTTGCTGAGACTGGCATCACCATTCCTGATGTAACTATCGTCATTGATACCGGGCGGATGAAACAAATCCAGCGGGATCGCAAGCTCCAGGTCAGCCAACTTGTGGCGGTGGATGTAGCCCAGGCCAACGCTAAACAGCGGACCGGCCGTGCTGGGCGCGTGTGCCCAGGTGTTTGCTTCCGCCTGTTCACAAAGGAGCGCTTTGACAAGATGCTGCCTTACCAGACCCCCGAAATGGCCCGCCTGCCGCTTGAGGAACTGTGTTTACGAATCAAAGTGCTCGGGTTAGCTGATGTCCATTCCTTCTTGGCTCAAACCATCCACCCTCCACCTACCGAGGCGGTATCCTCCTCTATCGCCCTCCTTCAAGAGGTTGGTGCGCTTGACGCTTCACAGGAGCTAACCCCTCTTGGCATACATCTGTCCCGTCTGCCTGTCTCTGTACATATAGGCAAGGTGATGATTTATGGCGCCTTGTTTTGTTGCATCGATCCTGCTTTGACCTTTGCTGCTGTCATGAGTTACAAATCACCCTTCATTTCTCAAATGCACCCAAAGTTCTCTACCTGCCGCTGCGATTTCCTTTCACTCTACTCGGCTTACTGCCAGTGGCGGGAAGCCATGGTCAGTGGCATGAAGCAGGGCATAAGTTTCTGCATCACCAATGGGTTATCCCAAGACATCCTCTTGGAAATCGAGGAGATGAAGAAGCAGTACATCGGCCTGCTAATCGACGCGGGGTTTGTCACGTTTGCCAACGACCCACCCCCGCGCCGACTGCATCGTGACCTGTGCAATACTCCCCAGTCCTTCAACGCTAATAGCCAAACGGATGCCGTGGTAAAATGCGTCTTGGTTGCTGGGCTTTACCCCAAAGTGTTGATGTATGATCCTCACACCCATACTCTTGCCAAACCACCCCTCTTGATCAAGCCCACCAAGCTAGGCTTGAGTGCTCGCCTCAAAAATGCCCTTTCGCGACCCCAAACAAATCTTCCCCAAGCTTCACCATCTCTAAATTCCATCCACCACGAAGTGTTCTCCATGCCGGCTAGCCAAGTCCCCCACCAAAGGATGCCAACCCCTAACCAGCGGTACGCTGTCTACTACAGCCTCATGAAGGGCAAGCGCAACCTCAGCGCTGAAGCGCTCTCCTTCATCACGCCCCTGCCCATCCTTCTCTTTGCCCGAGACCTGGTCGTTGTACATGACGCCAAGCTTGCCATCGCTGATTCTGCTCTGTACATCCGATGCCCCAGCAGAACGGCATCTGCCGTGATGCAGCTGCGTCTGGAGCTGGGGCGACTCTTGGAGCTACTAGTAGCTACACCAAACTCGGGGCTAGACTTTTACGATACCGAAGAGCACGAGGCCCGACGTGGACGACTTCTGTCCCTGCTGACCGAGATCCTGTCTGCCGAGGAATAGGTGTAGGTTTATTATCTGGCATGGCTTAGCAAGTACATATAAAAATTCTGTTTGGTTATCTTGGATGGAGGCAGGTTAAACAAAGCATATCCCCTATACTTAAGCACTGCACTTCTGCTACGCCTTCAGAATCAAGGGGGTATATTAGAATAGTGATTTCAGCTCTGCTCTCTGAAGCAGCATGAGGATTGAGATTGCTCAGTTAGCTAACTTCTCTATAAAGACAGGCATAACAGAGTGGATTTAAATAAAGCAAGTGGGGTATACCAAAGTCGATGTGAGGAACTTAAACGTATGCATCACAAAGCCAGGAAGGCTGGATGATTTGGTTTTCTGGTGAGTAAAATAAACACCAGTTTATATTTCAAACATGTATCGTTATCACATGATGTAATGTCTTCTCTCTCTAAGGTGCTACCTCAATCAACACCCCAGATTTCGATCATCCTTACCATCGCCCGATCATAAATGATTGCCAAGTGGCACATATCCAAGTAGCCTTCTTAACCATGCAACCTAATATACTTTCAAATCACCTCAACTATCTATCCCCCAAGCCACAAAGATCTAATCCTACAGACGACCATCCACAAAACACCGCTTATCTACCACCCTTCTCTCAACTCTACAGATTTTAATCATTAACTCCACAAGTTGAACTTAAAAAACACTTTCACTTATCAGCTATACTTACCAAAGCTATCTCAAGCCTATCGGTTGACCGAGTAATACCTTACAAGGTACCCGGGTCAAGATCCCAAGGGTTCAAGGTACCTGCTTGCACCTTTACATGCCACCCCGTCCATAACCCCGGTCCCGCCTGATTTCTGCTACGCCTTTTTCTAGGAACTTAAGCCCGACCTTACACCTCCATTCCCAGCATTTCGGATATAGCTTTCATCCTAGCAAATGTCAAGTATATACTTCTGAGAAGTATAATAAAAAATAAAGGGAAAATTAAGAAGAGAATGGTACTTTATGGATGTGAATATTGAGGCTTATATAGTATCATGGGGCTTTTCCAGGTAATGTTCCGCTTAGGACTCAAAAGGTTTGATCCCCTTACTAGATGGGCAATTGATAAGAGTGCCACCAATTTAATGATTGGTCAGGGAATCACTTTCCTGAGAGGGAGTAACCAAAGATGTTGCAACATCTCCCCCTGGGGTGCTGGAAGGCAGGGCCTTAGGAAGTTTCTTGAGAGTGTTGGGGATTCAGGCTTGATATTGATCCAATTTTGCGTTAGAGACAGGAAGTTGTGAGTTGTGGTGTTCAGTTATTGCCTTACATAGGCAGAGTTGGTCATAGTGCATGCATTTTAGCTCAGTACATGTTACGGTAGGTTCCATCATGCCGGGTATTATCTGCCCAAGCAAGAAGGCTCGAAAAGCCGGGAAACCTTTATCAAAATTGACCGAGTTAACAGATTTAAATCAAACAGTTGATCAGAAATGGGTTATGGCTGCCCCAGTCTGTCAGCTGAAACCAGTTCCCCTTTCCAAATTGATATTGATAAATTGGCGTAATTTGAGGGTCACCCAATATGAGCTTTTCAATCAGCATGGTCATCAGAAACTAGTCACACAAGGGTTCTTTGCAACCTGGACCAGATACTTACTTGACGATGTGGAAGGAATAGGAGGTCAAGACTCAGGTGGTATTGCTTAGTCAATTTTTCTGATATATATTGAATAATTTTCACTGTTTCAACTCTAAGAGTTGAGTCCTCCTAAAAATTTTACTCAATAAAAATCATTTATCCCAAGTTCTAATTTACTTTTTAAAAATGCATCTTGTGGTCAGGTTGTTACAATATATTCCATACAATCTGATTCTCAACAAAATCATTTATAGAAGATGGGGTCCAGCAGTTGGAACTTTGTTGTCGGTGCTGCCCAATGTTAATTTCACGCCAGCTAATTTTGCAGCTCCTCCACCCATTCTTGAAACTGAAAATTGTGTAGCCTCCCAATGTCCAGAATTTTACTCTGAAGATTTATTGATGTTGTCTCAGGCCATTTATCTTGGGCTACTTTGGTTAGGATTAATTGTTCTGCTTAATCCTGGTATTACAATTGGAAATTTTACAAAAAGATATTTGAAGCCACATTGGTGGTTAATCATTAATTCTATGTGGATTTGGGTGGTACTTCCCCATCACTTGGAAACAGCTTCATACTATCCCACAATTTCTGTCACAGTACAAGCACCAATGCCTTTGATGAGGTAAGTATCATTAGGGTTGACCTCCATGGCAATCCCTGGTCCTCTTAACCCTGGTTCCAACTTGTGCAAATTGTGGTTGACAGCCCAAATCCCATCCCCAACTTGAGGCCGTTCCTGTTGAATGGGGACTGTTTCTCTCTTAACTCTTTCCTTTTCTTTAGTCTCTTGGTCCTTCCTGGTGTTCTGTACGTCAGTATTGTTGTTGGCTGGTAGTTTCTTAGGTAAGGGTAGTTGAGGTCCTAACTTAGTACTGACAATGGCAGGTTTATGCCCATAGACAGGTTCATACAGGCTTTTGCCTGTATTACAATTGGCTTGTGTTTGGCACACTGTTAGCGCTGTTGGAAGTGTCAGGAACCCACCCTGTGAGAAATAACTTCCCAACACAGTGAATTAAAGCAAAAGGACTTACCTGTAATCATGGATCCTATAGGCACTGATATCATACCCAAATGTTCTAATTCACCAAGAATTTGATATCTACCCAAGAACAGATTGAAACAACCCAGGAAGGCATAGGCACCCAAGTAAGCAAGCAAGGAGACAGGAGCAAAAAGACAGAAAAGACCAGTAGTGCAGGATTTGGTGGACACAGACTGAGGTTCCTGCTTAGTGAGAGGGTTTGAAGAGAACAAGGAGGCGGTATACCACTTTCCTGGTACAACTGGAGCTCACTTCCCATTATTGCAGTATTTGGTGCTGGTACCAGATCCTAGACAAGTTTCTATTTTCACAGAGGATTGTATTGATGTACAAATCAAAAGTAGAATCAACCATTTGAACCAAATTCCCCAAGGAGGGGAAGGATTAGGTGGTTTCATGGATGTTCTGAGTAAGTCTTACAAAAAATAAAGAAAACACAAGGTTTAAAGTCTCTATTGATTGAGCAATTTGCTAAAAGCAATGCTACAAGGCTTATATAGAATACAGTTTGGGGAAATTGGGATAGGAAACTTAAACTGTCACATAACAGGTAATATACAGAAAAAATGGATGTAACTCTCAAACTTAGCCCAAACAATACAAATGATGAACTTAAGCTTGCAACTTACTTAACGCTTAAAATTTGGCTTCTCATTGAACTGATAAATGAAGGTAATGATTTAAAACATAGGAGAACTGATTTAAACTCCTTAACGTTCTCTTAAGTTAACTAAGCAGTTTGTGGAGCCTTCTGACTTTAGTGTATAGTTAGCAATGCCACCCTGGCAATTGATAGGGTATGCCATTTTGAAAACAACATCTCAAAAAACGCTATCTCAAAAATGCTATCTCAATTTTATAGTAAAAACACCACTTCAATTTACAACATCACAACTAAGAAAAATAGGGGTTCAAAATTTAGATTTTTTCAACTCCAAAAAAATCCAGAAAAATAAAATTTAAAAAACATTTCTAGGCTTAAAAAGCCTTGGATTCCAAATCTGCAATAAAACATGGTGACAATTAGTAGCAATGAGGCTGCGTAAAGCCCAAAAGTCAAAATATACACAAAAACAACTATTTTCATCTATTATAAATATGAACCATACTTTAAAATAAGCATACAATTGTACCAAATACTAAATAAAATTAAAAGAATGATAAAATTAAAAGAAAGAAGAGTGAAGATAAAGAATTATTTATTAGGAAAGGGCTCAAACATTGGTAGAAAGGCCAACTGAAATAGCTTGGAGATGCTCAAGCTTTCTATCCTTAGGATAGTATACAAGAACCACCTTGCTAATCTTAGTATATTTCTTCACCGCCTTTGTCTTCTTGGGGGGCTGCCCTTAGTCTTCATGCCGGTCTTGAAGAGCCGGGCAGAGATGGCTTGCTGTGTTTTTAGATGCACTATTATCTTGTTGAATTTGGGCTTCTGGACCCTGACCCTTATAGCAAACTGGTTATGCCACCCTTCAAGGGAAGATGTGGTCTTAATTAACCCATCTTTGACCTGCTTATAGCAGTTCCAGGTGATTGAGTCACCACCTTTTCTGATGTGGCGTGCTCCCTGAAAAATACTAACCCATTGAGTTTCAAAATACTCAATAAAGGGCGCAAAGGCTGCCTGGTTGGCTATGATATATGATGATAGAGTAGGGTGTTGTGGAAGGCATTTGTCTTATCTTTTCTTACTAAGGCTTGGGCAGCAAAGCAATTGAAGACGTCTTTGGCCTCTTTTGAGCCTTCTGCATTGACAAGCTCATGCAGATCTGAGCATTTTTGAAGGCGGAAGCAGAGTGCCTGCCAAAAGTGAAAGTAGCTTCCTTGGGGGGAGCTCTTGAAGACTTTTATGAAGTCATTTGCCTGATCCTATTCAAAATCCACTACAAGATATTCATGACAGGGAAGGCTTTCTGCCTGCTTTTTGGTTGGGGTGACTTCCTATTACTGTGACTGGGCCTTCTTCTTGCGCCCTCTAGTCTCCTTTGGCTCCTCTTCAATGGTTGGGAGGATCTCATCCAACTTGGCCTTCAAAATTGAAAGAGCTCAGACATAAGTTTCCTGCTTCTTATCTGGGAGGAAAAAGAAGACCAGGAGAAGAACTAGATTTCCCACCTACCTTTTGTTGCAACTGAACCAATGAGGATCCAGTATTTGAATTAGGGAAGACAAAAGTCTAATAGAAAGGACAGAATATAATAAGAATAAGGTATTGTTTAATATGAAATACTGCAACTAATATACTATATGGGAAAAGCCACTGGGCCACAAGGGGGTGGCATGGTGGCATGTTCTATGTAGGGTTTGGAGCTGAGGAATAACTTGTATGGAATTAGCAGGTCAAATTGATAGCACTCCTAATTAGGAGAAAGTGACCAAAGTTTGACATTGCCATCAGATCAATTCATGTTGTTAGACACGTCAAGGGACAACTCATTGAGCACCCCCTGTTTATTGTGAGATACATTGGCAGGCAAGTCTAGGAACTTGGTTGCAACACCCCCCTTGCCCCCTGCTTGTTGTCAGACACCAGGATCAGAGTTTGCGGGAGATCTGGGAAGGTCCACACAAACAACTTTTGTGTGGGGATAGTGTGGCAGGGGCACAAGCAATCATGGTGAAGCTTTTGATGTTTCCTTGGGCGTCTTCAAGCTGATAGGTGTGTTTGTCATAGACCACAGCTATCTTGAAGGGCCCCAAGTGGTTAGGTTTTAATTTGGCTGAATTGGGGTTGAGGGTGTAAACGGGGTCACCTACGGTGTATCTGGCCTCAAGGTGTCTTGGTCTTACCTCAATTTGCTTGTGTTTAATGTCTTGGGCCTTGGCGCACCACTGGCTCAGGGAAGGGGTAGGCAATAAAGGGGTTTTTGCAGGAACCATGGATTGTAATTTCCCTTGTTCTACTCCTGCCAAACCATTGGGTGTCCCAAAGGCCAGGGTGCTGGGGCTGAACCCGGTGCCCCTGTTGACCATTGCTTGTAAGATGAGCAGTGCAGTTGGAAGATGTTCAGTTCATGCAGTATTAGGATGTTTCTATGAGAGTTTGGCTATCAGTTGGAACAGTGAGCCATTCAACCTCTCTACACGCCAATTGGCTTGCAGATGGTATGGAGTTGTGACTATTTGTTGTAGGGCATTTTTGGCGCAGTAAACTTTCATAGCATGTCCAACAAGCTCAGGACCCCCATCTGTAATGAGGCGCTTGGGTCGTCCAAAACAGGCCACAATTTCCTTGCCAATAAAGTGAGTGATGATGATGGCAGTGTGGTTAGTGGTTGTCCACACTACTGGCCAACAGGTGAAGTAGTCAGTGATTGTGATGATGTATTTCTTCCCAAGTCTGTCTTTGGGGAGGGGTCCAACAATGTCAAGGTCCCACTGTTCAAAGGGTTCCATGGCCTTAATGGGAAGGACAGACTTGGGGGGTGCAGGCTTAGACGTGTTCTTTTCACACAACACACATGTTTCAAAGAGATCCAAGATGTCTTGGCGCATATGTGGCCACCAAACCTTACGTAGCATGATTTCAAAGAGGTTACACCCTCTGACATGACCCAAGGTGCAGTGGTAATGTAGGATGGTGTTGCCTTGTTGTGTGGTGGGAATATAGGGCATCTTTTCAGCTGTATCTGCCCAGCAGCAGACGTTGCAAGTATCAGTGGTGAACTGAATTTCATTGTCCTTCAACTTGGAGATGGTTAACAAATTAAGGCCTTTGTATTGGGTTGCCTCAGGGAAGAGATAGAGCATTGGTCAATCTGGGTCCAAACCATTGTCCCTGGTGATGGACGCTACATAGAGCCTAGAGAGCACATCTGCTGTGACAAGTTCTTTACCAGGCTTGTACTTGATGCACAGCTGGTAGGGAGATAGACGCTTGACCCAGCCTGCCTGGTGGTGTGTCAAATGGGACTGCATATTGAAGTACTGGAGCAACTTGTGGTCTGGCAGGACGCAGGGTGGAAAGGTGGCTCCTTCTAGGTAACAATGCCATTTCTTGACGCAGTGCACAATTGCCGCTAACTCTTTGTCAGTATGGGGTAGTGTTGTTCTGAATTGGTGAGTTTCCTAGATTTGTAGGCCACAGGGATGAAGACACCTTTTTCAGTTTCCACCTGTAGCACACCTCCTATGGCTCTTTCAGAGGCATCAGTCTTGAGTTTGTACTGGTGGTTCTGTTTGGGGAACTGCAATACAGGTGAAGTTGTAAGTCCTTGCTTCAACGTCTCAAAGGATTGATCTCAGATAGGGGTCCAATGGAAGCGCTGTTTGGTGTTTAGGAGCTTGGTGAGAGGCGCAAGTAGTTCTCCACAATTGAGGATAAACTTGTGCACGTAGGCAGCCATGCCCAAGAATGTACACACCTGACCAACATTGGTGGGATTTTGCAACCAAGTTTCCAGACTTTCCCGCTAAGGTATCTTACAATACACAGGGGGCGCTCAATGAGTCACCCCTTGACATGTCTAACAACATGATCAAGTCTGATGGCAATGTCAAATGGCAGGCACTTCCTCCTAATTAGGAGTGCTATCAATTCAACCTGCTGATCCCTGCACAAGTTATTCCTTGGATTCAAACCTTACATGGAACACACCACTATGCCATCCCCTTGTGGTATTGTGGCTTTCTCCATATATTATATTAATCACAAAATTCTATAATAAACAATACCTTATTCTTATTATTCTGTCCTTTCTATTGGACTGTTGTCTTCCCCAATTCCAAATACTGAATCCTCATTGGTTCAGTTGCAACAGTGGTAGCAGCAGTAGGTTCACAGCCTGCCTAAAACAAAAATTCCCCCTAAGAAAGGACGGAGTACGAGCTGTATGGCTACTCCCCATCAAGAGACCTTCTTACCAATCCCCAAGGGGGACATCCCCAACAGGTATGTTATTTACCAAGACCAGCTAGTCCTTACAAGTGTGTATAATTGGCTCCGCCTTGGGCAGCGTGACACCAGCATCACCCCTCCCCAGTTGGACTTTTCACAACGTATGCTCAATCTCTAGCTGGAATCCTTTGCAGGTGGAGTCAAAGGAGCCAACATTATCAGTTGGCTTCAATCCACCAAGACCCGCCTCTGTATCTGCCAGGTTCCCAAGTCCATGTGGGTTGCCACTGCATCAGGGCACCTCACGGGGCCCGCCGCTGTATGATTTACCAAATGGGCCAGTCAGGAAAGCAAAGTCATCTGGGCGGCATTCTGGGACGCTGCAAGATCCTGCCACAGCAAAACCTTCTCACCTATTGTGGTAGGAACTCCCCTGTTAGCAATTAAACAGACTGTGTCTGTTCCCGAGTACCTTGCCGCCTGGCAACAAGCTCTTGCCACCGCCCCCAATGCTGTAACCAACGGGAATGCCATGCTTCTAACCCTAATTGTCAATGGGCTCAAGCCCCATATCTGTAAGTGGGTCCCCGTGGGTCATTGCACCTCCATTGATTACTGTTACAAGGCCATTATGGAGGCCAACAATCAGGCTTTGATGGGCTTCCTCTGTACTAGTGATGCTCCGCCTCAACCTTGTGCAACACCTGGCAGTGGCCACAACCAAGTGGGCTGCCGCCAGCCCCGCCAGCAGGACAATGGAATCAAACGCCCCTGCAAGGAGGAACTCCAGCTAGCACAAATTGAAGATCAGGGACAAGCCTGGGGGTTATAGCTATGAGAGGTTCTACAACCCCACTTGACCCTTCCTCTCAATCCCTGCTTGCAAAGAACCCCTACAACTACAGTGTACACAGGGTTGAAATCCTTGACGTCTTCCAGGTCCACAGTGATGACCTTGTACTTCAAGCAAGCCACTCTTCAAATAAAGTCACCTGCTTAGCCTATCCCTTCTGTTTTTGTGGAAATACCCACAAACTATTAGTAGATACTGGGGTCAACCAAACTATGCTGGACCAGGCATTTACTGACTCTTAACAATTGGACTGAGTGCCTAGAAGGTTCAAGGCAGTACAAGTAGCTGACTCCCATAGGATTGCAATTACCCATGAGACAGTACCCTTCTCCGTGAGAATGGGGAACATCCAGGTTAAGCTCTCTGGGCCAATCATGGCAGGGCTCAGCCACAATTTAATTGGTGGTCTCAACTGGATTTGGCACAACCGTCCCTACATTGACTGGGATATCTCTTTTATCACCCTTAATAGAAACGGGGTGGGCTTCCAGATCTATCCTGTCAAAATGAGCAAGTTACTCCACAATACTGTGTTTTTTAGAATAACAGAGACAGGCTTGTACAACTTCAAGGGGGGAAACTAGACTTCAACCAATGTTCAGTTGAGGTTATCCACACAGAACCACCTGCAGCCCTTCCCTTGACCACTTCATCCCCACCAGCGCTTGCTGCACTCCTCAAGGAGTACAAGGACGTCTTCAGCAAAGCACTGGACTAACTATCTCCCCCTTGAGAGATCCAGCACGCTGTACAACTCCAAGGGTTGCTACCTAAGACACACCCCTTGTATTGTCTTACGCCCAAAGAAGATGAGACCCCCCGCCAGCACCTCATGGATGCGCTTGACAAGGGCTTCATTTGCCCCTTGCTCTCTCCATAAAGGGCAGCTGGCTTCTTTGTAGCCAAGAAGGACAGGTCCCTTTTCCTGATCATAGACTATCACACCTTAAATGATGTGACTGTTAAGAATAAGTACCCCCTGCCGTTGATTGACAACCTGTTTGACACACTCGTGGGTGCAAAGGTCTTTAGAAAGGTTGATCTCACTGCAGGGTACAACCAGGTCTGCATTGCACCAGGGGATGAGGCAAAAACTGCCTTCTGCACACGCTACGGGTTGTTTGAGTGTCAGGTCATGAACTTCAGAATGACCAATGCTCCTTCCACCTTTGCCATGTTGATGAACAAAGCATTTGAGGAACTGATTGGAAAGTGGGTGGTTGTGTACCTTGACAACATTATTGTCCTCAGTCAAGATTAAATCACACACCTCCAAAACCTCTGTGCTGTCCTTGACACCCTTTGAAAAAATCAGCTAAAAGCTAAACCCTCCAAATGCGAGTTCCTCAAGTTGGAGTTGTTGTTCCTTGGGCACATCATCTTTGCCCAAGGGATAAAGCCCAACCCTGCCAAAATCAAGGCAATCACCAGCATGCTACCTCCCACTGATGTGGGCCAGGTGTGTACATTCTTAGGCATGGTTGCCTACATGCGCAAGTTCATTCCCAATTGTGGAGAACTAATTGCACCTCTCATCAAACTCCTAAACACTAAGCAGCGCTTCCACTGGACCCCTGCCAGAGATCAAGCCTTTGAGACATTGAAACAGAGACTTACAACAGAACATGTACTGCAGTTCCCCAACCAAAACCGCTAGTACAAACTCGAGACTGACTCCTCTGACAGGGTCATAGGGGGCGTGCTATGGGTAGAAAATGACAATGGCACCTTCCTCCCTGTGACATACAAGTCCAGGAAGCTTACCAACTTGGAACAACGTTACCCCATTCATAATAAAGAATTAGCAGCAATCATGTACTGCGTCAAGAAGTGGCGCTGTTACCTGGAAGGAGCCACCTTTCCACCCTGCGTCCTGATAGACCACAAGTCTCTCCAGTACTTCAACACACAGTCCCACTTGACACGCCACCAAGCAGGCTGGGTTGAGCACCTATCCCCCTATAAGCTGCACATCAAGTACAAGCCTGGGAAGGAACTTGTCACAGCTGACACCCTCTCAAGGCTCTACATAGCTTCTATCACCAGGGATGACAACTTGGACCCATATTGGCCAATGTTGTATCTCCGCCCTGAAGCAACTTGTTATAAAGACCTTAAATCAGTAACCATCTCCAAGCTGAAGGACAACAAAAGTCAGTTCACCACAGATGCTGGCAACGTCTGCTGCCAGGCAAAACATGATGAGAAGACGCCTTACATCCCCACCACACAATGAGGTGACGCCATATTGCATTGCCACCAAACCCTGGGTCACATCAGAGGACATAAACTCTTTGAGATCATGAAACAAAAGGTTTGGTGGCCGTGTATGCATCAAGACATCTTAGATCTCCTCAAAACATGTGTGCTGTGCAAAAAAAGTACCTCTAAACCTACACCCCTAAAGTCTGTCTTGCCCATTAAAGCAATGTAACCCTTTGAGCAGCGGGCCCTTGACATTGTGGGGCCCCTCCCCAAAGACAGACTGGGAAAAAAATACATCATAACTGCCATTTACTACTTCACCTGTTGGCCATTAGCCTGGGCAACAACAAACCACACCGCCACCATCATCACCTGCTCTATTGGTAAGGAAATTGTGGCCTGCTTTGGGCGGCCCAAATGCTTCATCACAGATGGCAGCCCCAAACTTGTTGGGCATGTCATGAAAGCGTAATGCGCCAAGAATGCACTCCAATGGATAGTCACAACCCCATACCATCCACAAGCCAATGGACGTGTGGAGCAGTTAAATGGCTCACTGGTTCAACTGATTGCCAAGCTCTCACAGGAACACCCCAATACTGCATGGACTGAACACCTGCCTACCACTGTACTTATTTTACAGGCAAGAATTAACAGAGGCACTGGGTTCAGCCCCAGCGCCCTGGCCTTTGGAACGCCCAACAGTTTGCAGGAGTTGAACAAGGGAAGTTACAGTCTACAGTTCCTAGGAAACTTCCCCTGTTGATAATGTCATCCCTGAACCAATGGCGTGCCAAGGACCGCAAGATCAAATACAAACAAATTGAAGGAGGGACAAAGCACCTTGAGGTAAGATATGCCATAGGTGACCCTGTATATACCCTCAACCCCAATTCAGCCAAATTAGAGCCCAACTACCTAGGGCCCTTCAAGATAGCCGCGGTCTATGACAATCACACCTATCAACTTGAAGATGCCCAAGGGAATACCAAGAAGCTCCACCATGATTGCTTGCGCCCCTGCTGCACCATCCCCACACAAAGGTTGTTTGTGCAGACCTTCCCAGATCTTCCGCAGACTCTGATCCTGGTGTCTGACAACAAGCAGGGGGCAAGAGGGGGTGTTGCAACCAAGTTCCTAGACTTGCCTACTCTTGTATCTCACAATACACAGGGGGTGCTTGATGAGTTGTCCCTTGACGTGTCTAACAAAATGAATCAATCTGATGGTAATGTCAAACTGTGGGCACTTTCTCCTAATTAGGAGTGGTATCAATTTGACCTGCTGATCCCCACACAAGTTATTCCTCGGCTTTGAACCTTACATGGAACACACCACTATGCCACCCCCTTGTGATATTGTGGCTTTCCCAATATAGTATATATATCACAATATTCTATAATAAACAATACCTTATTCTTATTATTATGTCCTTTCTATTGGACTGTTGTCTTCCCCAATTCCAAATACTGAATCCTCATTGATTCAGTTGCAACAGGGAGGTGGCATGCTTGTGATTGCCTTGTTTTTTTGGCAGGTTTGGGCTTTATTCCCTGGGCAGAGATGGTGTGCCCAAGGAATAGGAGCTCTGACCTGAAAAATTTGCATTTAGAAGGCTTGGCCTTCAGCTGGTTCTTTTAAAGTGTGTCAAGGACAGCAGGGAGATGTTGGAGGTGTGTGGTTTGATCTTGACTGAAGACAATAATGTTGTCAAGGTACACAACAAAACATGTCCTAATCAATTCCTCAAATGCTTTGTTAATTAACATGGCAAAGGTGGAAGGAGCATTGGCCATTCCAAAGTTCATGACACAGCACTCAAACAACCCATAGCGTGTGCAGAAGGCAGTTTTTGCCTCATCCCCTGGTGCAATGCAGACCTGGTTGTACCCCACAGTGAGATTAATCTTGCTAAAGACCTTCACAACCGCAATCATATCAAACAGGTTGTCAATCAATGGCAGGGGGTATTTATTATTAACAGTCACTTTGTTTAGGGCACAGTAGTCAGCCAATAATCAAAGGAACCCATCATTCTTGGCTACAAAGAAGGCTGCAACCCCGTAGGGTGAGAGGGAGGGTGGATGAAGCTCTTATCAAGTGCGCCCACAAGGTGTTGACAAAGAGTTTTGTCTTCCTTGGGTGTCAGAAAATAAAGGGGACATGCCTTGGGAAACAACTCTTGTAGTTGTATAACATGTTGTATCTCCCAGGGAGGAGGTAGTTGATCCAGTGTTTCACTGAAAACGTCCTTATACTCCTCAAGGAGTGCGGCAAGTGCTGGTGGGAGAGGAGTGGCCAAGGGGAGAGCTGCAAGTGGTTTGGTGCAGATAACTTTGACTGAACATTGCTCAAAGTCTAGTTCTCCCCTGTGAAATTGTATGAGCCTGTTTCTGTTAATCTGACAAAGACAGTGTTGTGAAGTAGTTTGCTCATTTTGACAGGGTAGATCTGAAATCCCACCTCATTTCTATTGAGGGTGATAACAGATGTATCCCAGTCAATATAGGGACAGTTGTGTTGCAGCCAGCTAAGACCAGCAATGACGTTGTGGCTGAGCCCTGCCATAATTGGCCCAGAGAGCTTAACCTGGATGTTCCCCATTCTCACAGAGAAGGGTGTTGTCTCATGGGTAATTACCACTCTGCGGGAGTCTGCTACTTTTACTGCCTTGAATTGGCTGGGCACTTGGTCTATTTGTTGAGAGTCAGTAAACACCTGGTCAACCATAGTGTGATTGGCCACAGTATCTACAAAAAGTTTGTGGATGTACTCATGGAAACAGAAGAGATAGGCCAAGCGGGTTACTTTATTTGAATAATGGCTTGCTTGGAGAACAGGGTTGTTGCTATGAACCTGGAAGACGTTGGGAGTTTCAACATCATGCACATTGTAATCACAGGGGCTCTTTTTGAGGAGAGATTAAGAGCAAGGGTCAATTGGGGTTGTAAAGCCTCTTGTATCTACAACCCCCAGGCTTTTTCTGGGTCCTCAATTTGCGCTAGTTGGAGTTCCCCTTTATGGGGATGCTTAACCCCATTCTCTTATTGGTGGCAGCCCACCTGATTGTGGGCACTGCCAGGTGCAGGGCAAGACTGGGGTGATGCGTCATTAGACCTACAGAAGCCCAAGAAAGCCTGAATATTGGCCTCCACAATATCCTTGTAACAGTTGTCAATGGAAGTTTAGCACCCCATGGGAAACCACTTGCAGATATGAGGTTTGAGTCCATTGGCTATTAGTGTAAGGAGCATGGCATTCCTGTCAGTGACGGCTTCTGGGGCAGCAGCAAGGGATTTTTTCCAGGGTGCAAGATATTCAGGGACAGACCTGGTATGTTTAATGGCCAGGAGGGGGTTCCCACCACAATAGATGAAAAGGTTTCACTATAGCAGGACTTTGCGGCATCCCTGAACAACACCCAAGTGACATCTATCTCCTGGCTGGCCCAGTTGGTGAACCACACTGCAGCAGGCCCCATAAGACGCCCCAAAGCGGTGGTAATCCACATGGGCTCAGGCACCTGACAAATACAAAGGTAGGTCTTTGTAGAGTAGAGCCAACTGACAATGTCAGCTCCTTTGACACTACCCGCAAAAGCCTCAAGTTGGAGATTTAGCATGCCTTGGGAAAGGTCCCATTGGGGCGGGGTGAAATTTGCGTTGCGCTGCCCAAGGCAGAGTTGATTATACACGCTTGTGAGCACCAGCTGTCTTGGTATATAACATATCCCTTGGGGATTGGAAGGAAAGTTTCTTGATGGGGAGTAGCCATACAGCCCGTACTTGGTCCTTTCTTGGGGGGAGTTTTTCTTTTAGGTAAGTTGTCAACCTACCAATGATACCACTGTTGCAACTGAACCAATTAGAGTTCAGTATTTGATTGGGGAAGACAACAGTCTAATAGAAAAGACAGGAATGAATAGAATAAGGTATTGTTTATTGTAGAATATTGTGATTAATATACTATATGGAGAAAGACACAAGGCCACAAGGGGGTGGCATAGTGGCATGTTCCATGTAAGGTTTGAAGCTGAGGAATAACTTGTGCAGGGATCAACAGGTCAAATTGGTAGTGCTACTAATTAGGAGAAAGTACCCGCAGTTTGATATTGCCTTTGGAATGATCCATGCTGTTAGATATGTCAAGGGGCAACTCCTTGAGCGCCCCCTGTGTATTGTAAGATACATTAGCAGGCAAGGGAGGAAACTTGGTTGCAACAATACTTCCCAGGATTATATTAAATTTTCAGCTAGTAGAGGAACATAAATCAAACCATCCTACTTGATCTTGGGAAAAATAGAACCACATAAATTTTCACTGCCAAGATTTTTATCAATAAAAACACAAGGGGAATATTGGAATCCTTTAAATAACAGCTTTACATCTTCACATAATAAAGGATGGTGGTCAACTCTTTATTATTAATGAGGTAACACTGTTTGATTTCATTTAGATTTAGGATTAATAGGCCACAGGGAGAATTTTTTCATCCTTGGTCTTCAAGTGAAGTACACTCCCTACTTCTCTATTTGGAACATTATTTTCAAGTTTTTATCAAAGTAACTGCACTGTATTAGCAGAGTTAAAAGGCGGAAATCATTGAAAAACTAGATAATGTCTTTATGTGATATGAGAAATTATATAGTATAGGTGAATCTTTTAGGAGAAACAAAGGAGCCTCTGATAAATTGCTAGGATGTGTAGGGGGTTGCTTGATTCTACTAATGGGTCAGGCACCAAATTGAGTTTATGCTGGATTTAGATTATTGAGATTTTATGTTGCCTTATTTAGTAATTTGAGTTAAATTCTGCTTTTGACTGTGTGTTAAAGGATATTTGGGTCAAGGGCCAAGAGATCTTTTATGGAAAGCTTTTCTTGGGATCAATCCCACAGTTTTAGAACCAGTATTTAAAGCTTTATAAATTCAGGACAGGTAAGTAATTAGGTTTTGTTTAGAGCTTCTCAAAGGCATGATACCTGATAGGCATCAAGAAAAACTTCCTTTTTGTTTAGAGAAATTTAATTAGTGGCACTATTAATTAACAATTGTGATGAAAGTTTTTACATGCACAAGCATTCCTAGGAATATAAAAATTTGACTGAAATCTGTGGGTGGGGTATATTTTTAATTGCCTTGATTCTGGAAGGGTCAGACTTTTCACCCACTGAAAAGATTTTATGGCCAAGGAAAATTAGTTCTATAATTAGAAACTTACACCTGGAATGTTTCAATTTCAGTTGATACCTGCAGAGAGTGCCAAAGACAGTGTAAATGGGTTGGGGATGTTCCTTAAAGTTTTTAATGAACACAATGATGTTGTTCAAGTACACTACAACAAATTTACTTAAAATTTCTTATAATTGATTTGTTAGTCAGCATTATAAAGTTAGATGTAGCATTTTTCATTCCGAATTTCATGAATTGGTACTAAAATGAGCCATATGTTTTCTTTACAACTATAATTGAATTATCCCTGGATGTGAATCTAGTCTGATTACACCCTGCAATCATATAATCTTTTTAAATACCTTTGTACTTGCAAGTGTATAAAAGAATTTAATCAGCATTAATGAATATTTTTAAACAAAAACTGAATTGAGAGCAAAGTAGTATATGATCAAGCACAAGAAACCATCTTTATTAACCACAAAAAATACTTCAGCCTCATTTAAAGATATATGAGAGTTAAAAAATAAAATTTTAGGGTGTCTATATGATGTTTAGGGAAGTTTTATCCTCCTTGAGCTTTAAGAAATAGAGAAGGAGGGACTTAGGTAAATAACACTGAATTTGAATAGTGTTTTATACCCTGTGAGTTGATGAAAGTTTGTTATAGGGTCTCACTAAAAAATATTTAAACTTTTCAAGGAGTGCCTAGAGAATCATAATGTTATGATTGGGGAGCAGATTTCTTGGTTTTGAGTTGGATAACCTCAACTGAACATTGCTTAAAGCTGTGCTTCCCTCATATGAACTTGCAGGGGCTTTCCTTAGTGATTCATAAAAAGACTTTATAACATGGGAGGTTTTCCATCTAAATGGGGAGCACTTTGAAACACACAGCATTGCTTGAGTGTGATGATAGAGGTGTCTTAAATGATGTAGGAAAAGCTGTGGCAGAGACAGTAAAAACCTCAATTATGTTGTAGCTGAGGCAAAAAATAATATACACAGAAAGACTTATAGATATGCTGCTCATTCTCTTAATTTTTTTCTGTGAAATATTATCTTCCTGGAGTCAGCCATCCACAAAGATTTGGAACAAAAAGTGATAAATTGAGCTGATAGATGTCTGCAAAATCTTGGTTATGTCAAAACAACGGGGTTGACACCCAGTAAGGCTATGATTAAACAGCTTTATGGCCTGCAACCCAACTTCCCAGTGACCTAAAGCCAAATGAGGAAGTTGACTCAAATGTCTAAATCCAGCAACATGATCAAATGAAAATCCCTGTACAGCAGAAAGCTCAGTTTAGCGCTTGACTCATTACAAGGATCAAGCCACCCCCTAACCATCCAACCAAGTGATCATCATAATCATGTTTCTATTATCCTGATTCACAACAACTATATAAATTCTATATCCCAATAAATTTTTTTATATATTTTTACAATTATTTCCCCCCTTTTAACTCTGCTAAAACAGCACAGTTACAACAAAGGTAGCAACAGTAGGGTTTACATCTTACCTTCCCTTTCAAAATCCTGCCTGTTTCACATACTTGCCGCAGTCAACAAGTATATGAAAGAATTATATCTGGGCTCCCTGTGGACTGAATGCCCTAAACACCAGAAACCAAAGTACCAGAAGGGTACATACTATACCAAAAATGATGATGTTGATCCCTGCTTTCAAGGCCTTATCAGCCCAAGGGTTCTTCCATGCACCCTCTTCCATACCTTGATTCACTGATGAAAATATTATGCCCACCCATATAGTTCAACAACTCTGTAGTGCTGCCCTGGAATCATTCACAGGAGCTAATGATGGCAATGTCACAGCATGGATTCAATCCGCCCAAAGCAAGATGACACAGATGGAGTGTCTGACATGCCTTTGGATTGCAGAGATATCCATTTTCCTGGCACATGATATAAGAACCTGGTGTAACAAGTGAAATGATGATCACACCAAGAAGAATTAGGATACCTTCAAATGAGACTTCTTGGCAAGGTTTGTAATAAAGGACGCAACCCTGATGATCATATGTCAAGTAAAAAACCTAGAAAAAACTGGCACAGTAAAAGAACTTACAAGAGCCTACAAGGAGTTACAATTGCGAGCACCCACAGATATGGCGTTTGACAGATCAGCTACAAACCTCATGTAATATGACACCCTCAAACCACATGTGATGAGACACATCAATCTGGACCAAGTTACTAACCTCCAGACCATATATTGCAAAGCAGAGAAAGCAGAGTAAATTTCCAATGCGCTGTACAAAGCACAGACTGGAAAAAAGAGAGACTCAAAGGGCAACAGTCAGCATTTAAACTGTCTACATGTAACATACTACATGTCAACAATCTCATATTTTATTTTGACTTTATTTTTTACAATTTCACTTAAAACTTAAAAATTAAATTCAAATTTAACTTTTGTCATTAGGAATGATGTGTATATACTTCTCATAGTAACATAAACAAGATAAAGGGGAAAATTAAGAAGAGGATGATACTTTATTGGATATGAATATAGGGTAATATATAGTATCATGGAAAGCCACATACTGTCCATGTACGCCATGGAAGTCATGGGGTTTGTCTGAGTAATGTTTCTCTTAAGTCACAAGGCTTATTCAAGCTGTGTTCCGCTTAAGATCTGGATTGTTTGATCCCTGTAATAGATGGTCAACTGATAGTAGTGCCATCAACTTATTGGTTGGACAGTGAGAAAATTGGTGACTTGTTTGATGATCTACTCAGGGCGTTAATTCCCCAAGAGGGAGTAATCAAAGATGTTGCAACATCTCCCTTTAGGGTGCTGGAAGGCAGAGCCTTGGAATTTTCTTTAGAGCTTCAGGGATGTGGGCTTGGTATTGATCTAGTTTGGCATTGGGAACAGGGAGTCTGGAATTTTGTTGGGCTGTTCTTGCTTCACACAGGGGGAGTTGGTTGTGGTGCATACGCTTTAATTCAGTTCTTGCACCAATTTCTTTGATAAGGTAGGTGTTGTTGGGTTTGACCTCCATGACAATGCCTGGTCCACGTAGCCCTGGTTCCAAATTGTGCTGGTTGTGGTTGAAAACCCAGATTTTGTCCCTGACTTGGAATCTTTCCTGATGTAGAGGGATTGCTTCTCTCTCAACTCATTTTTTCCCCATATCTTCCTGTTCTTTTCTAGCACATTGTACATTGGGATCACTGTCATCTGGCACTTTTTATTTTGCAGAGATAATCATGGTCCTGCAGTTGTACTAACAAGGGCGGGCTTTTGCCCATAGACAAGTTCATACAGGCTTTTGACTGTATTACAGTTGACTTGTGTTCTACAGACCATGGGTGCTTTTGGCAGCATGTTGACCCAGGCCTTTATATTGTTAGCAGATAACTTACTGAGGGCTTCCACAAGCAAGCCGTTTAGCCGTTCTACTTGTCCATTTGCTTACAGGTGATACAGGCTGGCTATGATGTGTCTTATTCCATTCTTGGCAAGGTAGATATTGGTGTCAATGACCTTAAGTTTGGTGCCTCTGTCTATGATCAGAAGTTCAGGTTTCCCAAATTTGGCTATGATTTCCTTCCCAATAAACTGTCTCACATCATTGCCTTTGTGTTCCTTTGTGGCTTGTGCCACAGGCCATCTGGCTGCATAGTTAATAGCTGTTATTATGTACTTTTTTGCCCTTTTTCTCACAAGGCATTGGTTCCACAATATCCAACAACCATACCTTGAAGGATTGTGTGATGGATACAGGTATTGCTAACTTGGGCAGTGCCTTGGTTTGGGTGTACTTCTCACAGACTTTATATTGTTCCAGTACCTCTCTGATATCATCTAGCATGTTGAGCCACCAGTAGCGTATATTGAGATATCCATGTAAGTTCCTGCTAAGGGTATGTCCCAGGTCTCTGTGATATCAGAGGATTGTGTCAATCTTTTGCGTTGACGGGACGTAAGGTACAGTATCATCATTTGGAAGTACTCAGTGCAGGGTGCCATACATGTTTTTGAACATGCATTTGTTTTTAAGGACCTTCTCTTTGATGTCCATTGGGGTGCCAGGTGGGAATCCTTCTTGGAGATTCCCCATGATAAGCATGGGTTGGTCAGGGTCCCCATCAGTGCATAGAATGTGTTTACTGTATAGCCTTGAAAGGGCGTCTGTGGTAAGCATTTACTTGCCTGGCTTGTATTTAATTTGCATTGGGTGTCTCTGTATGAGACTCATCCACTTGGCTTGTCTTCTTGAAAAATGCTGTTGTGTCTTAAAGAATATCAATGATTTGTGATTGGTGAGGACTTTAAATGTTTGGCTTCTTCTAGATAACATTGCCATTTCATGAGGCATTTTACAATGGCTACCAGTTCCTTATCATGTATGGGGAACCTTTGTTCACCGTTGGACAGCTTCCTTGACTTGTACACCGCGGAGAGGAAGTCTTTTTCTGCTGTCTGGATACAGACTACCCCTCCTATGGCGCAGTCAGAGGCGTTGGTTTCTAATTTGTATATCCCTTCATAATTTGGGTATTGGAGGATGGGAGCAGTGACCATTTGTTCTTTTAACTGACAGAAATGTTGATCTTGTAGCGGTGTTCATACAAACTTGGTTGTTTTCCTGTAATGGCTAACAGGGGGGTTGTCAGAGCACCCCAGTCAGGAGTGAATATTCTAACATAGACTACCATGCCTAGGAAGATACAGAGTTTGCTTTTGTTCCTGGGGGCTGGGATTTTTGTTATGGCGCGTATCTTCTCTGGGTCCAGTTTGATTATGTCCTTGCTGATAATATGACAAAGGAATGGAAATTTAGACAAGAAGGAGTCACACTTCAATGGCTTGGCAATGAGTTGGATTTCCTTGAGGGTGCAAAGGACCAGGCAGAAGTTTTCCCAGTGCTGCTTTAGGGGTTGAATGTAGATGATTATGTTGTCCAGGTAGATGATTGCTTGCTTCCCAATGTGTTCTTTGAAAACCTTGTTCATGAAGATCACAAAGGTGCTAGGGGCGTTTGTCATGCCAAAATTGAGGGCAACACATTCAAAGGATTCATATTTGGTTTGGAACGTGGTCTTTGGGATGTCTTCAGGTTTCATGAAAATTTGGTGATAACCAGCTGTCAAATTAATTTTTGTGAGGATTTAGGACCCCCAGGGCATCAAAAAGGTCATCAATTAGGGGAAGGGGATACCTGTTCTTAATTGTGACCTTGTTGAGCGCCCTGTAGTATGTGACTAGGTAGAGTCCTCTGTCTTTCTTTACTATAAAGAAGAAAGTGGCACCAAAAGGCAATTTTGAGGGTCTAATGAGGCCCTTTTTGAGAGCTTTGTACAAATAGGCTTTCAGAGTGTTGTCTTCTTGAGGTGTTAGGAAATAAATAGGTCATGCTTTTGGTACAATTCCCTTGAGGTCAATTTTGTGTTGTATGCCACAATTGAGTGGTAATCCTGGTAGGGTTTCTTGGAAGACAGAGGGGAATTAACTGACAAGCTGATCTCAGATGTAGTTTTTTCATCTGGATTCTATATTCTTAAAATGTATAATTTCATACATGCAGATGTTCCAATTGATTTTGCTGGGGTCACTTTCCTCTTTTGTTTCCATGATTTTCACAAACACATGGTCTCTCATAAGCATGTCAAGATGAGTTGGGTAGACATGGTGGTGTACTTTTCCTTGTTGTATAGTGAGGGTTGTGCTGTCCCAGTCAATGTGAGGTTTGGTCTTTCTCATCCAATCCAGGCCAATTATAGCATCTTATTTGGGAATTGATATGATAGGACTGCTAAGCGTAGTCTGCACGTCTCTGATTTAGGCCCAGAAGGGGTTTGTTTCTCTGGTGACTGGTGTGCTTCTATTGTCTACCATGATAACTCTCTTGACATTACTTTAAACCGTGGGTAGTTTCATGAGGTTGGTAAATTTTTTGTTGACAAGGAATTGATCTGCTCCAGTATCAAATAATGCTGTGCCTTATATCTTCAAAAGAAGAAAAGATTGGTGAGGAGTTTGTTTCCAGTTTGGGCAGCAAACAGTAGAGGATTGATGGAGGGTACTTGGATCATGGTGATTGAATCCACATCTTGGTCTTTGTACAAGACTTGTGAGTTGGGGAAGGGTGGCTTGCCTAAGCACTCCCCTGAGCTTTTCCCTCCTTGTTGGTGTCTTCAGTACTTGCTTGATTATCTTGAGCAGTGTGATTCCCTTTGCAAGGATAGTTATTATTGTCTTGGTTGTTCTGCTTATTAGGGAAAGGGTCCTTTTTGGCTGTAGGGCTCTCCTTGTGCTTGTTTGTTGCATGTAAATTGTCAGATTTCTAAGCTGCACATTTTACTTCCAAGAATACATCTTCAAGGTTCTTTCAGCAGGTCATGTCAGACTGACATCTGATGTGTGTGGGGAGGCCCTTATAGAAGTCCAATTGAGGTTCTGGCATGTCAAAGTTGATGGTGATGGGAGCTTGGTTACGTAAGCCTTCATATGTTGCAATGTAGTCCACAATTGTTCCTGTCATTTTGAAAGTTCAAAGCTCTGTCATGATCACCACATCAGAATCTTTCATGGCAAACTTTTCAAGGAAGGCGGCTTTAAACATGTCCCAGTTTTCATTTTGGTCAGGGTGTTGATCAAGCCATTCACTTACAAAACAAGAGGCAGCTACTATGACATAGAGGGAGAATTTGCTGGCCTAGAGTCTGCAGGGATAGCCTACTTGTGTGAACTTGCTTTGTGTACTGTTGATCTAAAGACTGGCGTTTTCCTGGCGTAACCAAGCAAAGGTCCCAATTTCTGCTGAGCGTAGGCGTTGAAATACAATGTTAGGTATTTTGAGCTGTTGTGACCCTGTTGTGGTTGGAGTTACATGTAGCAGTCTGTGGGCTTTGAGAGCGTTTTATTGTTCAATAGGTACAATGACATTGTTGCAGATGAAAAATCCTGCAGGGACGTCTTGTCCTTCTTTGTAGTCTCTCCAACTGGTAGGGAGGGCCATTTGTTAGGTCTTTTTCTTGGGAGGAATTTTTCCTTTAATTTGTGTAGGTTTGGATAACCTACCTGTGCTACCACTGTCAAGTATATACTTCTGGGAAGTATAATAAACAAGATAAAGGGGAAAATTAAGAGGAGAATGATGCTTTATTGGATATGAATATAGGAAGTATATAGTATCATGGAAAGCCACATACTGTCCATGTACGTCATGGAAGTCATGGGGCTTGTCTGAGTAATGTTCCTCTTAAGTCACAAGGCTTATTCAAGTTGTGTTCTGCTTAGGATCTGGACTGTTTGATCCCTGTAATAGATGGCCAACTGATAGTAGTGCAACCAACTTATTGGTTGGTCGATGAGCTAATTGGTGACTTTTTTGGTGATCTACTTGGGGCGTTAATTCCCTGAGAGAAAGAAATCAAATACACTGCAACAGGAACAATTATTTAAGGTAAAAACATCAATAAATATGTAATAAAAATACAAAAGTATTTTTGGGATTTTTTGACATGGAGGATGTTACATGTAGACAGTTTAAATGCTGAATATTGCCACCCAAATACTATCACCCCTGGGATGTTTCAGCTTCCCTCTGCCCAACAGCAATAGTAGTGCAAACAAAAAACCCTCAAAATCTAATGGCTATGGTAATGGGAGCAATGAACAATCCAACTGCACTCACTTTAGAGTCACCAGTATGCAGGACAACCAGGACAAGGGAAAAGCCCAGGGAGAGCATTAAGCAAGCCAAGCTCTCCCCACCAAACTTCTGCCTAGCCAAACAATGAATATTTCCCAGAGGACGTGGATCAGTGTGCTATGATCCAGTTTCCTTCAAGAGATCCCATACTCTACACCATCACCAGACATCCCAATAAACTGATGCCCTACACTTTCTGCTTTCAAAGTTACACAGGTTTAGCCCTCTTGGATTCAGGCGCAGATTATAACCTTGTCAAAAGCAACTTTGTGAACAAGTTCAAGCTAGCCACCAATCCTTTGCAGTTTAAGAATATGGTTTTAGCCAATGAACATCACATTTTGGTTATATGGGAAACTTCCCCTTTTTCTATCACGCTAGAGAAACTCCACTCCACCATTCAAGGACCTGTTGTTGGCTTTCCCAGATTTGACGTGGTTCTTGACTTGGACTAGTTGAGAATTAATAATCCACATATGGACTAGGCTACCTCAGTACTGACCATTAAACAAGTAGGAGTCAACCACCAAATTCACCATGACACAGTAGACCAACTTCTTTAGAACCACATGTTTGTATGTATTACATAGACCCAAGAAGAAAAAGCCAACCTCAAGGCAATTGACTGGGACTCCTGTCAGTACAAGGGTATACACTTTAAAAACAAAAAAGATACTTTCACCCCCCAGGACCAGGAAATAGTGACCTGCCATCCAGAAATCTTTAAGGAAGTGTCAGGGATTTCTCCTCTGATTAACTTTATGTCATGTATAATTTTAATGATACTGCATTATTTCAGACAACAAAAAACAAGGATTAAAACATACACAAACTCTTAATTAAGGAACAGAACGGGATTAAAAATCTGAACCCTAAAGGAAGGCCCAATGTTAGTCTATTATAAATTTTTAGACTTGTACTACCTATTTATACAAAGTTTATTCATTTTTCTTTTGCTTCTGCTTTTGCTCCTAGATTAGTTTATGTTAGTACATTCAACAAAAATGTCACCCACCTCTCTGAAGATGATTGGCTGTTGTTTCTACGGTTTCTATCTTTAAACCAGGTGGCTAAGCCAGCTGTTTTCAAATTCAATATAATACCATATCATATGCAACTCTGCTTCTTCAACTTCTTGCACCTACAGAAATGGTTCTGTTTCCTCTGTTGTCTCTGTCTCTCCTGGCCTATAGGACTCATATCCAATTAAGTTAAGTTATTCCTTCTACAAAACCTCTTAAGAGGTTTCTGCCTTAAAAACTTGGTTTTTTACCCTCTTCTTCCCAATGAGCCTTTTCTTATCCTCACAAGAAGTATTTAAGTCAGCTCCATTATTAATTCATTCTTTATCCAATAATCAGGCTGATTTATTTCATATTGATCTTGCACACTCTTCCATTTTGATACTTTCTAGGACCATGAAGGGGAACTATTTCCTGTTATGGCTCCTATTCTCTTCTGCCTGTTGTATTTTCCCTTGAAGAGCCAACATGTACCACTGACTGGCGCAACTCTTCTCCAGAGGACTTTTACCAAGAGAAGTCTCTGGCTTACAGTTGGTTTAAATACCCCTCTAGACACTGAGGTAGAAAATTCAACTATGGCTGTTCCAATCCTAAGCCTCCTGAGACAGAGATCTCCCTGATCCATCCCAACACCTTCTTCTACCTTCTAATATACCTATTAGGTTATTTCCTTCTAGAAAGGTTTAGCTCTCTGATGGGGAGATTTGCCTATCTAGGCCATTTTAGTCATCTTGCAATGGTTACAGTGCCTATTGGTTTGGTTATTGTAGGGTTAAACTTAGGGGCCTTGGCCTACAAGATTGAGGATTTATTCCATTTCAAGTGAGTCACTGACAGGAAGCCCTTCCAGGACTACCACCCAAGAAATAAATACAGCACACCATCTAACTCAAGGGTGCAGTGCCCAAGGCACAATCTATATACCTTCTTACTCCCAATGAGGACAACACACTGTGTGCCTACCTTAAAAAAGCTCTGGAAAAAGGACTCATCTAACCTTAAAAGTCCCCTTTTGTGGCCACCATAATCTTTGTAGCAAAGAAAGATGCTTCCCTCCAGTTGGTCATCAGCTATTGTATGTTAAACAAGGTTACCATCAAGAATTGCTACCCCCTTCTACTCATTACAACCTATTTGATGCCTTAGGAGGTGCAACAGTCTTCTCTAAGATTGATCTTACTACTAGATAAAACTATATTTGCATCAAAGAGGAAGAGATCCCAAAAACTGAATTACAAACTAAGTATGGCTTGTACAAGTGAGATATGCTTAACTTTGGAATAACTTACACCCTGTCAACCTCTGTTACATTCATGAACAAAGTATTTGCACCAAACATTGAAAAACACTCACTGGTATACTTGAACAACACTATTGTGTACAGTCCCACTGTAGAGCAGTATCACTAGGATCTGAAAGCAGTGTTTGCATATTTGGCGCAATAAAAATTGTTTATTAAACCATACAACTGCCATTTTTACCAAGAACAACTCCCCTTCCTGGGATATGTGGTA
Organism: Entomophthora muscae; assembly: GCA_014839935.2. Classification (NCBI taxonomy): domain Eukaryota; kingdom Fungi; phylum Entomophthoromycota; class Entomophthoromycetes; order Entomophthorales; family Entomophthoraceae; genus Entomophthora; species Entomophthora muscae. The sequence continues at coordinate 147,957 of QTSX02004306.1, forward strand.
TCTAAAGACAGCATTAATTCCAATAAGCAAAAGATTCAAGCCATTTGCAAAATGTTGCTCACCAAAAGACAAGGGAGAACTTATAACTTTCTTGGGCATGATAGCCTATGTTTGCTAATTTTCCCAGACTGTGGCATCCTCACAGTATCATTATCTGCAAGCACCAGTGCCAAATAAATTTTTTTATGGAACCTGCAACAAGACATATGTTTCTGCCTTCTAAAAGAAAAACTGGTATCTGCCCTCATCCTGCAATATCCCAAAAGAGACAGGGATTATCAAATGGAAACATACATCTCTAATGCATCCATTAGAGATGTTCTTTGCATTAAAACACTCTCTGGTGACTTCTTACCTATAGCCTAAAATTCCTAAAAGCTTACCAATGGAGAGTTTTGCTATCCAGTACATGACAAGGAGTTGTTGCCCATTATGCACTATATAGTCAAGTGGCGCTGCTACTTGGAGAGATAATAAGAGTTCACCACCTTGATGGGCCACAAGTTCTTCATATATTTCAAGACACAAGCTAACCTCTCCTGACAGTAGGCCCAATGGATGGTGATTGTTGTGAATTGCGCCGTTAATGCCATTTTGATATAGCCTTTGAATATTGATATGTGTGAAGATTTAGTCGGTTTTGCTTTCAATTTTGGGAATTCCTCACCTTCTGCAAATAGGTCTGGTTCAATATCCACCCATTGTGGAACTTATACCTGTCCTTGACTGATCCTGGTATGACCTCATCCCAACGTGATCTCTTCTGCCACTCTGTCTACCTAATGAGTGATCACCAACCCTTGTCTACTATTTAAGTAGAATCATTTCACCCAATAAAGACAAGTTTATCCACATTTGCATTGGCTTTAGTATTCTTCAAGCTTTTTACTTTCCTTTTTTCCAAAAGGACTTTCACATCTTGTATTCCAGGAAATTAAGGTACATGCCCTTAATTTTGCCCTGAAGGCTAACCCAAGGCTAGCTTCAAACCTCAAATATTTTGTTATAAAGATTTCTTGCTGTGTCCTCCTGGATGTTATCCCCAGGAGCCAAACACAACAAAATGGTGCTCACTACAGAGGCTGAAAGCCCCTTGGTTACCCCATTCTAATGTGCATTCTCTGGTACTTTTCCCTTAGTTTCTGAAGTACCCAAACAACCTAAAGTTTCTAGTCCTCCTCTAGAAGAAGACATCACCAATGCCCCCTCAACTCCCATGGTACTGGTGCTGTCCCCTGGGCCCATGTGGGCCCCCTTCCAGCTTTCTCTCTCAACTACTAACAATATTGTGCTGCCGCCTGCTTTCTTTTTCACTCAGGCACTGTGGCAATGCACACTATCCCTGGTCTCTGTCCCAGGTACGCTTCTGAAGACCTGTACTCCTTCCTTTTGGACTTTGGTCTCCCCCCTGCGCTGATGGAGTCTATGGATACAATTGGTGTGTTATTCAACCAGTTTATCCAACCCGCCCTGGTTCACCATCAACTTGCATTAGGATCCCAGAACCAGCTTTTAAATGCTGTAGCCACTGCTGTCTTAACAACCATGCTCAAAATATGGCATATCAAGAATGATCCCACAGTCTCTTTGTGTGTATTTTAGATAACCAGCACAACTTGCTGGCCTCCTAGAAGTACCTAACCTCCTCACTGAATTCCCTTTGTTCCTTACTCCCTGGATATATCAAGGATTGACTGTATAAATTGAATGAGCATCAAGCAACATGGCGTGGAAAAATTGAGGCCTCTCTATTAAAGCATTGCCAGGAATTTGGGACTCTGGTTAGCAAACTTAAGCAATTTCAAGAACATATTAATTCTCAGCTCAAATGGGTTGGGATTCATGTCAATACTTGGGGCCGTCATCTGCAGCATCAATATGGTCTGGATAAGGCTGCTCTAGGCAATACTCTTTACCAAGTACAAAATTATGTGGATGATAGAGTAGCATCCATTGAGGTGACACCTCCCACTCCTCCTGTTGAGGTCCTGTCTGACTTTGAAGCCAAGGTATGGAAAGCCATAGCGGATCTCAAAGCTATCACTTGGCGTCAATCTAATGTTCAAAACCCTCCTCCAGTAGAGCCTATGCCTGACCCTCACATTGCTTCTTTCACCAACCAAGTAGCTACCTTGCAAGGAGAAATTAAGTACTTGAGATAACATTTCTCTAATCCTGATGATTTGTCTTATGAATCTGAAGGTTAAGAGGAAGCTGAAGTTGCTAGTACTCCTGCTCATGGCAATCATGGTTGTTTCCCCTGGCCTGGAAGGCCAACCCTGGGTCAACTTTGCCCTTGCCCTGAATCAGCTAGTGGAAGTAACAAATGATGTTGCTGATAGGCAGGACACATTGAAGAGAGAGGTACAAAACCTCTCTTGTTTTACCAAGACAATGAATAGACAGGTCATCCCCTTGGTTGATCAGACCACTTCCCTGACCACTTGCCTCAATGGGATTGCTGGCACTCTATTGGTGTGACATATTAAGATTTATGAATTCAGAGCTGCTTCTGCCACCGCTAGAGATATTAGTGGACAGAACAGCTCTACCTTGGATACCCTAGAGAAAAGCCTTTGACTCCTCTGAGCTAGACAGCCTGCTGCTAAATCTGAGTTTTAGGGTAATCCCCACATTAACGTCCTCAACCCAGGTGATAACAGCCAATCCACCTCCTTGTCCATTGACCCCAATTATAAGCCTTTGTTCAAACAGATATTTGACCCTAAAACCTCTACCATTGCTGCCTTCCTGACAATTTACAAGATGGCAATGCAGAGGGCCACTGATGAACTTAAGAAGGAACATATTCTTAACTTCCTGAATCCCACATGCCAAGAAGTTGTGGTCCCCAAACTCCCTTCGATTTTCACTTGGGAGGACACAAAGCAACTTCTAATCAAAGAATTCAAAGGAGATCTCAGCTTGGAAGTTAAGAAAGATGTGTTTATGCATATTGCATTCAAGCCCAAAGAATCCTTGACTGAGTTTTCTGATTGTTTCTACATTGAGGGACAACAGTTGATCACCAGTTGCCAATTAACTCCCCAGGAAGTGTACACAACATGTTCAAACGCTTTCAAGGTGAACCAGATCCTATGTCTGTACTTCAAGGCCCACAAAGCTTCCCTTAATTTGGTGAAGAGTATCAAGACTCTCTTGCAGGACATGCACTTAAACTATGGGGGTACTGTTGTGCGTGAAAATAATGCCAACAATGCAGGAACTACCTCCTGCAACCTGCACATTATGACCCTAGGCTCAAGTGGGCAGTCTAAGAGAAAAGAATGCCTTAACTGCAATCAAATAGGACATCACTCACGTACATGCACCAATCCTCAGGTAGAGGGTTGCAACCCAAAGGGGCAGGCAGGAAAAGAGAGGTCAGCTTAGAGGCACAGACGCTCTCTGCTGACCAATCTCCCCTGTATCCTCCTGATTCCCCTTCTGACAAGGAATCTTCTCCCTCAGCTGGTCTGACTATCCTTCACTTGTTTTATAACCTCTCCAGTGATTCAGAACCTGAGGACTCTGACTGTGATGAGTCTAATGGTTATGGCTACTTGGTGCTGGCAGTTCCAGAGACAGTCTCTGTCCCTTAAAAGCTACATTCAGGGAAAATCACAACTACAACTTGACCATCTGCAAATGAAGCTAAGGCTGTAGTGGCTTGTCCTTACTTGGCTCAGGCTCATTGTTCCCATGTCTTGGTAGATTCCTCTGAAGAGGCTGCTGAACTAGCAGAATCTCTCTTTCAGAATGTGGCTGTGTCTCTCCCTTTGAAGACTATGTATAAGGAAATTACTGCATTAGGATGCATGCTGGCCAAATGAGAGAAAGAATTGGAGGCAGCTCAGGATGTGCTGGCTGTCTTACCCCCCTTTGGGAAAGATACTACTTGTGTGGAAGTATTGATCCAAAAGGTTAAGATCAAGGCTATTGATAAGAAGCGCCTTTTGGGGAAGATTCAAATATGGAATTAAGAAAGAAGAGAAGTATATTTTATTGGATAATACTTTAGATTTATATAGACTTGGCTGTGGCGGGGATTTAGTTGGATCAAACCTAGGGGTTGGTAATGTGCTAGATGGGTTTGAGCCACTGGATACTTGGTTAGTCAGGTGATATTGCTTGGTTACTATTCTTGGTATTTCAAACAGTATATTGGAAGGGGACTAAATTAGGCAATGGCTGGATGTTAAGTAGGTTGGTGGTATCCAGAATGCTTGTACATCCAGACCCTCAACACTATCTTGGCCACAGGCTCTCCAGTCAATGTGGTATTATCCAAGTAATTGAAAAAACTTAAGATGGCTCCCAACCTCAACTACACTCAATCATATGGTACAGCTGGCATGGCCCAAACTTGAGCCATTGGTGCTTACTCTGCCCTGCCAATGAGGTTTGGAAAGCTTCTTATTGCATCCCCTGCGGTTGTCCTCAAAAAAAATATTTACAATCTCCTGGTTGTTACGCAGTTCCTTCAAGAGTACAATGGAATTGTGAACCTTCAAGATGGGTACCTATTGCTCTTAGGGTATGAGATCCCTCTAATCTTTGAAGAATCCCCACGTCTCCCGGGAAAACATCTTAAGACTTGTGTGCTCAAGTACCCCACTGGTATCTTATTACTCAAGTACAGGACTCATTATTCTAATATGTGTTCCCCTCCTCCTTCCTGTCCCGCCAAAGAAGGTGTGCTTCTACTTTCCCCCACAGCTATTACCATCCCTCCAGGCTCCCAAGTGATTATAGACTCCCAGATATCCTAAAAACTACCTGGAAAATCCTTTCTGGAGCTATACTCATCTGATTCATTAAGCCGTTAAGAGCCTCAGTTATGCCCTGGGATTTTGGACCAAACTCATAAGAAGCCTGTACAGCTGTTATTGGCTAACCTGACCGCCCTGCCTATGCAGGTGACCAAGGGCCAGAATGTTGGACATGGTTGCATATTAGGTTCAGAAAAAGTGACATCCATCTACCCCTTTGGAACATTTAGTGATTTCAACTTGCCTGAAGGAGACCCTCAGGTTCTCTCCCTTTTCACTGCTGCTGACTTCCCACAACTGTCACCCATTCAACAAAAAGAAGTTCTGGAACTGCTATATCAGTTTAAAAATATCTTTGCCTCTGGACCTGCCAACTATGGTCTAGCAAAGGGGGTTATCCACCAGATAGATACAGGTGATGCCCCGCCCTTTTGTGCCAAACCTTACCGCCGCAGCAGGGTAGAAGATGCTCAGGTCTCTAAGGAGCTTAAGCAGCTCTTAGACGCTGGGCTACTAGCTTCCTCTCAGAGCCCTTGGGCCTCCTCATTGTTGATACTCAAAAAGAAGAATGAAGGTCACCACATTGTGATGGATTACCGCCACCTGAACTTGCTCACCAAAAAGGACTCTTATCCTCTGCCTAGAATTGATGATGCATTTAGAAGGTTAGGGGGATCAAAGTTTTTTTCTGCTATGAATCTAGCCTCAGGATACTGACAGGTTGACTTGTCTACTGAAGATAGATAAAAGGCTGCATTTATCACCTCAGAAGGTCTTTCTGAACCCACTTGTATGCTCCAAGGACTCTGCAATGCCCCTTCTACATTTCAACTGACTATGGACTCCATCCTTTAAGATTTGAAGCTCTCCTGCGTCCTTGTATACCTTGATGGTATTAATGTGTTCAGCCCCACATTTACCAACCATTTGGACCACCTCAAAGCTGTCTTCCTCAAAATTTGGGAGGCAGGCCTGAAACTCAAACCCTATAAATGCTCCTTTTTCAAAGAGCAACTTGAATTCTTGGGCCACAAGGTCACCTAAACTAGAATACACCCTATGAATAATAAGGTGGAAGCCATTGACAATATACAGCCTCTCACAAGCCTACTGTCAAAACAGCAGGCTTGACTCATCAGCAAGGTTCCAAGCAAGCAGGTTTGTGACCTGCAATCCAATTACCAAGCCACTTGAAGCCAGACTAGGAAGTCAACTCAAATTTTCAAATCCAATAACATGAACAAATGATGATACCTTATAGTGGATACATTGCTTTAGCGCTTGACTCATTACCAGGATCAAGCCATCCCCTTCACCATCCAACTGTGTGATCAACACAATTATGTTCCTGTTATCCTTGATTTACAATGACTATATAATCACTATCTCACAATAAAGATTATTATCTATTTTCTAAGTATTTTCCCCCTTGTAACTCTGCTAAAACAGCACAGTTACAACACTACAAGAGGTCCAAGTATTTCTTGGTATGATGGGGTACTATTGAAAATTCTTCCCTGATTTTGCTGAGTTAAGCAAACCTTTTGTCCAACTCCTTTGCAACGTACCCTTTGAGTGGACTAACAGCCAACAACAGTCTTTGGAAGCGCTGAAGACCAAGCTCAAAGAGGCTCCTATCCTAGTATAACCTGATTATTATAAAGAGTTTATCTTGTACACTGACACAAGCAGGGTAGCTGTGGGTGCCATCTTAGCCCAGCTTGACAATGAAGGTGTAGACCAACCTGTGGCCTATTCTTCACGAGTCCTCAACAAACATAAGAAGAACTATAGCGTCACAGAAAAGAAATGCCTAGCTTGTATGCATGCAGTAAATAGTTCAGACACTACATTTACAGGACTCACTTCACAGTAGTTACAGACCACTCTTCCCTAAAGTGGCTGTAACAATGAAAGGAGCCTGAAGATTAGTTAGCATGTTGGGCTCTGCATTTGCAAGGATATGATTTTACTATAGTACATCACCCTGGAGCACAACATCAGAATGCTGATGATTTGTCAAGGATGCCCATACTAGCCATCCATTCTGCTGACGCCAATTGCCTATACAAGTTAATAGGGTACCCTGACTCCTGGACCACTGAACCAGAAGAAATTTATCTGGCACTGCAAGTCCTGTCAAAGGATATTGTGATTCAAGATAGAAAGCTCTTCAAGAAATTCAACAACGCTTATCTACCCTACGTCTGTCCTAGCATGAGGGTTGCCATCATCCTCCAAGCCCACATTGACACAGGACATGGAGGCATAGCAAAGACTCATGACTGGTTGTGCAAAAACTTCTATTGGGAAAATATGCGCCTCCTAATCCATGACATCCTTTCCTCCTGTCATTCTTGTCAGCTCCAACGCCCCTGACCTTCCCAACATCAGTCCAAGCTCATCCCCCTAAGCATGCCTTCCATACTGTGAGTATTGAGGCTGTTGGCCCCTTCCTGCGTTCTAGGTCTGGGTGTCAATTCATCTTGGTAGCCGTGACCACTTTAGAAAATGGGTTGAAGCTAGAGCAACCAAAGATATAATTGCTAAGACCATGGCTAATTTCTTGCTGCAAGATATCTTATACTGTCATGGTTGCCCCCAAGTCCTGCTTTCTGACAATGGAATCAACTTTAATGCTTGCCTCATAACGTCCATTGTAGAAGTTATGGGTACACATCAATCCTTCTCTGCACTGTATAAACCATAAACCAATGGGACTGTGGAACAAGCAAACTCCACCCTTAAGTCCATCATGAGGAAGCTTACCCTCTCTGATGCTGCTAATTGAGATATGTTCCTCCCTGCTGCCCTCTTTGTGTATAGACTCAGCAGGCATTGAGTGACTGGTCAGTCCCTCTTTGCCATGCTGTATGGACAAGAAGCCACTACCCCCTAAATCTTGGGATCCCCCTTGATGGAGTTTGACGCCTCTACTAATCCCAAAGCTCAGGTCAAAGACTTGACTAACTGTATCATTGACATCCAAGCTACCACCTATTCTACTGCTTACAAGGTCAAAACCCTGGAACTCTTGTCCTCTAATGTTTCCAGAGCCCTCCTCCCTGAGTACCAAGTGGGTGATCTAGTCCTCTATTATCAAAATTGTACTGGAGGGTGTGCTCATAAGCTAGACTCCCTCTGGGTTGGACCTTGTGAAGTCACCTACAAGAAGGGTGTCAAGTATACTGTGAAGCTACTGTCCTCCAGCTGTCCTTTTGCCTGGGTACACTCCAAATTCATCCGCAAATATCAAATCCCTGTGCCCAATATTGAGGGGAGAGATGTTATGAATCACACTGTTAATGACATTTCAATATGGCCTTCAAATATTGATATGTGCAAAGATTTAGTTGGTTTCACTTTCAACTTTGGGAATTCCTTGCCTTCTGCAAATGGGTCTGGCTCAATATGCACTCATTCTGGAATATCATACCTGTCATTGACTGATATTGGTATGACCTCATCCCAATGTGACCCCTTCTGCCACTCTGTCTACCTAATGAGTGATCAACAACCCTTGTCTACTATTTAAGTAGAATCATTTCACCCAATAAAGACAAGTTTATCCACATTTGCGTTGGCTTTAGTATTCTTCAAGCCTTTTCCTTTCCTTTTTGCCAAAAGGACTTTCAAATCTTGTATTCCAGGAAATTAAGGTATGTGCCCTTAATTTTCCCCTGAAGACTAACCCAAGGCTAGCTTTGAACCTCAAATCTTTTATTATAAAGATTTCCTGCTATGTCCTCCTGGATGTTGTCCCCAGGAGCCAAACACAACAGTATTCTTGAAATGATTCAACATGAATATTCAATATAAACCTAGACCAGAAGTAGTCATAGTTAATGCTCTTTCCTGATTGTACATGAGAGCTTCAAGATGACAAAAGAGCTTGGACCCAGACTGGCTGCTTCTGGTACTTTGCACCAAGGACAAGGATTTCCCCTGGACACAAACCACATCACCCAAGACACCCTAGTAAATAATGAACACCTATTTGCAGATGTCTATGAAACCCTTCACCACAAAATGACTGACAGAACAACTATCCCATACATATCCACTCATCAAAGAGTTAACAGCATTATCTGTTAACATCAAGACCTAGGGCACATCAAGAGCCAAAACCTATATGAGTTCTTGAAACATAAGGCTTGGTGTCCTCTCTGTACTGCAATGTACAGGAAGTACTTTATCAATGTGAGATGTGTGAAATTTTTTCCAAAAGTGACACACTACCCAGATCTGTAATACCCATTTACACCTAAACACCCTTTAAGGTGTGAGTCCTAGATATTGTAGGGCCCATACCAGGAAATCACAGTTATAAGAGATATATCATCAAAGCCATTGACTTTGCTACACAATGACCAGTGGTGCAGGCCATCAAAGCCCACACTGGTTCAACATAAAGCAATTAATAGGCAAAGAGATCATCAGTAAGTTTTGAAAGCCAGGACTATTGATTACTGATGGAGGCAAAAATGGACCTCTGGCAATACCAACATCTACCTCTCCAAACAAGGCTTCAAACACACTGTAACCACGCCATATCATCCTCAAGTCAACGGCAGGGTCAAGCAACTAAACAGCAACCTGGTACATGCCCTTGCCAAACTCACCACTGGCACACCTGAGGACCGGCATAAAAAATTAGCAGCCACACTACTTGTGTACCACACTTGGGTGAACAGATCCACTGTAAAGAGCCCATTTGAACTAATATATGATTTTCAGCCCAACTTTCATGGCCTGGGTTGCTCCCAGGGGAACCTTTGGTTGAGGGGAAGGGTTGAGCCTGGAAGGCCCAGTGGATGATGGGGCCATTCACATAACATAATTGATAGATGTGGCCCAAGGACAATAAACTCACATGTGGGGAATCACTTGCTCAGTGAGCCCCAGCATGGTCAAGTAGGCAACCCCAAGCTTGCTGTAATCATATGCTGAAGCAGAAGGAACAAGAGGAAGGTCTCTTTTGGGGGCGCTCACAGTCAGGCTTGGCTGGGCAAGTTAGTGGAGAAGAGGAACACCAGGAAATGAGAGGGGTGGTGAAGGAGCAGGAATTATTTCTTGGTCCAGCACTCTAGGAGATGGAGTGAAGCCTGGCGGTGGTTGGTTGGAGGCAGCAAGAAGTTGCTCTGTTTCCCAGCACTGGTGTTGGTACTGGAGGTACTCTCTGTTTGAAAGCACCAGCAGTATAAAATTTGTGATAATGTAATAAACCCCTGAAAAGTATAAATGCTCAGTGTGCATTAATCAATAAAAAGTTTATTAAGTGAAGATTTCAACAAGGAAAGGGATGTCAGTGTTCCCAGCTATATCCTGCTTGGAAACTGCAATTGGACTTACTGGCAACTCCTTATTGGATGTCAATGAGTTATTATTAAGTTGGGCTCCATTGGTGGCTCCTAATATGTCAGTTAGATGTATTCTTTCATTATTTTTTCCCTGGGGAAGCTGGAAGAGGAATTTTGGGTCATTTGGCAACCCAAGTTACCATTCCTGGGTTTCAGAGGGTGTGGGCCAATCAAAATATTTTTTCTTGGCTTTGGAACAATTTTCAATTGCCCCCATGTGATGGATCCAGGAAATTCATTCTTGCTTCTTCATTATCCTGGTCTGAATCTTTTAAAGTTTGATGGGGAATCCTTTATGTAAGCTTTGATGAGCTTGGATTCCAGGCAAGCAATCTTGGTGTTAAAATTGTTGCCATCTGGTGATCACTTCCACATTTTTCACTTCCCATAGTCTTAGCTGCAGACCATCTCTTTTATCCTATGGTAGTTTTCTTTCAGTTAAAAGCCAAAAACATAAAGTATAAAATGATTGAGGGGAAAGAGACTATCATCACACATAAGTATCATCCTTTATTAATTATTATCATGTTTCCATTATATACCAGTCAGGGTACATTTGGCTGTAAACCCCTCTGGTTCTGGAATCACACCTGGATTACTATCACATGGTTTATGACATAACAGTGTCATCTAATACAGATCTTTACCAAAAAGATCTTCACACTCTTAACCTATAAGAATGTGCCCTAATACATTCCATAATCTCCTGATTCCTTCTGTGGAAATTTATTGCTTCGGCTTGAATCATTCCAGACTTCCAGCGCCAAACCCCTGTGGAATATACATATTCCTGATCCAAGCTATCCTTGTTCCAACTAAGAACCAGCTGGTCAATCCTGAATGAATAGACACCATTGTCTACATTTAGTTATTTTTGAATTTAATGGTTTTTTTGCATTAAAAACCCATTAAAACACTTTGAATCTTGAACCACGGCTCCCAAGAACTTTCCCAGGCGGCGCCACAACGCCACAACATCCCAGCGCCCCAGCGCCTGAAACATTCACTGGGTAGCGCCTCAGTGCTTTAAAAATCAATTATGCGGCACGGCAGCACTTTTTAACCTACTAAATTTGCCAAAACAGCGCTTTTAAACCTCAACTTGGGGGTTTACTTTTGGTTAACCTTAATCAAACTTATTGACACAGTCAAGGCAATTGAACAATATAAATAAATTCTCATTAATTATATTCCCATCATATATTAGTTAACCTTCCTAGTTAATTAATCTGTTTGAAGACAACAAGTCTACTTGACACAGTCAGGTCCATTTTGGCCCTATGATTAAACCCTCATTAATAATATTCAAGGGTATCAATTCATTAAGCTTCCCAGTTAATCAATTGATTTGAGACACCTAGTCTCATAATCTGAATTGTTCAGATATTCATTTTGGTCCTCAATTAGTACAGCCTAATTAATTCCTGGGTAATCCATTACTACACTGAAAAGTCTCTCTAAGGCCAATCCTATTGTTTTGAATTTAAACCTATGAAATCCATCACAATTCAACCTCTTTATGAAACCACAGCCCAACATGACTGTAGTAAAGTCACACCCCAGGTCTGGCCTAGACCAGGATTTGATTCCCCAATTGGCATTAAAGTTTCCTTTTGGTTAATTGGCGTGATCAACAACACAATTGTTTGGTTGCACAATTGCTCAATCACAGGCAATAAACCTATGCAACATAAATTTTGTCTGGCCCATTCTGGGTCCTGACACCAACATCATCCAATACCTCACAGGGCCCAAGTTAGAGATACAAAAAAATTACTGCCTTGTTCTGACCTACAAGTACTTCAATTCAAACATCAATCAAACAGAGAGAGAGGATAAATAGTTACAAGATATGTTTATCCCCAACTGTGGGGTTCCTGTCCACCAGTCCCCAAAGTGTGTCCTGGATTGTAGCCAGGGACCAGCTGGAAGGGATTGCCATTCTCTAGTAAGGGAAAATGTATCTCAGAAATATGTATAGGGGTTGAAATAGGCTTTTATTAACTCTCAGAAGGAAGATCCCCTTAGAAACCTTCTGGTATATGGCCCTGTAGGTCAGGAAAATAATATGGGTTTGCCAATAATTGGAGTCCTCCAACAATATCTTGGGCTTCTTGTACTTGGTCTTGGACTTCTGCACCTTAGCCTTGGACTCCTTCACATTGGTCTTGGACTCCTGCTCCTTAAACTTGGACTCCAGTGCTGCACTTAGGATCCAGCTCCTTATTCTTGGGCTCCTGCTCCATTATCTTGGGCTTCAGCTCTCAGTCTAACCAAGCTTCTGCTGATGATCAAAAGGCTTCCAAAACCCTCTTAGCAGAAACTCAAAAGGCCTCAGAAAGATCCCGTCAAAGACCCAGAAAGACCTCCAAAAAGACCTGGAAAGACCTCCAAAAGACCTCAAAAAGGCCCCGTAACTTTCAAGCCAGCCACCTTTTTATAGTGTTCTTTTCCCAAAAGTTCCGCCTTCAAAATGGCTTTCTTCAGAAGCTTAAACCATTGCCGCTCATTTTTTCCTATAATAAGTTAAGCTTACATACTTACTTTCTCAAAAGCTTAAAGTATTAATTCACTGTTTCCTTGCTTAAACTTTAAGCTTTTGGCTTCCAACCAATCATTTTCATCAGGAAACCTGCCAGAACTCAACCAATGAATGCAGAGCGCAGAAATAGACCATTTCTGAAGTTCCACTGGGATCTAACTATGAAAATAATTTCCACAGATCAAACCACTCAAAGCGACAACTCTTTGCGCATCAAAGCGTTAACCAGTCCATTATTCTGGCACCAGTCTTCCCTGCATTTAACCTGAACCAATTTAAATGGTAGAGTACTATTTAAACTGTTCTTTCTGGACCTCTTCAACAGTTTCCCCATATACTTATAAATATTGTAAAATCCAAGGAAACCGTCTCACCAAAACAACTTTGTATCCAGCTCTCATAGCAACATACCTTCATCTATCCTAGGAACTTAATAAATAAATATCTTACCCACACTTCTATCCACATTCCTTCTTGATTTTAATAATAAACCAAGGCAAAACATTCCACATCTTTCCACTTTGGCAAAATCTTGGCTCATTTCTCCAGACCACCAGTTCTTTACCATCATCTTTGGGTTCTTCAGCCAGCTCTTTAACCACATCTTCCAGCTCTTCAGCTTAACCAGTAAACAGTTCATCTTAGTTCCCAGAAAAGCTCCTTTTCAGTCTTCAAACAGCCTATCAGTCCTCTGGCTACTCCTTTATCATGACCAGTCAATTCTGCATCATGATCTTTGAGCCCTTCCACTTATCCTCACTAGGAACCATCTTGGTTCCACCTGCACAATGAACTATTTTGGTTCCAAACTTCAATATGAACCAACAGTCTCTCAACTAGCCTTCTCTGTGATCAAACAGTTCCTCTCACTAGTCTTTTTTGCTGATTCTGTAAACCACCTTGGTTCTTTATCTCAGTCCCTGTTACCAGAACCTGTAGACCCAGGCATGAGTCTAAATTGAACTGGCGTTTGACTGGGCCCTCGCAAGTGGCAATCCACTTAGGCCATCCAACCATAGATCAATGTCTATGCTTTGTTTTTACTCACCCAGGTGATTAAGTCTGGGCTTTCAGTTGCAGAGTAATCAGCTCTACTTCCCAGAGGCCTGATCACACCAAGTTCTACAGCTTGCTTCCCCAAGCAATCTGCCTTGATTAAACCTCTGAGCAAATCTATACCCTCCAATGCTCACCTTGGGTTTCCCCAAAGCTCCCATAGAGGCATAAACAAGGACACCCTACCAGTCTGTTAGGTAGGATGCTTGCTCACAGACCTCCTGCAAGTGTATCAGGGTACATAGAGCCCTCAGAGCTCCTCCCCTTCCTGGCAGCCCGCGCTACCCGCCAGGGGTCCAAAACCTTCTCCACCTCTAAAAGACAGAGTTCCCTGCTAGCTATCTCATTCTCCACCCTTTTGCAGCCACAGTTCCCTGCTAGGTGAAGAAATCTAGCCCAAAGCAGCCAATATCCTATGCTGGGTGGAGGCAACATTTGCCTCTAGTAGTCTTTACAACTACTAGCTAGGCCTTACCGTCCCTAGTAGCCATCATTACCTACTAGTCTTGTACCTGCAACAAACAACCAAACTTTTGCTTGGCCAATATTAGCCCCGCCTGCAAACCACCAAACATGTGGATTGTCACACTAACCAAGGTAGACATGAAGTTGGTGACAAATTATGGGTAATAAATACCAATAAGTGCAATTTGCATCCCAAGAAAGTAGGGCATGTCATTATCCTAAAGGTAAATGACAATAAAACTTACCTAGTGAAAGGTTTGGGTAAGAGGAAGCAGGATAAAGTCCTGCACTACAAAATACTCTGCCCCTGCAAAGCTTAACATAAGCAACAAGAGACTGTCCTTCCTGTAACCAAACAGCAGCTAGTACAGTACAGCACCTGTGCTCCCAACAATCTTACAGCAGACCTTCCAGAAAAGAAAGCCAACCCTCAGCTGGGGGAAAGAAGTGTTAAAATAATGGGGTTGACCCTCAGTAAGGTTCCAACTAAACAGTTTTATGACCTGTAACCCAGATTCCCAGCGACCTGAAGCCAAATGCAAAAGTTAGCTTGAGTTTCCAAATCCAGCAGCATGATCAAATGACAATCCTTGTACAGGGAAGATCTTATTTTAATGCTTGACTCATTACAAGGACCAAGCCACCCCCTAACCATCCAACCAAGTGATCTTTATAATTATGTTTCTATTATTATGATTCACAACAACTATATAAATTCTATATCCCAATAAAGAATATTATATAGTTTTCCAATTATCTATACTTGTAACTCTGCTAAAATAGCACAGTTACAAAAGTTAACTATGGTGGGGTCTGCCTATTAATCATAAGAGATAATGATCATTACCATAGAATAAAAAGAAGAGCTAAAAATGTGAATTTATTTTGAGTCTGACTGGTCTGTAGGTTTGGATTGTCTGAATGTAATTAAAAGAAATCTAGGGTGTTTACTTGTAGTGCACAATAAACTCTAAGGGGTTTTGGATTATAGTGAGTAAGAGTGGTTTCCAAGTGAGATCAAAGACCTATAAAATACAATCACCAAGATTTCACCAGTTCTCCTACTTATGTTATCTGGAATCAACCCTCATAATGTCACTTGTTTTTAGCTTTCTGTTGGTTGTATTGATGGTATACTACTTGACTGTGGGTGACGTCAGGTATAATACAGGCTGAGAGGTATTTTAAAATGTCTTGAAAAACTCATTATGGTTTTTTTTTACCTCTAAAATGGTTTATATCACTTGTCAATTGAGATATATCTCTTCACTGGCACCCATTTACATATGTGAAGTTTTAACTCATTAACAATGAGAGTGAAGAGTATTATATTTTCTTCAGTGATTGCTTCAGGTTTAGTGTTGAAGACTTTTCCCAGATAGCAAGTTGCTCTATCATACTTCCTGTCAGGGCCTGGAATTCCCCAGACAATCAGCTAGCCTCCATAAATATAAAGCAACCAACAGCATAAGAAATGTTACCAACTGCCTTCCTGGTAGAAACCCCCTTTCTAGTCACACATGGCCTAAGTTTTTTAAGGCCCACAAGCCGCAAATCCCTGGCATTGAATCCAAACACAAATTTGGGCCCATTTACTATCAGGAAATGATACATTGGGAGGGCAATTGTTTGATTGCACAATCAGGCGCTTGATTGCTTACAGGATCTAATAATAGCTGTGGCACCTTGTCATGCTGCAGCCCAACCAAGGTTCCTGTTATACCAGCCAATGCCTTTTTACCCCCAGGCTCAAGTGCACAATTTACAGGCCAAATCACAAATATTACTAAAAAAGATCCCACCAGGCCTCTGGTGGCAAAAAAGGCTAAGTATTTATTAGTAAGTATAAGTAGTGAGGAGGAAAAGCCTTCCTCACTGTTGACATCATAAAATAAACAACTTTATGCCCAGGACCCATTATTTTCTTTCAGGAATTATCTATTTTTGCAACAATATAATTATTATGTTTGCATCTATTTGTGAATCCACTACACAATTTAACTGCACCTATCTGTTCTCTCCTGGTTCTACTTCTGTCACTTTGATTAAGCCACCTTGCACCTTTGACTTGGAGTTCTTCTATCTCCATCACCTGGATCTCTCTCCTGGCTACCCTAGAGTGACCATTTCACCTACCATGAAGGAGATTTCTATTACTCCCCCCTTGCCCAACGTGCCTCCTGCCCAGGACTTCAGCAAGTTGGGGTTTGTTTACATCACAGTATTAGGGCTGGTCAATCCAGTTATGCCCCATACTGGAAGTTGGCGTCCTCTAGCTACAGCTGTGAATGGCCTTGTCAGAATAGCACAAATTGTGTACATGGCTGTTTAGGCCCAGCCTGCCTCCTCTGGGGGAGTCCAGCTGGACTCTGGTATGGGCTATGACACTTCTGATTTTTTGATACATAGCAAGGGTATTACTACCACAACAGATAATAAGATATCACTATAGAATAATTTGTAAGCTTCCTTAAAATTACCCACATTAACTCTGCTTTTTGGCTCACCTAGGTAGTAAACCTAGCTGAAAAAGGTTTCATAAAGTTTTCAGAGGTGTTGGCTCCCACATAGACTCAGGGACCTGGTATATGCAAATGTAAGTTTCTCTGCAGTGTGTTAAGCTACAATGTTGATGGTTTTTAAGCTGCTAGTGAAGTTTTTCAACTGCAAGTTCAGCATTTGTTAGGAGAGATCCAAATGTGGGAGTGAATTCTGATATCTTGCTGACCTAGAAAGTGTTAGTCTTTAATGTTAGTCAGCAAAAGCTAGTTTTAATAAATAATTTAGCCTTTAGATATATACCCTTTAGGTATATTCAGGAAGGATTCTCTTGAAGGTTTAACACAAAGACCTTGCTACATCTGTTCTTGGGGGATTTTTTAAAGATAGATAATTAACAAAACTTAATGTTATTACTGCTTTTGTAACTGAATAAATATAGTCCAGTATTTGGATTGAGGAATATAAAAGTTCAAAAGAAGGAGATATAAAGAGATAAGGAATATCATAACATTTATTTAGAAGAGTGTGAGTTCTTATACTGTGAAAGAGGGCCATTGGGACACCAAAAAATGGTAATATGGCAAAAGTCTGGGTAGGGATTGGCAGTGCTATTGTCAAGGGTTACTGTTAATTCTTTTCTAAATGGATTTCATCCCTTTTAAGAAAATACAATACTATACTATAGTGAAGGGATTGCAAGATAGCATGATGTTAGATCTGGAATGTGATGATTTTTTGAGCACTAATTATGTATTGTGAGATATTTTGGTAACTAAAGTTTTATTTTGTTTAAAAACTGTGTACAAAATTAGTATATCATTTATTTTCTACTAATATGTCACAAATGAAAACTTGCTATCAATATTAAAGCAAACCCAAGTGCAAATTTTGAACCCTGGCTCTTTATGCCCACAACCCAACATCCCAGAGGGCCCAGCCACCTGCGTTTTTTTGGCTTGAGCCAGAAGATTGTTTGACAAGCACCCTACAGAGCCTAAAAGATTCACCAAATTCAGAGGAGTCTATCCTACAGAGCACGCCACCAAAGGTCCAGACCCATGCTGAAATAGTTGCCTGCCAAATAAAAGATTTGATGAAATCCAAAGCTTCACCCACCAATGAACATCAACCAGGGTCAAACCCCAGTGTCAAGGCCAAGACACAATTGGCTGGGCCACGTGATTTTGATAACAAAGTTGGGAAAATAAAATCCCATATCATCTATTCATCAATACACACAAATAAAGGGCAAGCCAAATCCAAAAATCAATCAATTAACCAGATTCCTGATGTTAAGATACCCAAGGACCAAGAGCCCAAATTTTCTGGGGCAACCAGGAAAGGTAGTATAAAGCACCCAAATACCCTGGAAATAGTGGTATTTTCATTTGAGTAATAAAGCTGTTATGAACATTTACTTCATTAATATATTGCCTCATTTCATGTTAGTTTGCTACCATTTAAAAGCCAAATCAGCAGGCTCTGCCCAGCCTGCCACCTCACCTGCAGATTCTGCAGACCCCCAATTGTATTATTCTGTTCTCTTGGTTTCCCCTTCAGCTCAATAACTTTACTGAATATCCATTTAGCCCAACCTTCTCTGAGTTTAAATAGAGAATATCTTCTTGGCTGACCCCTTGGCCAGATCCTGTAAGCCTGAAACCTTTGGCCAAGAAGATTACTGGTACTGTAAATTTAGAACCTAAAGGTAAAAATGCGGGATTGTGAAACTCTTTAACATGAACTCACCAACTTAATGGAGTAATTTTCATCCCAGAACAAATTAATATTTATATAAAAGGATGAAAAATATTCCAGTGAGTTGGTGAGTTTACACAAAAAATTTGACAATCCCACATTTTTACCTTTAGGTTCTGAATCTACAGTACATTGTCCAGTCCTAGTTCTTCAGAGATAAGCACAACTACCTGACCACATACTTAGCTCTAATAATCCCACCTATTATCCCACACCCCAACTGCCCTCAAGAATCCAGGATTGCCAATGAGACCACATCTACTTAACTCTTTAGTGTGCTGTATATCACATTAACTGGGTTAGTAGATTATATGGTATCATCAAGCAGTCCCTGGTCCTTGTCAGATCAATACTTCTATTATGTACTCAAGTTAGTGCTTATATTGTGGTAGGAACTCCCTACTGTCCTGGTGGTCCCTCTTCTTGCATCTGCTAGTGTCCCCACTAATCCTGGGTCCCTAGTTTAATAATAAGTATAACACTTAGTAAAATAGTTATAATAAGTCCTTTAGGTAAATTGATTATCTTATAAAAGTTAAATCTAATGATGTTTGAATGAAATGTTTAATTTTTTTTGAAGTTGTAGACCTGGTTTCAAATGAATTAATTTTTTGAAATATTTTAAAGCCAGAAAATATTTTGCTTTATTTTATGATAAAGTATATATTTAGTCTTATTAGCTTCAATTAGTAGGCAGGAGAATCCTGGTACTTTTTATAGGGTAGTGGAAAGAAGGATGTTCCCATTCTTTCTTCTCTAACAGTGATTTTATGAAGAAAACTCTTTTAGTCTTATTGAAAATATAAAAAGCTCAAAACTTCTGAAAGGGCATTATGCCGTGCTCTCAGTAAAGTTCTTTCTGGGAGTTATAAATGAAAATTTGAGGATAGTTATCAATTAAAAGTACATTTTTGATTCAGAGACTATAAAAACCTTGGATATGTAAATGTTTTTATGTTTGAAGATAATAAAATATGTTGAAATGCAATAAGCTTCCTGGATATTAAGTTACAACTAAAAAGGTTTATCAGCAATAAACCCAAATGAGTGTTGCAACTGAAACAATAATAGTAGATAGTATTTAGATTGAGGAAGACAACAGTTCAATAGAAAGGACAATAATAGTAATAAAATAACATTTATTTAGAGAATAACATGATAATATAATATATCAATAAGTCACAGAACCATCAGAGTGTAGCACTGTGGTGGGTTTGGTATAAGGGTTTGGACTGGAAATATCTTTAACAAGAGATCAGTGCATTGAATTGTCATTGCTACTAATTTAGAGATAATGCCCATAGTTTGACACTTCCCAAATGATTCTCTATACTGTTGTTACATTATAGGGCATCTATTTGAGCACCTCCTGTGTATTGTGCAATATGTTAGCAGGTGAGAGAGTAATATTGGTTGCAAAATGAGTTCAAAATATTTAAATGTAAGTTGGGAATTAAGAGATTGCTATTAGTTTAGCTGCAAAAATATGCTTCAACAACTAATTATTTTTTTGATTCAACCTATATCTCTATTTTGTAAAAATTTCATTGGCTACTATATAATAACCATAAAAATATCCACCAGATAAGATGTTTAAATTATAATCAGGGATTTAAAGCTAGAATATTAAATCCACTCAGGTAAAAATATATGGCCATGTAGCCAAGTTTTTTAAAACACCTATAAAGATAAAGTATCCATTTTTCTTAGAACTTTCTTAAATAAAATAACAAAAGTAAAATTAAAGATGGTTATTGATTGTTGTATTTTTTAATATTTTCTAGACTAATTAACAATAAGAGTTTTAAGTAAATACAAGTTATTTAATTTTGATTTGTAGTGATGTTGAAAAATGGAGTCAAAGTAGACACAAACATTCTTATTATGTCATAATTGATTTGCCTGTTTTGCTGCTTGTCAAATCTTATGGGCTTTGACTTTGGTGCAAGAAGCAAAAGTGAAAATTCCAATAACTCTGATAACATAGAATTGTAAAATATCATCTTTATAAAAAATGTCTAATTATAAACAACAAATAACCTTAAAATTAAGGGAATTATTATTACCCAGAAATAAAAATAAAGTAATTTAATACAAAGCAAATAAAAAATTTATTATTTTTCTCCAAGCACAGGTGAATGCTTGTGTTTTGAGCCTCATAAGAGTAAGCAAGAAATTTATTTAGCTTCCTTGGAATATAGTAAAATGTAGTTATGGAGCTACTCAATTGTTCCATCAAAGTATAGAGAGCAATTGCTTAGGCGCAGATGACTTCCCCTGTCATCATCTAAAAATTAGACATATACTCAATAATAATTAAATATTGTTGAATTGCTTACCCTAGCTATCTTAGCAAGAAGTAACCCTGTCCAGAGGAAACCTTGGAGCAGCAACAGTATCCAAAATAACAAAATTTCCAGGAGAAATCATCTCCAAGGCATAAGAAGAGCTTCCTTCTTCTCTGCCTTGGTTTTCTTCAATTTATCCTCCTCCTCCTTTAAGGTCTTCATTTCTTTAATAAATACCAACTTCTTCATGGAGTTTTCAGGCTTTGGATAAAGATTCTTTGGTGTGTGAGTTTGGAATACTTCCAACCCTACATCAGAAAGCAAAAAGTTCTTGTGTTCCTGTCTACATTCTTTACAGGAGACTTTAAACGTTTTTCTTTTGATAGCTCTATCCCAGTAGTAGCTACTTCTGCCATTGCAGACTTTGTATAGAGAGACCCAAGTGAATTGGCTAGGTGAGTATAGGCAACTTGGGTTTATCTTTTGACTACTAGCTTCTAAAGTTCAACAACATATTAAAAAATTCTTACCTGGTAGTGTTTCTTCTTTGGGGCTCTGAAATGTTTTGCATGGCTGTTCAGGGCTTGGTATCAGCTGGCTTATCTGGTTTCCAGCTGTTTGAATACATGCCCATACTCTACTTATCTTGACTTGCTTGAAAAAGTCTGCTTTAAATGCAGCTTTTATGTCAAGAGCCAAGTAAGGATTTACTTCCTTAGGGCCCAAGATTTCTGTTTTACTGGCAACAAGATAACTGTGCATAGTTATTGTTATTACTTTATGCAGTGAAGGAAAAAGACTGTCTTTAATCTTTGATTTGAAAGGTGCTATTGCTTTGTTTGGGGTTGTATAGCTGAAAAGCAAAAGCTTTATAGACAAGCCTCTGGTTGAATTGCAAAAGCTTCTGACAAGAATGTTTATTTGTGGGCTGGACTTATGAGATTTATCAGAATATCATCATATTCAAGCAAATAGGGGCTATATTTTATGCTTCAATGAGGTAATTCAATTTTAAATTGTTAACTAATCCATCATTCATTTAAATTATTCCAAAAGCAATATACCAAAATAAGCAAGGCTCAGGTTGAAAGATTGTGTATATAATAGCTTTTTTATTAAATTATAGAATGGAGTGTGACTAGGGCCTCTGGTTTTCCCACACAACTATTATAAATTAAAAGGTTCTTTTTGAAGTTATGTGGTAATTTTTAGAGTTTTTGCTTGAACATGACTAAGCTCAATGGCTGGGTGATTTTTATTCTGCAAGCAATAAAAAGAAAATTATTATAATTTTAAGTGTAAAAATAAATCAAGCCATCAGAACGTTTATAAAATACATCACTATCAATAAGTATTTTAGTTTTCAGCACCGAAGGCTTAATAATTTTGGTGGCCTCTAAGCTTTGGCCTTTGAGTAGTACGTCAATAAATCAAAGCCATAGTTGCCAAATATAAAAATAGCAAATACCTAGCAAGGAATTATCTCTGAATAGCCATTTTAATATAACAAATATATGAAAATACCAATCTTTCTAAAGTATATTATAATTTTGCTTTCATATTACCAATAGGTAAATTCAAAAAGTTTATTAATTCTTAAAACTTTATTATCAGTCTTAACGTCAAGTTGGCTCAAAATAATTATTATCCAAATAAAGTCATTCAAACTTAACAGAAATCATAGCATTAAAAGGTATCCTGAACTAACAATACAGGCGCTTTACAATCAAATTTCAATAATTGAAGTAGACTGTGGAGATTTGATTTGGCTTCTAAGCGGCAAACTCTGAAATAAACTCATAAAAATTTAACTAGATTTTTGAGGGGGAAACATTTTTTATTAAAATATTAGAACTTAATACAGTGAAATATTTTTGAATGAAAAATTGTTTGGTTCAGGTGTAAATTAGAATAATGTCTTTCTTGTAAGCAATAAAATTTAAAGCTTAAATATATTGCATATGAACTAATTATAGTCTAGTATTTGGGTTGGTAAAGACAATAATCCAGAAACAAAACAGAAAATGATTGGAATAAGATAGTATTTATTGATTAAAGGTGGATTATAATACTGTGAAAAGAGCTCCTTGGGCTATCAGGGAATGGCGCAAGTGGCAATAATCTGTATAGATGTTGCTAGTATTATTTATAAGAGTCATAGTTAAGATTTTGAGATATTGATTAATCAAAGGATTTAACCATTAAATGTGGGAGTAGAGCCCAAGTGGGCTAAATTAAAGTTAAACATAAAAAGCAGGTGTCTAGGCTGTGGGATTAAATAAATTTGACAATCAAACTTGTCCCTGATCTGAATCAAACTACTATTCTTGAGAGAAGAACCAGTATTTTCTTGTGATATTAATAGTACATCTCAGAGGGTCATTTCACATTTTTAACTCATAAGTATAACTATTATAACGGCTGTTATACCATATAGCTAAAAGTATATAATATGTACTGCCATTATAATGGTGACTAGAAGAATACACTAGGATTGGGCCAACAGGCCAACCATCATAATATAAAAGGCCTAGTGAGCTATTATCCTATGGAAGATTGAATTAAACTATTATTGTTGTAAATCACCTCTCACTCATAGTACCCAATACCTGTCCTTCTAGCCATGGGTTGTGTCCTAAGAAGGAGCCTGTATCTGCTCTTCACAAGGGAGCAGTTATTGAAAGCTGCCAAATTGTACACTTAAATGATGTCTTATGTTGATTACTATTACTGTATCACTCCTAGGGTTGAGATGGGCACCAAAATTGACAAAATTGGTTTTGTGACCAAGCTTTGCCTATCACAATTGGTTTTGTGGCTTTGACAGTTGGGCAAAAATAATTTTATGACCTTCATGTATGTTGTGTTTGGCTCTTGGGGACAACATCCAGGAGGACACAACAGGAAACCTTTATTACAAAAGGTTTGAGGCTTGAAGCTAGCCTTGGGTTAGCCTTTAGGGAAAAATTAAGGGCATGTACTTTAACTTCCTGGATTACAAAAAGAAGATTTACTTTTGGAAAAAAGGAAAGGAAAATCTTGAAGAATACAAATGCTAACAAAAAATGTGGATAAACTTGTCTTTATTAGGAGAAATGATTTTACTTTAATAGTAGACAAGGGTCAATGATCACTCAATAGGTAGACAGAGTGGCAGAGAGGATCATGTTGGGTTGAAATCATACCAAGATCAGTTGAGGGCAGGTATGGAATTCTAGAATGAGTGGACATTGAAGTTGATCCATTTATGGAAGGCAAGGAATTTCCAAAGTCAAAAGCAAAACCAACCAAATCTTTGCACATATCATTATTCAAAGGCCATATCAAAATAGCATTAGTGGCACAATTTACAACATACCCCCTCTCAAGATTGGACACAGGGAGTTGATATTTGCAAAATTTTTTGGAATGAACTCGGGCAAAAGGACAGCCAGACAATAGCAGCTTCACAGTATACTCAACATTCTTCTTGAAATTGACTTCACAGTGCCCAGTCTATAGGGAGTACAATTTGTGGGCTCTACCTCCAGTGGAGCTTTGATAATAGAGGACCAGTTTGCCCAATTAAAATTCTGGAAGGGGGGCTTGAGACCTATTGGAAGGAGTTAGTTCTAGAGCCTTGACCTTATAGGCTGTTGAGTACACCGTTGCCAGGATGTTAATGATGCGGTTGGTAAAGTCCTTGACATGGGTTTTGGGGTTAGTAGCAGCATCAACTTTGATCAAAGATGGGCCTGAGATTGAGGGGTTGTGGCTTCATGCCCATATAGCACAACAAAGGGAGATTATCCAGTTACCCAATGTCTGCTTAACCAATACACAAAGAGGGAATCAGGGAGGAACATAACCCAATTGGCAGCATCTGAGAGAGTGAGATTCCTCATAATGGACACAAGGGAGGAATTTGCTTGTTCAATAGTCCTGTTGGTTGAAGGGTTATACAATGCAGAGAAGGATTGGTGTGTTCCCATTGCTTTTAAAATAGACATGATGAGGTGAGAATTGAAATTGGTGCCATTATCAGATGGCAGTATTTGAAGATATCCATGGCAGTAGAAAATGCCTTGCAGCAAGAAATTTTCAGTTATCTTGGCAGTTATATCTTTTTTAGCTCTTGCTTCAACCCATTTGCTAAAATGGTCCACAGCTACCAAGATGAGTCAACACCCAGACTTAGAATAAGGGAGAGGTCCAACAGCATCAATACTCCCAGTATGAAAGGCATGCTTAGTAGAAATGAGCTTGAACTGATGTTAAGATGATTGAGAGCGTTGGAGTTGGCAGGAGTGACAGGAGGCAAGGACATCAGGAATAAGTAGGCACATGTTTTCCCAGTAGAAGTTTTTGCACAGCCAGTCATGAGTTTTTGCTATACTTCCATACCCAGTGAAGTGTGGGCTTGAAGAATAATAGCTATTCTCATGCTGGGACAAATGTAGGGCAGATAGGTATTGTTGAGCTTCTTGAACAGTTGCCTGTCACAAATGATAGTGTCCTTTGATAGGGACTGAAGAGCCAGACGTATCTCTTCAAGCTCAGTTGCCCAGGAATCAGGATATCCTATTAACTTGTACAGGCAATCAGCGTCAGCAGGATGGATGGCTATTATAGGAATTCTATATAGACCATCAGCATTTTGATGTTGAGCACCAGGCCTGTGCACCACAATGAAATCACATCCTTGTAAATGCAGGGCTCACCAAGCCATTTGACTTTCAGGTTCCTTTAGCTGTTGTAACCACTTAAGGGAGGAGTGGTCAGTAACTACAGTGAAGTGGTTCCATAGATGTAGTGTTGAAACAGTTTTACAGCATGTAGAACTGCCAAGTTTTCTTTTTCAGTGACACTATTATTCTTCTCATGTTTTTTGAGGACACACAAAGAATAAGCTACAGGTTGATCCAAATCTTCATTGTCTGTCAGGGACCCACTTAAAAGGGAACAAGTCCCCATCTTATGAGCCAAGGCCCCTAAGTCAAACCCTTCAATCACCAAACCAATAGGAATTTAAACCATAGCAAGGTAGCCAAAATTTCCTAAGACTGCAAACCTTCCCATCATAGAACTGAACCTTCCTAGCAAATCATATTCTATCAAGTACGTAAACAGGTAGAAGGATGTATTTGGTCTAACCAAGGAAGGTTCAGATGATGGAGGTGGAGTTGAGTAGCAGCCATAATGGAACTTTCTTCCCCAGTGTCTTGAGGGATATTTTAACCAACCATTACCCAAGGACTCCTTCTAGTGGGAGTCATCAGGAGAGGAGTTATGCCAGTCTGTAGCGGGAGTTGGATTTTCAAGAACCAATATCATAGATAAAAAAGGAACTAGAAACCAGAACAGGAAATAACTTCCCTTCATGGCTTCAAAAAGGGATTTCTGATTTAAGTATGATCAAGATTTAAGGTAAAAGATAATCTTTATTTTTGGTTCAAGTTGAAATAATAGATATTGCTCACTTAAATACCCCAGTAGGGGGATGTGAACATTTAAGAGGATAAAATGATAAGAGGGAATTTAAATTGTTGCTTCACTAAGATTATGGCTGAAAATTAATAATTTTACCATGTGAAGATAGACCTGGATCTTAATAAAATGTATGGAAACATAGAAAAAAGAGAGGCAAAAAGAAAAAGCCACAATATTAGACACAATTAAGTAGTTAATATGCTTAATAGCAGTTTAAAATCAAGTATGGAGCTTGGTTAATGTACAGAGACAGTGGTTCTGTGAGCAGCAAGAGTAAAGCAGGCAGCCAATCAGCTTTTAAGCAGCAAGTGACGTGGCTTAGTAAAATTTTAACAATTGCAGAAGTGGAACCAAAGTTGAGAACAAAAGTAAAATTAAAGAGACCAATATAAAAAGATAATCTAAGTTAAACAGTTGAATGTAGGCTAACATTTGGTTTCTCTTTAGGGTTCCAAGTCCAATACCTGTGATGAGGAGCGCCTTTTGGGGAAGCTTCAAATATAGAATTGAGAAAGAAGAGAAGTATGTTTTATTGGATAATACTTTTAACTTACATATATTTGGCTGTGGTGGAGATTTAGTTGGATTAAACCTAGGGGTTGGTCATGTGCAGGATAGGTTCAAGCCACTGGATACTTGGAAAGTCATGTGATATTGCTTGGTTGCCATTCTTGGTATGTCAAACGGTATATTGGAAGGGGACCAAATTGGGCAATGGCTGGATGTTAAGTAGGTTGGTGGTAGCCAGAATACTTGTACATCCAGACCCTCAACACCCCCCTTAAGGGGTTAATCTGGTGCATCAGGAGAGGGCTTTGTCTTAACAGCTTTGGCCTGATGCTCCTGAAGCTGTTTGCTAGTTGGAACCAGTCTGGTTGAGTGCTCTCCTTTACTGAGGCAGAGACAGGTTCTGTGGCATTTCTTGATAATTGGAGCTTAGCACTTTAGAACTTTACTAGGTAAGTGTTGTACTCTGGTCTGTATTTGATGACTCTTCCTGGTCCCCTGTGTACTGAGTCTAGTTTCTTTCTGTTGCCAGCTAGAATCCAGACAGGGGAGTTGATGGGAAGTGGTTCCTCTGTGGAGGTTACCTTTTGTGTCTTGAGCCTCTTTATTTCAGCTATTTTAGCTTTGAGGCAGATGTGTTGTAGGTTTGGTGCTTGCTCTACTGTGGGAGGTTTCCCTGGGGGGATCTTTATGTAGGGCTGTTTGTTGCGGGTGATTATTTCTGGCTTGTACCTGTATGTTAGCTCAAAAAGTGAATAGCCTGTCCCTTGGTTGGTGCAGACTCAAGATACTGATAATGCATATTTCATGTATAGTGACCATGTGTCTTTGGCTTTGCCATCCATTATTTTTTCCAGGGTCTTGATAAGGCTGCCGTTTAGGCGTTCAACTCTGCTGTTGGCCTGTGGCTTGTAGGGCAAGGTTGTGGAATGTTTAATGGTTTTGGATTTTAAGTTGTTGTTTACTATGTGACCTGATAACTCTGTTGCTCCATCAGTTATGATGTAGTCTGGAGTGCTGTAGTCAGCTATGATTGCTTTGTTAATGAATTGGTTTATGGTTTCTGCTTTGTGATCCTTTGTTGCCCAGAAGATGGGCCAGCGTGTAGCAAAGTCAATGGCCACAATTAAGAAACATTGATTTGGCTTAGTTTCTGGGAAGGGACCCACTACGTCCAGTCCCCAAGCCTTGAATAGTTTGGGGTCAGGTACTGGTTTAACTTTTGACTGGGACTCCTTTGTGCTGGCGTATTTCTTTCACACTGTGCACTTTTTCAGAACATCAAATATATCTTGTTTGAGATTGGGCCACTATACTATCTCTTTTAATGTGAGGTATAGGTTGTTAGCCTTTGTATGTCCTAGTAGGCAGTGATGTCTTAATGTGGTGTCAACTCTTTGTGCAAGTGGGATGTACAGGACATGTTTGTCATTAATGATTCAGTATACTGTGCCATTTGATACATGGATATTTTTTTGTTTCTTACTAATGTATTGTGGGTCAGTTGATGTGTTGAGGGGTCTTTCCCTTTGGTTTTATACTCAGTATTATATAGGTTTGGCCAGTCAGGGTCCAGGTGGTCAGGGTGATCCTCTCTTGGCTGACATAGCCTAGAGAGAGCATCAGCCGTGACCAGCTCTGCCCCCTTTTTGTATTGGATGTCCAAATTGAGCTGCTCTAGCAGGGACATCCATTTGGCTTGTTGCTGCGCAAGTGCATTCTGAGTTTTAAAGTAGATTAAGGATTTATGGTCAGTTAGTACTCAGACGTTTAAATGTCCTTCTAGATAACATCTCCATTTCTTGCATGTGTGATATATTGCTAGCATTTCCTTATTGTGTATTAGGTACCTATGCTCAGTGTTGGTTAGTTTTATACTTTTGTAACATACTGGCAGGAAGTCTTGCTGCCCTGGCTGGGGGATGCGTAGGACTGCGCCAATGGCAGTGTCACTGGCATCTGACTTGAGCTTGTAGCACCTGTTGTTATTAGGTTATTGCAAGATTGGTGCTTTGATCAAGGCTCGTTTTAATAGGAGAAAATTCTTGTCACATTCAGTGTCCAGATGAATTTCTTTTTGGCATTAACGTTGGTTAGGTCATTGATTGGTGCAGTTAGCTTTACACAGTCTTTGATGTATTTCCTTAGGTAAGCTACCATTCCAAGAAAGCATCTAACTTGTTTAACAGAGGTGGGGTGTTGTATGTTATTTATGGCTTTTATTTTTTCTGGATATGCTTTGATGACACCATCAGAGACAATGTGACCCAAGGGCAGGAGTTCCTTTTCCATAAATTGGCACTTACTAGGCTTGGTGTAGAGTTTGTGCTTTATGAGTTGATTGAGTGTCTTGAAGACATGTGTGAGGTGTTCCTCTTTTGTTTTTGAGAATATGATGATATTGTCAAGGTAGCATAATGTATTTGAGAGGACATTCAGCTCTTGGTTTATCATGGTAACAAATGTTGCAGGGGCTTGGTCATCCCAAAGTTCATTACCCTACATTCAAAGGATCCAAATTGCGTACAGAACACAGCTTTTGGTATCTCCTTTTCTTTTACTTCAACTTGGTTATAGCCTGAGGTGAGGTCAATTTTGGAGAAAAGTTTGGCTCCTGTGAGTCTTGAAAACAGATACTCTATAAGTAGTAGGGGATATTTATTCTTTGCTGTGCTTGCATTTAGTGCTCTTTAGTCAGTGACTAGACAAAGGGTGCCTTCCTTTTTCTTTACAAAGAACACTGCTGCCCCCCACAGGGATTCAGACAAGCAAATGAATCCTTTTGCTAGATTGTCCTCAATATGGGCTTTGAGGGTTTGGGTCTCCATGGGAAGAGTCTGTAGAGGGGTGCAGGTTTAGGCATGGCTTTAAATAGATTGATGTTGTGTTTGACCTCCTGTTTAGGTGATAGCTGTGTGAGCTCTTTTTTGAATACACAAGCTTATTTGTTTAGGAGTGCCGCCAGCTCTAGGCATTGAATCTTGGTTGGTTGCATATTATTAAATTTGATGTATCTCATTATGTGAGGGGTACTGTCTTTGGTTAGACGTTCTGAGTTGTCTTGGTTTATGAACTAGAAAAATATTGTGTCTCTAAGAATGAGGCTGTTGGGTTCTTTGAGAATATTAAAATTGACTCCGTTGGGTTTAATGGTCATGGTTTTTGTTTTCCAACATACACTGGGGTTCACACAGGTAAACCAGTCCATATCTGCTACAATGTCTTAGTTTATGTTGTTCATGAAAAGTCCTTTGATGAACTTTTATATGCCTTGGAGGTCAATTATGAAGTGAGTTGTTTTGCCTCTGAGTAGAACTTTTGATTTGTCTGTCATTTTGGCGTATTTGAAGTTGGATTTGACAACTGGTATTTTGTATTTGGTTAAAAATGGTTTGCTAACCATGGTGTGTTGTGCACCAGAGTCAAATAAAATTTTATGCATATGAGATTTATAAGTGCATGGGTAGACAAGAAGTTGTGAGAAATATTTAATTTTTAAGTTCATAAAAATGGAGGATTGCGGAACACGTGGGATGCGAGTAGCAAAGTTTGTGCCTTGGTACAGTTTCTTGTCAAGTTGGGGGGAGAAAGGGGCACTTAAGCCTGTTCCCCCTCTTCTTTTCCCTGTTTCTCTGTTTTTAGACCTTCAAGGTCAGAGAATGTGAGGTCAGATTCATAGCAGGTTGCTGTTTCAGCATTGTTTACTTTAGCAGTGTCCTCTTTCTTGGGACAGGATTGGTTTGCTCTTTGGCTGCAATTGTCATTGTTGCAGTTGGAGTTGCTGTTGCTATGATTAGCGTTTTGGCATTTGTTGTCATTGGAGTTTTCTCTGCCATTGCTGTTTGAGGAGCAATTGACGTTGCATGCAGCATATTCCATGTTTGCACATTTTTTGCGCGCTTGTGTCACAAGTGATAAACTCTTATCAACTATGATTATTAAAAAGCCTCAACTATGGGACTCAAACCCTGGCACCCCGCAGGCTGTCAGTCTGCAGGGCCAGCTTCCTGGCTGCCCACAATTTTTTGGGCTCAAACCAGAGAAGGATTTGACTTTGGAAAATCCTTTGAATCTTGATGAACCAAATGCACCTACATTAATACTTCCCATGCAAAAGGTTCCTGTTAACTTGACCAATCAGCAGGTGGGTCCAGCCACAGATCCTGAAATAACTTGGGCCCACGCGGAAGGGGAAACAGAGAACCTTCCTATAGAACGCAGGCCACCCAGAGACAACCATTCCCATGACCTGACTAGGGAATTTGAGAATTCTCAGTTTGAGCCAGCCAATAGAATAACCCCCACAATTGATGCCACCAAAGACTGGAAATATCTGGAAAACGGGAAACCTGGGCCAAGAGAAATTACCAAAGTTTTACCATTACAGATGGGCATACTTATACCTTGGACCGTCAGGAAGATGCCCATTGCCATTCTTGCAATAAAGTGACATGAACCTTTGGTTCAACCAGATCATACCATACTTGTTATTGGTTCTACTTCATTTATAGCCTACATCTTGCGGTTCTTCACCCCATACTTGCCTACCCCAAGAAACCGCGGACCAGCAACCCAAACTTTTTGTCCACCAGGAGCTCCCTTTGGCCCAGTACACTTCACCAAGTATCCACCCAATCCGGCGTATTTGGAGTTTACCCTGGAGGAGATCCTAATCCATGACCCCAAAGCTAGAGCTAGAGAGACAGAAACTGTAACAGAGAAGGCGTCAAAGTCACCATACTTCCTCTGCTATTCCGAGACAAGTATAATTTCTGGCCCACATATTTGGTCTCAATGATACCACCCCTCACCCTGCAACCCAACTGCCTGTAAGGATCTGTTGCCACTAATGAATCCACTTCCACCCAGATAGTTGGGGTGATGTATATCACCCTCACTGGGTTGATTGATTCCATGGTGCCTATAAGCAGACCTTGGGCAGTCCTTGGAAAATCTTTATCTTATATTGTAAAGTTAGCCCCAATATTGTGGTGGACTCTCCCTGCTGGGCCCGCAGGCTGTCTGCCTGCAAGTCCTCAGGAATCCCCACAGATTGGATCCCTGACAGCTTGGTTTCTGCAATGAGTGCAGGCATGGAGGTTTTAGCCTTTAGACGGATGAGGGCTGCAACAGAGGGTTTCATTTTGTTGATGAATGAGGCTCTGGTATGTACGTTGTCAGCTTGCGCTGGGTTTTGGATTTTGAGGCATATTTCCTTGAACTCATTGGTGTAGGCTATGATAGTGGTTTTCTGAGGAAGATTGATGAGCTGTATTGCAATGTATTGGAGAGATTTAGTGACGCAGAAATTGTGTGTGATGTCTGCTTTGAACTCTTCCCGGTTGTCAAGCTGGCAGTCAGTTTGTGAGCCAACCCAGGTGGCAAATCAGTTAGCTACAGCCTTGTACAGGCGCTTGCTGGCTTCCTGGACCCATTTTTTGTGGGTGATGCAGCTGGCGCAGAGCTTAGCAGCTAAGTGGTCTAGCCAGTTGATGACATTTTTTTTGTTTTTACCAAAGAACTTGTTGATATCAATGTATTTGGTGTTGGTAACTTCACTTGTGATAGGTGTTTGTGTTTTTTTGTGGTTGAAGAGAGCAACTGTATTGAATGATCTTGGCGCATGCTTTGGGCATGACCAGTCCTTCAAATATGGTGCATCTACTAGGTATATCTTTGTCAATGTTGTGGGCGCGGAAGTACGTTTTCCAGGTATCCTGACATGTGGCCTGGTTGAGTATGTGAAAAAAGGTGGGAGGGTTTTGGTCAGTCATTTTCTCTTTAATGGGCGAGGTCAAAAACCGTAGCTGCTACCAGGGATGAGGAGCGCCTTTTGGGGAAGCTTCAAATATAGAATTGAAAAAGAAGAGAATTATGTTTTATTGGATAATACTTTAGACTTATATAGATTTGGCTGTGGTGGAGATTTTGTTGGATCAAACCTAGGGGTTGGTCATGTGCAGGATGGGTTCAAGCCACTGGATACTTGGACAGTCATGTGATATTGCTTGTTTGTTATTTCTGGTATGTCAAACTCTGTTTGAAACTGCAGGCTCAACCCACCAGCAAGGTTCCAATCAAGAGGATTTGTGACCCACAATCTGATTACCCAGTCACTAGAAGCCAGACTAGGAAGTCAACTCAAATTACCAAATCCAACAACACAGACAGATGATGATCCTTTATGGTAGATACCTTGTTTTGGCGCTTCAATCATTATAAGAATCAAGCCACACCCTTCTTCCATCCAACCATGTGATCACCAATCATGTTCCTGTTATCCTTGATTCACATGAATTATATAATTGCTATCTCTCAATAAAGATTATTACCTAGCTTCTAAACATTTCCCCCTTGTAACTCTGCTAAAACAGCACAGTTACAACAACTGTATATTGGGAGGGCACCAAATCAGGCAATGAATGGATGTTAAGTGAGTTGGCAGTAGCCAGAATACTTGTACATCCAGATCCTTGACATCTGCCTGGCTTAAGTCAGGTTTAGCCATAGTGTCAATAACTTGGTTAATTGCTGTTTGTCCTGGTATGCTCTCTTTAATATTATCCATAAAATTAAAGTGGTCAGGGAAGAATTCCCTGACATTGTCACAAGTGACAAAATTCTACTGACCATAATTACTTAAAAGCCTCAGCAGCAGAATTTGAACCCTGAGACCCCGCAGGCCTCCAGCCTGCAGGACCAGCTGCCTGCAGATTTTTGGGCTCAAGCCAGAGCAGATCTTGACTTTCAAAATCCCTTTAAAGCTGGATTAATCAAAATCATCTACATGGATGGCTCCCACACTAAAGGTTCCTGTTAACACAACCAATCAGCGGGTAGGCCCAGCCATAGAACCCAAAATAACTTGGGCCTCCACAGGAAAGGAAATAGAGAAACTTCCCAACAAATGCAGGCCATCCAGAAATAACCAACCCCACAACCCAACAAGGAAATTGGAGTATTCCCAGTTCAAATTAGCCAATAATTTAACTCCCAAAATGAATGCCACCAAAGACAGAAAAGATCAGGTAAACAATACCACCCAGGCCATAAATTTTTTTAAAAGCTTTCCCATGACAGATGGGCATACTTATACCCTGGACCGCCAGGAAGATGCCCATTGCCATTGTGACTGTATGACAGTCACTATTGAGTATTTAGCCAAATAAATGATCCAAAATATAAAGTTATCTCTGTTTTTATGATATTTTCATGTAGATAGGTTGGAATGGAAGTCTTAAGGTAAAGATTCCTGAAAACTGGATATCTAGGTTCAATAAAAGAAAAGAAGGCAAGATTGGCCAAGTCAATCTGGGAGACAAGATGTCTCAAAAACGGTTTAATTAATTGGGAAGATTAATTAATAAATACACAGGAATATAATTAATGAGGATTTAATTATATTAGTTAAATTGCCTTGACTGTTTCAAGAAGTTTGGTTAAGGCTAACCATAAGCAAACCCCCAAATTTGGGTTAAAAGCGCCGCCTGGTTCAAGTTTTGAAGCGTTTTAATGGGGTTTAAGGTGAAAAACCATTAAATGTGAAGATAACTAAATAAAGGCAAGGATGCCTAGGAATTTAGTGTTAATCAGCTGGTTCCCAGTTGGAAAATCAATAGCTGAGTTTTGGGATGTTTAATCCACAGGGTTTTGGTGCCGGGAGCTGAGGAAGCTCCATGCTGAATTAGTACATTGGGATGAATGGAGTCAGGTGACTTCTTCCCATTGTAGGTTGATTCTCATAGGCTGAGAAATATTGGTGATCTTTTAGGTAAAGATCTAGGTTTGAATGACTCAAATGTCATAGATCACGTGAGATGAATCATAGGTTGATTCAGGAACTGGAGGGGTTTTCAGCTGAATATGCCCCAAATGGTATATAAGCAATAACAGCTAAACTTTAATAAATATATATTGTCAATTTTGACGCTTTCCCCTCAACTACCTTTTCAATTATTATGTCTTCTTTGTTAAATTTTGAAAAAACCAAATTTGGAGTACTCTGCGTGGAAACTGCTGCTGCCAGGAAAGAGGGTCCTAAAAGTTTGTTGGAGGAAGCTTGGGCAAGCTTGAAGGTCACCAAGACTGTGCCTGAGGAGTCCTTGGTGGAAATAAAGACTGAGTTTGAAGAGTTATACTATGATTAATTTGCAAAAGAAGGTACTCCTGCCCAAGGAAACCAAATCTATGCGTGGGATTCCTGGAACCTTTTAGTAGGATGGGACAAAATCTTACACCAAGTGAAAGCAAAGGCAAATTGGAAATTGAGGCTTTAAGGGCAAGAGAGAAGAATGCATTGAGATCATGGCCCGTTGGTGGGATGACAACAAAGCTTTGTCCCATAAAATTGCCTCTCTGGAGACAAAGCTCTTTAAAGCTTTGTCAAAGGAAGGTAATGGCAATAAGAGTCAAGGGCAGGATAATGGTGGGATGGACTGGTTGGACCTGGATCTGTCACAGTCATTATTGCAATAAAGTGACATGAACCTTTGGTTTAACCATGTTATTTCATATTTGATTTTAGTTCTATTTCATCTACAGTCTACCTCCCACGGTTCTGCACCCCATAACTTACAACCCAAGAAACCGCGGACCAACCACCTGAGTTTTATTGTCCACCAGGAGTCCCCTATGGCCCCGTACATTTCACTGAGTACCCTCCCAATCCTGCATATTTGGAGTTCACCCTAGAGGAAATCCTAATCTACAACCCAGAGGCGTAAACTAGAGAGACCAAAACCATATTAAGGGAAGGCCGCAAGATCACTATTCCTCCCCTGCTATTCTGCAACAAATACAACTACCTGCCCGCGTATTTAGTCCCCATGACTCCACCTCTCACCCTGCGGCCCAAATGCCCGCAAGAATCTGTTGCAGCCAATGAATCCACCTCCACTCAAATATTTGGGGTGATGTATATCACTATTACCAGCTTGATAGATTCTATGGTACCCACCAGCAGACCTTGGGCCCTCCTGGGCAAATTTTTATCTTATATTGTAAAGTTAGCTCCAATATTGTGGTGGTCCCTCCCTGCCAGTCCTGCAGGCTGTCCGCCTGCGAGTTCTCAGGAAACCCCCACAGGCTGGATCCCTGACAGACATTGTCTAACTGAGCCAAGATTCCACCCACAGCTACCCCACTGGCATCAGTGTATAAGATGAACTCTTTGTCATAATCAGGATAGACTAAGATGGGGGCTTCTTTAAACTTGGTCTTTAGAGCCTCAAACAATTGTTGTTGACTATCAGTCCACTCAAAGAGGATATTCCTGAGCAGTTGAATAAGGGGTTCACTTAGCTCTGCAAAGTCAGGGATAAATTGCTGTTAGTATCCCATCATGCCAAGGAATACCTGGACCTCACATAGATTTGTGGGGGGTAGCATCTTATAAATAGCCTCCACCTTATTGTTCATGGGGTGTATCCCAGTTTGGGTGACTTTTTTAACTAAGAATTCAATACGCTCTTTAAAGAAGGAGCACTTGGAAGGCTTAAGCTTTAGGCCTGTTTCACAAATTTTTGAGGAAAACAGCCTTGAGATAGTCCAAGTGATCAGTGAAGGTGGAGCTAAACACCGTTATATCATCCAGATATACAAGTTCACATGAAAGTTTCAAGTCTTGTAGAATTGAGTCCATTATCTGTTGAAAAGTGGCAGGAATTTTACAGAGGCCTTGGGGCATTTGAGTTGGTTCAAACAAACCTTTGGAAGTAATAAAGGTAGCCTTCTTGCAGTCCTCTGGAGGTAAGTCCACTTGCCAATACCTGGAGGCCAGGCCTATGGAAGAGAAGAACTTGGAACCTCCTAGGTGTCTAAGAGCATAATTTATTTGGGGCAAGGGGTACAAGTATTTCTTGGTGAGAGAGTTAAGTTAACAGTAGTCCATCACATTACTGTGTCCTCAACCCTTATTTTTGAGAATTGACAAGGGAGAATTCCAATGACTTTGGGATGGAGCTAATAGTCCAGCATCTAAGAGTTTCTTCAATTTTTTGATACTTGATTGTCTTCCACTCTACTGCGGTGGTAGGGCTTAGCACAAAAAGGTAGAGCATCACCTGTGTCAATTTGGTGAATAGATCCTTTAGCTATGCCATAGTCATTAGGCCCAGATGTAAAGATATACTTAAACTGGTTAAGAAGCTCTAATACATCCTTCTTCTGAATGGGAGATAGCTTCAGGAAGTCAGCAGCAGTAAATAGAGAGAGCACTTGAGGGTTTCCTTCTGATAAAGCAAAGTCACTGAACTTTCCAAAGGGATAGAGAGAGGCCACTTGTTCTGCTCTTAAGATACAATCATAGCCCACAATTTGATCTCAATAAGCCTGCATGGGGGAAGCGGTCAAATTGGCTAGCAGAAACTGAACAGGTTCTTTATGAGTTCAATCCAGAATCCCAGGACATAACTGAGGCTCCTTACAACTTAAGGATTCAGGAGAGTACAACTCTAAGAACAGCTTCTCAGGCAACTCATAGAATATCTGAGAATCTATGACCACCTGAGATCCAGGAGGGATATCAACAACCACAGAAGCAAGTAAAGGGACATTTTTTTCAGCAGGACAGGAAGGAGGAGGGGAGTACATATTAGAAAAGTGAGTTCTGTACTTAAGCAAGAAAGTGCCTGTGTGTTATTTGAGGACACAAGTCTTTAGTTGTTTGACCGGGAGGCAACTGTGGTAAGTTCAACTCCCTGGTGCTTGACACTATATTAAAGTGAGAATTCAGCTTTTTTCCTGATTGACAACTGGAAATTGTCACTTTTTAAATTAACAGATCTTGATGTACTGAAAACTTTTAATATAAAAAATTAAGCCTTACAGCTATGGTATACTGAAATGATTTCAGAGAGCTCAAAAATAAAATAACAAGTGTATTTTAACTAACAAGGATAAGAAGAAATATACAACTATTTCTTGTTTTACTATGTAATTTACACTCTTTAATATAAAAATATTTTTGATTACCATAAAAATTAAAATTCCAATGAACCAAAAATAAACATAAACACAACAATAAAAGTTACTCAAAATATGAAGAAATATTGATATTTATTTGATATAGTTCATAAAAGTACAAATGTGAATATCTTATGTTTTACTAGTAAATTAGGAAAAATTAAGATATTTCAATCACTTTCAACTATAAACATTCATCTCAAACTTACCATACATACACAAAATAATCAGTAATATCTAATTAAATCAAAAATAGAAAAATTAAAAGTTAAAACTAATTGATCAAAACTAAAAAGTAAAAAAAGCTAAAAAGTTAAAAGTTAAAACCATAGAAGCAAGAAAAAAGTTTACTCTTCATCCTTCTTCCCCTTTTAATTTAGCCCCTTCCAGGAGGGCATTGGCAAAAAGCTCAAGCTGCTGCTTAATCTCAGAGGCCTTGTATTTGTGCTTAGTCACACCCTGAATGGCCTTGGTGAAGAGGGTGGAGCGGGTTGTAGGCTTGGTGGGGGGACACGGTTTGCCAAGTCACGCAGCTTGGAGGTGGTTTTCTCCTACTTGTGCTGCAGGAGGGATAATAACTTATTGAACTTTGGATGAAGCCCAAAGTTGGCCTTAAGATGCTTGTGATAAGCCTCTAGCGCCAAAGTGGTCTTGAGCTCACCATTCACCACCGCCCTGTAAACATTTCAACTGGCCTTGGCGCAGGCCTTGCCTTGCCTCTGCGTGACAACCTTCCCAATCCACAGGGGCTTGAAGTACTCAAGGAAAAGCTTAAACTCTGGATGCTTTGCTATGCAGAGATCCTTTGAGAGAACCTCAAACCCCTGCACAGTGTGCTCTGGCTTTAAAAAAGCCAAGGCACTAAATTGTGCAAGCACAAATTTTCAGGTGTCCAAAGTGTCTCTCTGGCTTAACCTACTAAGCTTGGCATGGGCCTGCACATTGAAAGCAACTGCTTGGCAGAAGTGGAAGTGACACCCCTGCACCTCCCTACTGAACAGCTTCTCAAATGCATTGAACTAGGCAGGCTCAAAGTCCATGATGCAAATGTGAGGCCCAAGAGCTCTCAGCCTTACCTTTTCCTCCAAGTCCAGGGTGGCCTGGTCCTTGTCAGCAGCAGGAAGGTTGGCGCAGGTGTGTGTGGTTTTTCTTGGCATTGCTGTTGTTGTTTTCAGGAAGGAGAGAAAGTGCTTGGTGGAGGATGGTAAAAGCACGGGTGTAGATGGCCTCAGTGGCCCCAAGGAAGAAAGTAAGTGGAATCACCCGGATGTCAATCTGGGCATGGATCATCCAGAGCTGCTTGAACATCCAGGGGCAAGTGGCAAAGGTACCATCAACTAGCCAGGTGAAGCCCTTTTCAACTTCATCAGGTTCTGCTGAGTTGAGTAGCAGATTATGCGGTCTTTGCTGCCGGGCCCATTGTCATGGAGGAGGAAGCTCTCCCCACTTGGAAGCTGCTTGAGCTTGTGGGTGAGCGTAAGCTCAGACAGGACATCACAGGCCTTGGGAGAAGGGGGATTAGCAGTGATTCTCTTGTTGCTGATGAACTTAGCAAGTTGCTCCTGGGTGGGCACCAACTTAAGATTTCTGGGCTGCAGGTGTTAAAGGGCCTTGATAGCCAGATCTGAAGCGCAGAGGTTGGCAGAGGTGGGGATTACTGGACAAGGTACCACTTCAGCATCCAAGTGATCAGGTGATTGGGAGGGGCTCTCAGGTGTGCTCCCCCTTCTCAGAAGTAACCTGCTTCCAACCTTTGGTGTTCAGCCAGTCACCGCAAGTCTTATCCTCACATACAAAGTGCTTGCTTTTGGTTTTCTGTTTTTGATTATTACAATTGAAAATGTAATTATCTGCAATGTAACCAGGACCGCCCTTTACAGAAATGATTGGGAAGTAACAGGGTAAGCACTTGGGGACTTTGAACTCTCTGTCCACATTGCAGATATTGTGGATGGCCAGTGGATCCCAAGCCACAGGACCAGAAGATTTGAACTTCTTGGAATATTCCTCAGGCTCATCTTGGGGGTCTAATGAGGGAGGGTGGAAAAGCTATCAGGAGGAGGGGAAGGGTTCTTTGAGGCCTGCTTGGAAGCCTCCTTTTTTTTACCAGAAGAAGAGGTGGGCTCCATGGCAGCCTTTGACTTCTTGGTACATTGATCCTTGATGGGTTTGGAGTCTGCCTCTGACTTGTAAAAAGAGTGATCAGTGAGGGAGTCATCATTTTTATTTGAGAACTTGGGGGGAAGTTGAAGATGAGGGTGGAGGGGGAAGAGTTAGAGAAGATGGAGTGGGAGGAGATGGGGTGGGGGAGATGGAGTTGGAAAGTTTGCTATTTCAGGCTTCTTGACACGCTTGGGGGTGGTGGCTGGTTCCGTGGAGCCCTTGGCACTTGATAGGCTTGTTGGATTTGGATGATCTTGGCTAAAGAGAAAGTTTAGCTTTGTAAATAAAACAGTATGAAAGATATAAAACACAAAGAGGTAAAGCAAAACAAAAGTTAAGTAAAAAGTATGAAAATAAAATTTTATTTATCAAGAAAAAAACATAACAAAATCAATATAAGCAAAATAGAAACTCAAAGTATAGTTGTAAAGGGTAAAACATAGAAAATAAGTGAATGTATGACAAAGCATCAAAAATTTTAGGTTCAGCATAACATCTTAGTGCTAAATTAATGTAAAAGTATAATTGAAAATCAAAAAATTATATAAAAGTTATATGGAGAGTAGCAGGAAGAGTAGTAGATTATAATTGCAACAAAAAATTATTATGTGGATTTTTTTATTGGGAGTTAGAAAATCAAAACATAGTAGAGTGTCAAGTTTGGCACTGTCAATCAGTTGGAAAAAGCTGAATTCTCACTGTCAAGTGAAAAAAAGGCTAAGTTCTCACTGTCAAGTATGCCAGAGTTGAGCAGAAAAATCAAATTTACTATGTTTTTTACATATAAAACTTCCTTAAATTTAAAACAGGTTCAAAAGTTAACCCAAAAGCAAGGTGTTTCATATGCTTAAAAATAAAAAATACAACATGAGTTCAAAAAGTAAATAAGTAGGAAGGTGTTTATTAGTGATTAAGGTATGCTGTGAGGAGCTGGGAGTGAATTATTTACCATAGTGTTGATTAAAAACGTTAAGAAGCTCTCTGTACCAATACCCAAGTTAAAGTGTTGAGTGGATAAGTGTCAAGTGGTGCTCAGTGTGTCACTTATTAATTTAGCCTTAACTCCAAGCCTTTGATTAGTTAAATCCAAAACCAATCAGGTGGCAAGTGGATAGAGTCAAACAGAGGGGGAGTCAAGTTTCCTTTTTTTAAATTACATATGAAATCTCTTAATAAATTGGGCTTAATTTATGTGGCACCACTTAATCCACAAACTCAGAAATGACATAATGTAAAACAAGTGGGGTATTTGATTAATGTCTATACCGCTAAATCCAGTATAGTGGTACTTGGGAGCCTAATTGACAACTATAGGCACTAATAATAAAAATACAATAGTAAATAACAATTTTTATATAAGAACATATGTATTTTATTAATAAAATTAAAGTTTGGCTTAAAAAGTGTCAAACTGGTCACCTTTTGTTTTAGAGTGTTGAACACCAGTTTTTTCATTTCTATTAGTAAATTTACTTATAAAGTGCCCCTTAAATAGGTATTTTAGCTAACCAAATTATTAAATGGAGTAAAATTTGAGAGAATTTAAACTCATTTTTTGGGGTTTAACCCCTAAATTACTAGTAAAATTAGCTTAAAATCAGTTAAGCCAAAAATGCTAATAGATTCACATATTCAGCACTCAACTCCCTGGTACTTGAAATAGTTTTAAGTACAGGAAGATGATCACCAGGGAGTCAATCTTACCACAGTTGCCCCCAGGAGGCAGGGAGCTTCTTTGAAGATTAACAGGACTTCATATCCCAAGAGGGACAGGTATCCATCCTGAAGGTTGACAATCACATTGTACTCTTGAAGGAATTGAGTGCTTACCAGGAGGTCATAGCTTTTTTTTTCTAAGACAACCACAAGGAATGCAACAAGAAGCTTCCAAAACCTCATTGGAAGATCAGAGTAGGCGCCAATAGCTCTAGTCTGAGCCATACCAGCAGTTCCATAAGACTGAGTGTAGTTGAGATCAGGAGCTAGCTTGAGCTTCTTCATCAGCTTGTGAACACAAAATTAACGTGGGAACTAGTATCCAAGATAGCTCTAATCTTAACCTTCTGGATCAATAATTTTACACAAGTAGTATCTTTTCCAAAGAAAGTTCAGACAACCAGGACATCTTGTGCAACTTCAAGTTCCTTTTCCCATTTGATAACATACATTTCAAGGCAGGAATTTCCTTATATACAGTTTTCAAAGGGAAGAACACAGTAAGATTTTGGAAGAGGCCCTCTGTAAGCTTAGCAGCTTCTTCCAAGGAATCCACCAAAACAAGGGGTTGGTGAGCTTGAGCTAGGTAAGAACAGGCTACCA
Source organism: Entomophthora muscae (assembly GCA_014839935.2). Lineage (NCBI taxonomy): Eukaryota > Fungi > Entomophthoromycota > Entomophthoromycetes > Entomophthorales > Entomophthoraceae > Entomophthora > Entomophthora muscae. The sequence goes on from QTSX02004306.1 coordinate 190,120, forward strand.
TGGCCTTAGCATTATCAGGAGGCGCATGTGTTGTAATAGTGGTCTTCCCTGAACAGAGCTTTATAGGGGACTGACACAGTTTCAGGGACAGTCAGCATAGATTAAACATAACCATCTGATTCATTATAGTCAGAATCTTCAGTCTCAGAGTTGCTCAAGAGATCATGAATAGATGGAGGATAGTAGGGCCAGAAAAAGGAGTTGATTTTTTGTCAGAGAGAGGATCAGGAGGAGATGGGGAGATTGTTCAGCAGAGAGTGTATCTGCCTCTAAGCTGACCTATCTTTTCCTGCCTGTTCCTTAGGATCACATCCTTTGACACACAGGCTAGTGCAGGATTGTGAATGATGTCTAATCTGACCACAATTACAACAACCTTGTTGTTTGGCTGTCCATTAGAGCCAAGGGTTATGATGTGAGGAGGTACAAGAAGTAGTACCAGAGCTATTTGCCTTATTCTTGCAGACCACAGTTCCTCCATGTGTCAGATGCATATCTTGCAGAAGGGCCTTGATACTCTTCATGGACGTAAGGGATGCCTTGTGTGCTTTGAAGTGTAAACATAAGAACTGGTTTACCTTCAGCGCATTAGAACATGCAGTATATGCTTCTCAGGGAGTCAGTTGGCAACTGGTGATGAGTTGTTGACCTTCAATATAGAAGCAGTCAGCAAACTCAGCCAATTTTTCTTTAGGTTTGAAGGCATTATGTACAAAGGCATCCTTCTTAACCTCTAAGCTTAGGTCTTCTCCAAAATCCTCAATGAGGAGGTGCTTCATATCTTCCCAAGTGACAATAAATGGGAGTTCAGGGATCACAACCTCTTGACAGGTGGGGTGCAGACAGGTAAGGATGTGTTCCTTCTTAAGATCATCTGTAGCCCTTCACATGGAAGTCTCATAAATTTTCAAGAAGGCAGCAATGGTGTAGGTCTTAGGATAAAATATCTGCTTGAACGTGGGCTTATAATTGGGATCAATGGACAAGGAGGTAGATTGGCTGTGGTCACCTGGGTTGAGGACGTTAATATGGGGATTGCCCTTAAACTCAGATTTAGTGGAAGGTTGTCTAGCTCACAGAAGCTGAAGGCACTCCTCTAAGGTGACCAGAGTAGAGCTTCTCTGACCTCCAATGTCCCTGGAAGTGGTTGCAACAGTTCCAAGCTCATCAGCTTGCATCTGTTGAACTGCCAAGGTACTTGCAATCTCATTGACTCTTGTAGCTAAAGTGGTAGCCTGAGACGCCAAAGGATTGACCCGTTTATCCATAGTTTTGGTTAAGCAGGTAAGGTTTTGAACTTCTTTCTCTGGTAAATCTTGTTTGTCAGCAACATTGTTTGCCACGGCTGCCAAGTTGTCCAAGGCATGTGAATAATTGATGCAGGTTTGCCCCTCCAGACTAGGGCAGCATCTATGATATGTATGGGCAGAAACCTCAATAGCCTCTGCCTCTCCTTCACCATCAGAGCCAGAGGAGGAATCCTCTTGGTTGGAGAGGCGTTGATGTAGGTACTCAATCTCACCTTGTAAAGTGGCCACTTAGTCTGTCAAGTTGATGATGCAAGGGTTGGGCAAAAACTCTATGAGAGGAAGGTTGAAAATAGAAGCCTGTTGTTGGGTGGTGGCTTTGAGTTCAGCTATTGCCTCCCAGACTTTAGCCTCAAAGCCAGATTTAATCTCAACATAAGGGATAAGTGGAACCACTTCTACAGAGGCTACTTTGTTGTTAACATAATTCTGAACCTGAAGTAATGTATTGCCTAGGGAAGCCTTTTCCTAAGCCATACTGCTGGTGCAACTGCTGGCCCCAATTGTCCACATGGGCTCCAACCAACTTAAGTTGAGCATTGATGTGTTTGCAGAATTGGTTGGGTTTGCCAACCAAGGTCTCAAAATCCTGTTGATATTTTAGGAGATTGGCTTTTATTTATCCTTGCTAAGCAGCATGATGGTCATCCAACTTTCACAGCTGATCTCTAATATATCCTGGGAGAGAGGAGTGGAGTGTGTTCAATGATGAGGTCTGGTATTTTTGTGAGGTCAACAAATTGCGCTGGTTATCAGAAATGAAAAAAAGAGACTGTGTGTTATTTCTTGGTAAGCCATGTTCTGAGTGTGGGTGTTGGTTACAACAGATGCCACTGCAGCCAGGAGTTGGTTCTGGGACCCCAGCACTAATTGATGGTGGACTAAGGCAGGCTGGATAAACTGATTTACCAGCACATCAATGGTCTACATTGGTTCCATTAAATCAGGGGGAGACCAAATTCAACATAAAGGAATACAGGTCCTCAGAAGCGTACCCAGAACAGAGCTCAGGAATTTTATGCATGGCCACTGTACCAGGGTAGAGGAGGGAGCTTGGGGCGGCGCAAGCTTGCTTGTAGACAAGAGAGAAAACTGGAAGAGGGGCCCATAAAGGCCTGGGAAACAACACCATTACCATTGGAGGATTGGGAGAGTTGGTAATGTCCTCTTCAAGAGGGGGACTCAAAACTTTGGGAGGATCAGATACTGCAGTAACAAAGGGAGAAGAACCAGAGAATTCACAGAGAAACATAGTAACCAAGGGGCTTACAGTCCCTGTAGTGAGCACTATTTTGTCATGTATGCTCCTGGGGACAACATCCAGGAGGATACAACGGGAAACCTTTATTATGAAAGGTTTGAGTTTCAAAGCTAGCCTTGGGTTGGCCTTCATGGAAAAATTAAGGGCATTTACCTTAACTTCCTGGAATACAAGAAGAAGATTTTTCTTTTGGCTAAAAGGAAAGGGAAAGGCTTGAATAATACAAACGCCAACAAAGATGTGGATAAACTTGTCTTTATTAGGAGAAATGATTCTACTTAAATAGTAGGTAAGGGTCAATGATCACTCAGTAGATAGACAGAGTGGCAAGGGGATCATATTGAGTTGAAATCATACCAGGATCAGTCAAGGGCGGGTATGGTTTTCCAGAATGGGTGGTCATTGATGTTGATCCATTTATGGAAGGCAAGGAATTTCCAAAGTCAAAAGCAGAACCAATCAAATCTTTGCACATATCATTATTTAAAGGCAATATCAAAATAGCATTAATGGCGCAATTGACAAAAATGTCACATCACAATTCATGCAGATTTATTTTGTATTTTAGGGGGAATTTCACAATTACAACTTCCACCTTTTGTGCACTGCTCCTAAAGTCACAGAGCAACATACATGAATTGTGATGTGATCAAGCATAAACCCCTGTGGTTTTGTTTTATGTACAATCATAAGTATATAAGCTATTCATTTGAATTGAAATAGATATTTATATATTTCTATTGGTGTTTTAGTATAATTATCTAAAGAAAACTTTGGTACAATCAAAGCTATTATTGTGAGATAATGACAGATAAAACTTTAATAAATTTTATTTAAAAATAAGATTCAACAACTGAACCTGCTCTAATCTTACATCATGTAACTTGCACAAAATGACACCATATGTTTCACCCTTGAGAACCAATCTAATTTTATAACCTGTGCCCCTTCACAAAATAGAACCATTTGTTTCATATTTGAAAACCACCTTCCCTTTTTAAAGGTATTATGAAAAAACTTTTACATCCAATTGGATCATGTTCAGGAACTATGTAAGGTCTTGCCCATAGTGGTGCAAGGTTATAAACTAAAGCATGTAAAACATTAGGGTTCATATTCAGAAGGATAAAAAGGTAGGTAATGTCTGTAATATAATCTTACAGAATCCTGCTAAGAACTTATAATGGGTTACAAAAAGAGTGATAGAGTTTAAGAACCCTAAACAAAGAAGATAAAATAAGGTATTTAATAGTGAACAATTAGTAACTAAGAGAATGTTGATATTGGGATACTCTTCTTCAGCAAACTGGTACATGTAACTATTAAAAAATTCTGTAAGGGAAAATAATGAATACAGCAAGCCTAAGACTTGTTGTTTTACAACTTCCATTTATATAACTAAAGAGAAAAAAAGAAAAGAAGAAAACTTAGAATGAATTAATAAAATTGAAATTCCTAAAATTGAATATCTGAAGTTAAAATTGATAAAGATTGAAGATAAGAAATCACTTAGAATTTCAGCTTAAAGCCTACTCTTCAAAAACTCTTTATTTATGGTAAAAGGCTTCATTCAGTTGACATGATAAGCAGAGGAGAAAGAATAGCCAAGGACAGGAGCAACTGGAGAATTTTTAAAAAGAACCTGGAGGTGAAGGGGAAAAGAAGCCCAGTAGGAACCACAGATCAACAATGTGACACTGGGGAAAAGCAACAACATAACCAGGAGTTTTAAAAAGGCAAGCAAAAAGTAAAATTCTCTAAATTCAAGTAGAAAATATTAAGCTATTAGAATAGATATAAGAAAGAAGAAGACAAGGGCAGTTTGAATGCAAATTGACGTAAAAAACAAGGTAACTAAATTAGAATAATTTATTGTCAACTTTAACTTAAAACTTCAAATATTTAAAATAAAATTAATATTGAATCAAAGCAAAAACAACTAAATAATCTAAGAAGCCTGCTCTTTGGGGCAGGGCATGACAAACTGCTAGACATTTCTGTAATGATTAACTGCAACTGCAGTCCACTTACAGTGCATTATACATCCCCTTTCTTGCGTTAGATTGTACAGATCAGCTCAAATAGGCAGGAACATGGATAAAAGGGCCTGGTAGATCCCTGAATAGAGTAATGTTCCTAATGATGGTGCAGGTGTTAATAACACCTCTGCAGCCATCATGCAGCTTGACCAATATATAACCTGCCTTCTTTTCCCCAATAAACACACCCTTTTTCTTACTTGTTACCTTAGTATTAAAATATAAACACTTAAGGGTATTTCAAAACAGCAGGCTTGATTCACCAGCAAGGTTTCAAGGTAGCAGGTTTGTGACCCACAATCCAATTATCCAGTCATTTGAATCCAGACTAGGAAGTCAACTCAAATATCCAAATCCAACAACATGAATAAATGATGATCCCTTACAATGGATACCTTGTTTTGGCGCTTGACTCATTACCAGGATCAAGCCACCCCCTTCACCATCCCACTGTGTGATCAACACAATCATGCTCCTGTTATCCACAACTCACATTAACTATATAATCATTATCTCTCAATAAAGAATATTATCTAGTTTCAAAATATTTTAACCCCTTGTAACTCTGCTAAAACAGCACAGTTACAACAGGTTAAAGATTTGTATTAAATTGTGTAAAGGCCTTGAAAACTAGACTCTACAAAGCTAGCAACCCAGACATTAATACAGAAGACGTCACCAAGGCCCAAACCACAACATTAGTGCTCGCTCCTAAATGTAGCCTGCTGGATACACTAAACCTGCAAGACCCCCATCATAGTCCTGTTTCATCCCTGAGAGAAGATGTCCCTTTTTCTGCCTCTGCTTTGGCCCATTTACAAAGTATTATTCAGAAGACTCCTGAAACTACCTTCTCAGAGGCCATCCACCAGGATGGTACTTTGCAAAGCTCTCATCAATTGCCTGAACTTAGCCAAGTCATGAGGAATGTGCATAGACCTCCAACCAATCAGTATCAACAAACTCTTAATCTGAATGTGGCTATAGCCAACCCAGTTAATGCCAAAATTATACCCTCCTCTCAAGCCTTGGATTCCATCATTCAAGGTATGGACAAAAAAGCAGTACAAGATGGGGAAAACTTGGCGTTGCAACATCTTTGATTACTCCCTCTCAGGGAATTAACACCCCAAGTAGTTCACCAAATGAATCACCAAATGGCACACCAACTAACCATTAAGTTGGTGGCACTACTATCATTTGGCCATCTATTACAGGGATCAAACAATCCAGGTCTTAAGCAGAACACAGCTTGAGTAAGCCTTATGACTTAAGAGTAAAAATACTCATATAAGCCCCATAACCATCATTTTGTGTACATGGACAGCATGTGGCTTATCATGATATTATATAACACCTTATATTCATATCAAATGAAGAATCATTCTCTTCTTAATTTTACTCTTTATCTCGTTTATTATACTTCCCAGAATTATAAAATTGACAGTGGTAGCACAAGTAGATTATCCAAACCTATGCAAATTTAAGGGAACTTTTTCCTAAGAAAAGGACCCAAAAAATGGCTCTCCATACTGGTTGGAGAGAATACAAAGAGGGAAAAGATGTCCCCACAGGTTTCACCATCTTCAACAATGTCCTTGTCCCCACCAAACAGTACAATCTTCCCTACAACTGTAAAACTCTGTTCCTGCATACAACTTCTACAATCCTGCAGGTGCCCAAGATACCCAGTATTATCTTTCAATACATATGCTCAGCAGATTTTGGGGCTTTTTCAGGGTTACGCCAGGAAAATTCCAACCTCTGGATCAACAGCGCCCAAAGCAAATTCACAAAGGTGGACTACCCCTGTAGACTGTGGACCAGCAAAGTTGCCCTCTGCGTCACAGGAACTGCATCACACTTTATAAGTGAATGGCCCAACCAACACCCCAATCAAAAAAGAAAACTATGAGGTGTTTAAAGCTGCCTTCCTTGAAAGTTTTGCCATGAAGGACTGCAACATAGTGATTATTACAGAACTCAGAACCTTTAAAATGACAAGAACAATTGAGGATTACATTGCAGCATATGAAGACTTAATTAACCAAGCTCCCAACACCATTAACTTTGATAAGCCTGGACCACAATTGGACTTCTACAATGACCTCCCCACATACATTAGACATCAGTTTAATATGATCTGCTGCAAGAACCTCAAAGATGTGTTCTTGGAAGGAAAGCATGCAGCTCATAAATCTGAAAATTTACATGCAACAAACAAACAAACAAACAAACAAAAAAGAAAGCCCCACAGCAAGAAAGAATCCTCAACCCAATAAGCAGAGCAACCAAGCCAAAAACATAATCCTTGAAACGGTAATTGCAATGCACAAGTCAACCAGGAAAGCACTGAAAATACCAATGAGGAGAAAAAAGATCAGGGAAGTGCTTAGGCAAGTTGTCCTCCCCAATTCAAAAGACTTGTACACGGACCAAGACGTGGACTCAGTTACCATAATTCAAGTACCCTCTAGCAATCCTCTACTGTTTACCACCCAAACTGGAAATAAACACCTTGCTTATTCTTTCTGTTTTTGCAGATACCAAGGAATAGCACTATTTGACACTGGAGCAGACCAATCTCTCATCAATAAGAAATTTGCTGACCTTGTGAAGCTACCTAAAGTCTGAAGCAACTTCAAGAGAGGCATCATGGGAGACAACCAAAGCACATCAGTCACACAAGAGGAAAACCCTTTCTGTGCCCAAATTGGAGACTACAAACTACGCTCAGTGGTCCTATCATACCAATCCCCAAATACAACATTATACTTGGCTTAGATTGAATGAGAAAGACCAAATCTCATATTGATTGGGATGGTATCATCCTCACCATTCAACAAGGCAAAGTACACCACCATGTTTACCAAACCCATATGCATACACTTATGAGAGACCATGTGTTTGTAAAAATCATGGAAAGAGAAGAGGAAACTGACCCTAGCAAAATCAATTGGAACACCTGCACGTACTAGATTATCCATTTAAAAATACAGAAGCCAGACGTGAGAAGGACTACATCCAAGAACAACTAGTCAGTGAGTTCCCCTCTGTTTTCCAGGAAGCCTTACCAGGCTTACCACCTAACCACGGTATATAACACAAGATCTCCTCAAAGGAAGTGTACCAAAAGCACGCCCAATCTATCAACTCACACCCAAAGAAGACAATGCTCTGAAAGTCTATCTGTAAAAAGCCCTTGAGAAAAGCATAATTCAACCTTTGAATTGCCTTTTGGTTCTGCTGTCTTTTTGTAGCAAAGAAAAAAGGATAGCTCCAACTAGTCACATACTACAGAGCACTCAACAAGGTCAAAATTAAGAACAGGGATCCCCTGCCCCTGATTGATGACCTTTTTGACGCCCTGGGGGTCCCAAATCTTCACAAAAATCAATTTGACAGAAGGTAACCACCAAATTTGTGTTAATTCTGAAGACATTTAAAGACCACATTTAGAATCAACTACAGATCCTTCAAATGTGTTGTCCTTAATTTTGGCATGACAAATGCCCTTAGTACCTTTGTGACCTTCATGAACAAGGTTTTCAAAGAACACATTGGGAAGCAAGCAATCATCTACCTTGACATCATCATCATCTACAGCCCAACCTTAAAACAACACTGGGAAGATGTCTGTTTGGTCCTCTGCACCCTCCAAGAAAACCAACTCATTGCCAAACTGTCAAAATGCAACTTCTTGTCCAAACTTCCATTCCTTAATCACATTATCAGCAAGGGCATAATCAAACCAGACCCAGAAAAGATATGTGCTATAACCAAAATCCCAGCTCCAAGAAACAAGAGTGAACTCTGTACCTTCTTAGGCAAAGTAGCCTATGTTAGAAGATTCATCCCTGACTGGGGAGCCCTGACAGCCCCCTGTCAACTATTACAGGAAAAGCAGCCAAGTTTTTCTGGACACCACTACAAGACCAACACTTTTACCAACTAAAAGAATGTATGGTCCCCACCCCTATCCTCCAGTATCCAAATCAAGAAGAAATATATGAGTTAGAAATCAATGCATCTGACTACGCCATAGGGGGGTACTCTGTTTCCAAAAAGCAGAAAAGGACTTCTTCCTGGTGGTGTACAAGTCAAAAAAAACTGTAAATTCACTGCCACCCTTGGCATTGGATTGCACTATCTTCCCCAGACGTACTAGGAAAGGCCTGAAAATATCAGCCAAACCCCTTAATTCTTTAGGGGATTTAGCATACACAGTTGATGAAAGATTTGTGCTGGCCTACCCTGTGGATCCATTGCCTTTGGTTGCTTCCCCCTGGGAAGAAACTTTGGTCAATTTGGACTACTTATTGGCATGGTGTTGCCCACTTTTAAAAATTCTCAGATTCAAACAATCAGGCAATGCTACATTGATGTCCAAAAATCCAAGTGAATTTCAGATGCCTTGTCAGGAATGACAATTTGGATGCTCCTAAATCTCAAAATACAGAACCAGAGTCAAACCCTGGGCAAAACCCTTTGCGGACTGCCAGACCCATGGGATGGGAACCCAATAATCCACTATTAATTGATAAAGTTGTTACCAGCCCGCCAGGACATGAACCCTTAGCTGTCCTGCAGGATTCTGCAAGCAAACCGCCAATGCAAGATGCCGAGAATTTCCCTGAGGTGCCAACACCTGACACCGGCAGTTTGCTTGGTGAAATACGCAAGTTTCTCCATGAAAGTTATTCCAAACTCCCCCAAAGTTCTGGGGGAGGCACTGAACCCAAGGAGGCAACCAATACCCAAATCAATAAACAGAAGGATTTGAAGTCTTCTCATCCCAAAGCGGCCAGTGGCAAACCACCAGTGCCAAGCGTCACACTGCCATCTGAGACCCCCAATGTCAACTTGCCCAAGCCCAGAAAGCCCAACCAGGTAGTGAAGCCTGGCAGTGTAGTATAAATACCTGCCAGGCCAAGATTAACCCCCATTGTCATTTTTAAATAAAGGTTATGAGATATTGGTTTCCCCAATTATTGCTGTATTTTATTCTTGTCATCTGCCAGTCAACTCAAAGATTGTCTGACCCCCCTGCCAGCTACGTACTGCACGCCTGGTGCTCCCTTTGGCCCTGTTCATTTCACAGAGTACCCCTTAAAGCCTGAGTACAAGAACTACACCGCGAACAACATACTAGCCCAGGATCCCTTGGCCAGAACTACAGAGTTAACCAGATACAACCGAGAAGGCCCTTGGTACGTTATCAAACCCCACCTGTTCAGAGATAAATACAACTTCTTTCCTGCCTACCAAATGGACATAGAACCACCTTTCACCCCCAAACCAATGCCTGTCTCTGCCGCCAAACTCCCCTTGGACCATACCAACAAGCTTTTTGGAATCATGTACATTACTCTCACGGGAATAATTGATACTATTGTCCCCGCTGCTGGTCTGTGGTTGTGGTTGGGCAAGTCAATGTCCTACCTCATTAAGTTAGCACCAATCCTTTGGTGGGCCCTGCCCACACAGTCTGTAACCCGCCAGTTCCCAAACACTAGCAAGCCAACCAGTCAGGGTTGGTTCTCTGACATGCCTGGAGTTCCCTCTAGCCAATCAGATGGGACCACAGAAATTAATGGGAAAATTTCCAGTCCTCCTGGTCCTGATCAACAAACTTTTTCCACCAACCAATTGGATTTAAGTCCTGGAGTCATGTGACCTATCCTCCCCTGCAACCCACTCCTTTTAACTCAGCTAGGGAACTTCCAGTCCCCTGCTTGTCTATTGTTCATTTTATTAAAAGTTTGGATTTGTTGCACTTAATTTTAATCACTTGATTAGACCAAAACTTAGTTTTGAGTCCCTATTATCTATAAGATTAAAGTATTAGTCTTTCCCTTGGAGTTTACCTTATACTCTCCTGTTTTGAACCTGGTAACTCTTCTGGGGTCTTCTGAAGAGGCCTTGGCATATAGTTGTTGCTTCTTCCCACTTTTGCTTTTGAAAACAGCTCTCAAACCTAAAATTTTAATTAATTTTCAATAAAATACCTATTTTTATCTTGAATTTTTTTAATCTTCTTTGCTTTTAAGCCCGCTTTTACATTATCCACTGTCCCAAGCCACCTGAGCCTGTTGCCAAGCCAACCACACCTTCTCTGCCACCTCTAACCTTGTTCTTGCTTGGGGGTCCCCTTGTTGGCACCAAAATTATTGCTTCCTTACCTGAAAACCTTGTCTACATATTTGAAATTTTGCAGAGAGCACAACCATGATACTCCCAGTCCTCAAATTTGATGTGTTTTCCTTGGCTCTGTTTTTGTTACTCCTGTGGTTGACCTTGCCAGACTTGTGGTCTAAAATTACCTCTTCTGTTCAGCTTGTGGGCAATAACCCTTCCAGTCTCTTGAACTTTCCAAGTGGTCTCCTGTTCTTGGGGGAGGCTGTGATAAAGAGTCTGACCTGCAATGACCTGGATCTGGATAACGTTGATTACACCCAGTCTGCTCCTGCGGGTAAGAAAGTGTCAATGGCCTCCATTCCCAGTTTGGAGAAGAGCAACTTGGTGCCTCTCCAGGTTCCCAAGGAGCCTCCTCCTGCTCACACCCATATCCCCTGGTTGCTTGCCGGACTGATGCTGATGGGTTTGAATGCATACTTTCCTCAACTGTCCCCTGTGTCTTCTCTGTGGTCCCCTCTTTGAGCAACTGTACCAGTCCTCCACTGAGCGGCATCCTGGTGGTTTGTTTCACTGGGATGGGAGCCAAACTTAGTTAGTTTAGCCTCCCTCTCTCACAAAAACTGTCAGACAGAAAACAAAGATACACCATACACAACAAATAATTTGTAGTCATTGTGCACTGTCTCATGAAGTGGCAATCCTACCTAGAAGGAGCTTAGACGTTCAAAGTTCTCACTGATCATAAATTGTTGATATTCTTTAAACACAACAGCACTTATCAAGAAGACAGGCCAAGTGGATGAGTCTCTTACAGATATACCCAATGTAGATCAAGTACAAGCCAGGCAAATAAATACTTACTACAGACGCCCTGTCAAGGAAATACAGTAAGCATGACTTATGCGCTGATAGGGACCCTGATTAGCCCATGTTAATCATGGGGAATCTCCAGGAAGGGTTCTCACCTGGCACACCAATATACATCCAAGAGAAGGTATTTAAGAACAAACACCCGTTCAAAAATGTATATGGTACGCTACACCAAAAACTTCCTAGTGGTGACACTGTGCCTTACGTCCTGTCAACACAAAAGATTGACACAATCCTCCAATATCACTGAGATCTTGAACACACCTACATCAGAAACTTGCACAAATACCTCAAAACACGCTACTGGTGGCCTAAAATGCTAGATAATATCAAATAATTACTAGAACAATGCAAAGTCTGTGAGAAGTACACCCAATCCAAGGCACTGCCCAAGTCAGTAGGACCAGTGTCAATCACAAGATCCTTTAAGGTATGGTTGCTGTATATTGTGAGAACTATGCCTGGCAATAAAAAGGCAAAAAATTACATCATAAAAGCTATCAACTATGCAACCAGGTGTCCTGTGGCACAAGCTACAATGGAACACAAATGCAATGATATAAGACGTTTTATTGGGAAGGAGAACATAGCCAAGTTTGGGAAACCTGACCTCCTGATCATAAACAGAGGAACCAAACTTAATTGCTGTTGACACTAATGTATATCTCACCAAAAACAGGGTTAAACACATCATAACTGTGACTGTACAACAGTCAATGTCAAGTATTTAGCTGAATAAATACTCCAAAATATAAAGTTGTTCTGTTTTTGCTATTTATTTCATGTAGATATATTTGACTAAAATTCTTCATATGAAGATTCCTGGAAACTTGGTATCTATATTTAATAGAAGAATAGTTATGGGTGGTTAGCCAGGTGAGGCTAGCTATTAAGATTGAGGCAAGATTGTCCAAAGCAATCTTGGGGACTAGGTGTCTCAAAAACAAATTATTTAACTGGGAAGGTTAATTAATAAATTCACAGGAATATAATTAATGAGGAATTAATTATATTTTTTAATTGCCTTGACTGTGTCAAGAAGTTTGGTTAAGGTTAACCATAGGTAAACCCTCAAATTTTTGTTAAAAGCGCTGTTTTGGTAAATTTATTAGGTTAGAAGCCCCACTGCGCCGCCTAATTGATTTGTAAAGTGCCAAAGCGCCGCCCAGTGAATATTTCAGGCGCTGAGGCGCTAAGAGCTGTGGCACTACCTGGGAAAGTTCCTGGGCACTGCAGTGGCACCTAGTTTGAGTTTCAAAGTTTTCAATGGGGTTTTATGCAAAAAAAATCATTAAATGCAAAGACAACTAAATAAAGGCAATGGTTCTAGGGATTTAGGTTTGATCAGCTGGTTCCTATTTAGAACATTGATAGCTGAGTTTTAGAATGTGTGTATTCCACAGGGTTTTGGCGCTGGGAGCTGAGGAAGCTCCATGCTAAATTGATACATTGAGATGAATGGTGTCAGGTGACTCTTTCTCATTGTAGGTTAATTCTCATAGGCTGAGAATTACAGGGGATCTTTTAGGGAAAGATCTAGGTTTGGATGACTCAAATGTCATAGACCACGTGATGAATCATAGGTTGATTCAGGAATTGGAGGGGTTTTCAACCAAATATGCCCCAAATAGTATATAAGCAAAAATAGCTAAATTTTAATAAATATATATTGTTGATTTTGACGCTTTTCCTTCAATTACTTTCAATTGTTATGCCTTCTTTGTTAATGTTTGAAAGAGCAAAATTTGGAGTACTTTAAGTGTAACCTGCTGCTGCCAGGAAATAAGTTCCTACAAGTTTTCTGGAGGAAGCTTGGGCAAGTCTGGAGGTCACCAAGACTGTGCCTGAGGAGGCTTTGGTGGAAGTAAAAGCTCATTGAAGCTTTGTCACAGGAAGGTAATGGCAATAAGAGTCAAGGGCAGGATAATGATACATTGAGACTGGTTGTACCTGGATCTGTCACAATAACCAGCCCATGACACCCAAAAGCAAATGGACAAGTAGAACAGCTAAACAGCTCCCTAGTAGAAGCCCTCAGTAAGTTATCTACTAAAAATCCAAAATCCTGGGTTGACATGCTGCCAACAGCACTCATATTATGCAGAACTCAAGTCAATTACAATACAGGCAAAAGCTATATAAACTTGTCTATGGGTAAAAGCCTGCCCTTGTTAGTACAACCACAGGACCACAATTACCTCTACCAAGGAAGGTACCAGGAGACAATAACCCCAAAGTACAGCATTCCAGAAAATGCCAAGAAAATATGGAACAGAAAATAATTGAGAGAGAAGCAATTCCACTACAGCAGTAAAGATTCCAAGTTGGGGACAAAATATGGGTTGTCAACCATGACCAGCACAAGTTAGGACCAGGACTATGTGGACCAGGCATTGTCATGGACATCAAACCCAACAATACCTATCTCATCAAAAGAATTGGTGCCCAAACTGAACTAAAACGTATGCACCATGATCAACTCTGCCTTGCAAGGCAAGAACAGCTCAGCACAATTTAAGACTCCCTGTCTCCAACACCAAACTGGATCAATACCAAGCCCGCATCCCCAACACTCCCAGGAAAATTCTCAAGGCTCTGCCTTGCAGCACCCTAGGAGGAGATGCTGCAACATCTTCAATTACCCTCTTGGGTAATTAACACCCTGATTAGTTCACCAAATGAATCACCAAATGGTACACCAACCATTAAGTTGGTGGCATTAATGTAGTTTTAAAAGCTATGGCAACAAGCAAAAATACCTCAGATTTAAACAAAATGGTTTCATATTTAAACAAAATACAACTATAAGGTTAAAATATACACTCTGTTAATAGTGATTTTTGGCGCTAATGAGCAAAATGGGTCAACACAGCAAAGAAGTGCTCACGCGCAAAGCAAAAACATTCAAAATACAATCCAAAATACATGGATTCACAAACAAAATGAAGTGAAGTGACTTTTGGTGTAAATATATTTATTATGTGAATTGGTGACAAAATACGCTCAAGCGCAATGTGTCAAAACTCAATCTAAAAACAAAACACAATAGCAACTCACTATGTAAACAAAATCACTCAAATGTTGTGTGCAATAAATTGTAATCAAGAATGATACCAAGGTATCTAAAATAGGGCACACAATCTTCAACAAATTTTAAAAATATTGTGTTGGGTGTTTGAATTTGGCAGTGAAATCTGGAAAAATGGGTGGAATTTTTGAGTATTCTAAAATGGGCGTTGTAAAACCAAAAATAACTAATTAAGAAACAAAAAATCTATAATTGGGATATTGGGGGGAATATTAATTAAATTCAATATTCAGATAAAAGCAAAAATTAAAATTAGGGAGTAAATTAATTGAATTTAATTTAATATTTATTAAATTCTCAAAATGGAAGGAGCACAACAACAGAGTACCAATGCACCTGTTGTGCGCCGTGGTTGCAGTCACCCCCGCGGGTCAAAGAACAGAGCTAGTACAACCCAAATGCCTACTCAGGAAGGAGAAGGGAGAGAAGAGTTCAATAGTGACACTGCACTGACACAGCCAGTTTGAGGAGCACAAGCTGCTAGGATGCAAGCATCAACCCTTGAGTCCCCAAGCTGACCCAGAAGCCCACCCAGGTTATCTTCTCCAAGAAAGTTAGAAACAAGGAGGTAGAACTTACTTTGTATGTGTTCAAGTTGTGTACTGGCAAGAGCCGGTCCTGTCAGCCATGCTGGAGAAGGTGAAGCCTGTACTTGATACTAGCTATAAGCCCTACATCAGTGATGGCAATCAGGAGGATAACAAGGAGCCCAAGTTCTATCAAACCAATGAGGGGCAGTTAGTGTTGAAGAAAGTTGCTGTGTTTTACACCAAGGTGCTCATGCCTTGCAAGCCTGTCACCAATCAGGATCCTATCTTGTCTGAACCCACAAAGCCTGCTCAGAAGCAAATTCCTGATATCAAACGCATCATCCTGCTTAAGCTAATGTACAAATCAGGGGATTACAGGGTGGCCGCAGCCATTGTTGGGGTGGATCCCAAGTACGCTTCCAAGACATTCAACAATTTTATCAATACTGGCCGAGTCCTTGCTGTGGAGAAATCCTTGTGTGTTTCCACTATGCTCACCAAAGAGCACAAATGGGCAATCCACTAGTGGATAACCCAAGATTGACATCTTGAACTGGCAAATATACAGGCCATAGTCAAATCTACTTTTGGGGTTGAGGCCTCAATTTCCTTTTATTATCATTTAGTCAAGGGAATGTGCTTTTCCTGGAAAAAGCTTGTAGTATCCCCCTACAATTATAATAGTCCAGCCAACATTGACGTCTGGAAAAAATATGCAGGGGCATACACTGCCCTCAAAACCAAGGGACAGTCAAATTCTATTACATTGACAAATCAGCATTTGCCTCATCAATGTGCAATGGGTATGTCCCCAAAGGCTCAAATTATGGGATAGCTTGGCGTGCTGCAGTCTGCGCCACAGCCTACTTGATGGTGGCTTTCCTTGGTCCAAAGGGGGTCAAACTGTATCAAATGATATTGGGTTCTCACAACAGCCGTACCTTTCTATCATTCCTCTGATTGGTCCAGGAGCACCTGAGGCGCACAAGCCCAGGATTCACTAACGTCATTGTGCTAGATAATGTTGGTCTCCATAAGGTGGCTGATATCCTTGAGAAATTCCCAATGATTGATACTAGCATTGCAGTGGGCCCCCAGCAAGTGGTCACGGCAAATATTTGCTTTTCTTCCTCCCTGCCTATTTGGGCAAGTGCTTAAAGTCAAAGTGTGGAGATCAAAATCTCCAAATTGATGGATTTTTTGATCTCTGCACTTTTTTTCAATAAAAAATTTCTCAAAAAAATTAATATTTTTCTTAAATTTGACTTTTTTTTAAAATTTGGGTTGTCATTTTAGGGATTAGGCTATTTTCTAATACACATGCTGCCCAAGTCGCAGCATAACACAGTTCAATTTTGAAAAAATCAAATTACAAATGTTTATATTTAAAACAGTAATAACTCAATAAAAAGTTAATATTTTTTCACACTGTAGACTATCAAAATGAAGCTAAGAATCTTATCTTTCCATTGATGTTAAAATATCAATATATATAATATTTAATATTCAAGAAAAATTAATTTAAAAGAGCATATGTCAATTTTATTATATTATTTTGATAATGAAATAAAATAGATTTCTTAAAGCTTAAAAAAGTTAATTTTTTATTAATAAATATATGCTTTCTATTTTATGAAATTAAAGATAAGATCAAGAGCATCATTTCTGCATTTTGTTTTATTTAAAAAGCTTAATTATTTAGGATTTTATAGTAGTTTAAAGTTAGGACGTTAATTTATTTGCTATTTAGATGAATTTTGAGGTTCAAGTGAACTGTGAATCTCAAATTAAGCATTTTTTAAATACAATTCTTTAATATTTTATCATTTTAAAAATATGCAAAACAGTTACAATTAAGTTAATACATCATTTTAATTGATTTGTATAGATTACAAAGAGGATATGATGTAATTTGATGCTTAGCTGATACACATATATCACTTGTGCATGAAAACTGGGGATTTCATTTATTCTAGAAATATAAATTCAAGTTGAAATTGTAAATAAAGCTGTCACATCATTTCTTTCAGAATGGTGTCATAAGACTTGGTATATAAGAGCTAAAGTACCACCTAAGGTTTACTTCAAACCATCTTCACAAAAAGATATAATTCCTGCAACCAGCACTATTTTGCAAGGCATCTCTATAAAGCATCTCTTTATCAGCAATCACAAATCTAATATTATGGAATCTGTTAACTTTACTTCTGCCATGAAGCCATTTTCCTCACTGGGAGCATCAACAAAAAGAGAAATAATTGTAATATTAAAAAAGGCATTCCTCTTTGTTTCTAGAGGCAATCTTAATTCCTTCATCAATCACTTCCTCACTCAAACTGAGTTTTGAAAAACAGAGTTCATTCCTTTAATTCAAAATCAGAAACTAAATAGGATAATTGACAACTTAAAGGATCTTCTGAAATCTGCTCCTCAAAAACATCTCCCAGCCTTGAGATCTCTGGTTACTTCCAGTTACTCTTTAAAAGAGCTTACTGATATGGGATTTAATATAACCAAAAGTGAGTTTGAATACTCATGAAAAAAAAAATAAAAATAAAAATGTAAGCTTAAACAAAAAAGCAAAAAAGATAATAACTATTCATTAAAAAAAGAAATAATCAAAAAAATAATTAAAAAACTACTGGAAAATTCTTTTGAAACAAGCCAGTTTACAAAAAAAGCACCAGAAAAAATTTATAAAGACATTGAAAAAGAAATGAATGCATATTCAACTGAAATAAAATATTCTCTATTAAAAACAAAAAAAGAAATATATGAAAATATGAAAATAAAAAATGAAATTTCAATATCACTTTCAACTTATTACAAATTAATACCAAAAAATATAATAAAGAGTAAAAAACAAACTGACATGTGTAATATTTGTAACTTAAAATCATCCTTAGAAAAAAGAAAAGAAGAACGTGAAAGTAAAAACTTATTATTGCCAGAATCTATAAACAGTGACTTAAAAGCTATTAATCAGAACCAATACTTTTATGCTCATCAAAATAGGGAATATAAGAAAGATATCAATGAATTAGATAATGAATCATGTACTATAGTCATAGATTTTAAGGAGAATTTAAAAGTTGGTGGTAGTCCAATTGAAACCAATAACTGTTTTTATTCCAAAAGACCTATTTCTTTATTGGGGTTTGCATTGGTATTTAAAGGAAACAATAATGTTAAATATGAATACCATGATTTTTTATCTCAAATATTGTCTCATGATTCTTTGTTTTCAGGTGAATGTCTAATAAGTCTTCTTAAATCAGATAAGTTTAAAAAAATAAATAATATCAAAGTATGGACTGATAATGGAAACCATTTTAGATCCTATGAATTATTATATTATCTATTTAAAGAGGCACCACAATACATTAAAGGGTCTATTAAATACAATAGATTTGTAAAATGTCATGGGAAAAGTATTGTTGATGTTCACTTTGGTGTAGTATCAAAAACATTAAAAGAGAAAGAAAATCAGCTTTATATTAAGAATATAAATGATATTAAAAATATTTTTGATCAAGAAGAAAAAAGAAAAGAATTATATAAATCAGCGTTATCAGGCTCAAATATTTCTCAAAAGTCATTCTTTTATATTTATGAGAGAAAAGTTAGGCCTATAAGGAGAGAGCTCAAAGTTAAAAATCTGCGCATTAATCTTTCATATTTGATGAAAGATGGGAAGTTGTATACTTCACCTTTAACATTTGAAAGTTTCTCAGAATATTCTGAGATAACTTATCATTTGAAATCATGTGATGATACCAGAGAAACAAAAATATCAGAAGATGCTAGTGATGTATTGGGGCAAGTTCATGAAGTAGGGCAACTTACTAGAGAGTGTATTTAAATAGAGTTATCAGTCTTTCAAAAACAACAACCTTTTTTTTTGAAACAAACTAAGAATATTTATGATGAGCCAAAGATAGGATAATAGCATTTATAGCTTTGGGGCTGCTATTACTCTCCCATGCAACTCATCATAAATATTTTTAGCTTGTAGTATGTAGTAGCACTTAAGATATTTCCAACAATATTATAAGGTGCAATTTTCAATTCTAAAATTGATAAATTATTTTTTTAAAAAAATATCTAAGCCCAAGATCAATTAAAGTTTTGGGATTGATTGTATTTTAATATTTCTGAATAATTTGAATATGAATAATGTAATTAAATTATAAAATAATCAGTCCAGCGCTTAGGCATAACAAGAAAAATAATGACCCATATTTTTACTAGTAGCTAAAATCAAAAAACCAAGTTTGAAGTGCCCAAATTGATGCAATTTAAAACACATCTTAATTTAATTTGGCTTTTAAAATAGAATTTAATTATCCATTTGAATAGAGGGGACAAAATCAAAATTGCAAAAATTGAAGTGCAAAAAATCTTCAATTTAATATTTGACACATCCAAAATTAAAAAAATTTAAAGTTTAAATTTTTTCTATATGTAAAAAAAGAAATCAAGAGCCAAAAAAAGCTTTTTCAACTTTAGATGAACTTTTTAATTTTTTTATTCAAATATTAATATAAAATACTATTATAAGTTTTTTTTAAAAAAAATAAAATTTTGTCTCATAAAAATTTATTTAAAAATTTACATATAGTTTCTTAATGGGTGCAGAAATCAAAAAGTAGTCAAATTGAAATCCAAAAAGGTACCAAAAATTTAGGGCCACTTAATATTAACTTTTTGCAAAAAATTAATATTTTATTCATTATGTTTTATTAAGCTCCTCAAATCAAAAGTGAGGAAATTGAAAATTGACTTTTTAGATTTAGTCACACTTTTTATAAGCTTATAAAATTTTAAATAAATAATAAAAACTTTTGAAATTCCTCATGTAGATTTTTTAAGACCTGATATTAAAAATATATAAAAAAGAAATGAAGTTTTTTAGTAGGTTTTTATTTTATTGCAATATCAATAAAGTGGTGTGTTTTGGAGGCAATTTCAAAAAATATTAAGTTAATATAATATTGTACTATGTTTCCCTATGTTATTTCAGGGGACAAAATCAAAGTGCCTAAATCAAAGTGCACAAAACAAAGTGCAGAAATTGAAGTGCCTAAATCAAAGTGCAATAAGCTCTTGGGTTTTTTTGAAGGTTTCTCTTTTGCATTTTCTCCTTTCCCACCTCTCGTTTCCACCTCTCATTCCTCCTCAAAAAGAAGTTTTGTTGGCCCCTTGGCTACGCTGGGGGCCAAAAATCTTTTAAAAAATTTCTGCGTTGTCAAGAGGGTGGATCATATAAAATCTGATACCAAGTAGAAAAACCTTTCTTTTTTGTTCTTCTTTTCTTCTGTTCTCCTTTTCTTTTCTTATCCTCAATTATTTTCTATCTTCTCCTTTCTTAACCTCAATTATCTTCTACTATCCTCTTTCCATTCTAACCCTTGATTATCTTCTACTTTTCTCTTTCCATTCTTACCCTTGATTATCTTCTATTATCCCCTCTCATTCTTACCCTCAATTACTTCTATTATATCTTTTTAATATATGTATAAGAGCAAAATAAGATGTATAAAATGCATCTCTTTGATATACAACTTTGAACTATCTATGTCATCTTTTGGTGAAAGTACTATCTTTTTAACACAAAAATATTCAAGGCTTCATTTTATGAGATGTAAGTGGCAAGTTCTTGGTATCTTTGAATATTGTGACTTATAAATAAGATATAAGACTATATCTTTTATTAAGTATAAAATTGTATAGTATAGCTTTAATAAGAAAGTAATGAGCTTTATATTATTTTAATGATAAACTTCTATAACTTTTATCATTGAAATAAGATCACCAATAAACCAAAATACCTAAAATCATATGCTTGTATCTTGCAGGAAAAATCCTTTATTTTGCTTCTACTGAAGTATTATTATAGCTTTACATAAGCTGGAAATTAAATTAACTTTTTTATTAAACTTATAGTTTATTGATCAGTTCTTTATGTACTTTCATATTTTATATTCAATTGAATACAGTTACATATAACTTCTAGTCTAATTTTGCTTTTAAAACTAAAATAAACTTTCTTTTAAAAACAGTAATTTAAGGATCTTTTTATTATCTAGCATATATTTTTTATTGCAAAAAATAAATTTCTTGGGATCTCTTTAGTCTGTAATTTTTTTAAAATATATAGTTTTATATTATAAACTGTATTTTTTTCTGCTTCAAAGTTGGCCTATGGAAAATCAATTTTTGCACTTTGATCTTTGATATTTTTGATTTTTGCACCCTACATAGTGTTTTGTTTTTTGCACTTTTTGGGGTCCCATTTTTGATTTGTGCACCCTACATAGTGTTTTGTTTTTTGCACTTTTTGGGGTCCCATTTTTGATTTGTGCACTTTCAACCTTAGGAACTTCAACCTAAGGAACTTGCCCACTTATTTGCCCTTCCTAAATCCCATCAAGGAAGTCTTTGGGTGGCTCAAGCAAGTTGTCAAGCAAGGGACCCCAGCTGGGACCAAGGACCTCTTTGATTTGCTGCAGGTGAGGATCCACACCCTCCCAGCTGAGACCATGGCCAAATTCTATGGCCATGCTGATTTGTTCATCCCTGCCTGCTTTGCCAAACAGCCAATCAATTAAAGGCTTAGCTTGTCCAACTTTTTTATATTCTCTAATTTACTATTTAAGATTTATTAATTATCATTTTAAATTTAGAAGCTTCTAAGCCCACAATCAGTTTTGGCAGGACCATCAATAGAGGTTAGTAATTTATTATTTTTATATTAATTTTATTATTATGCCATTCAAGGTTATTCTAAACACTTGATACTGGATTATGTGAATAAATTTATATTACTCTTATCAAATAAATATAAAAATCAAATTAAAAAAGTTAAATGTATAAGGTACAAAGTAGAATTGTATTTTATTAACATATATTATTATGCTTTTATGAGAATCTTCTCTGGAATTTATGTTGCAAAACTTGTTTGCTAAAATAAGTTTTTATAAAGCTATTTATAATAGAAATAATCTAAAGTGTTAAGATATTTATTGGGAAAGAGAGTTTTAAGGGCGCCTGTAATAGGTTTGGCAGTATGTACCCACCCCGCAATGGAGGTGGCGCACAACCTCCACTGCAAGACTGTGAACGGTGGATACATCCTTATTGAAAAACTCCTGCCTGCTGATGAAAGGCAGTAGGGTCAGGTGGGAGTGAAGCAGCAGCTTTTCAGGCGGGGCTGCAAACCCGTGTATCCCAGCCAGGACCAGGGCGTCCTGGATCACATGGTCAACCAAGTTTTATCTGGGGGGACCTTCTTCCCATCTAAGGAGAGCCAGGCCTTGTCAATCCCAAGGAGTATCCTGTCTAGGTCCTCCAGCTAGAGCCCATTCCAAAGTAGAATAGATATCCAAGGTAAACCACCAGATGAAGCCTTTGTCCAGCAAAGGCTTCTTTAAACTCACAAAGTTTGTTGTATACTGTGCTGATCTTTTTCTTGTGCTTGGTTTTTGCAAAGTACAGCTCCATGGCTGTAGGGAGCCCCATCTTATTGGAGCTTCAGGCCAGCCCAAAGTCCACCAGGAGGGTCTTAGTCTTCTTTATGGCTGTTGCATCTGAAACAGCCAATTTACCTATCACGTGCCCAAATTTCTCCAACAGGTAAGATATGGTGTTCTTCACCAGGAAGCAGAAGCAAGCAGCCACATGTGCCCGGCTCATCTCTGGTATATTCTTGAATGGAAGCGTTGCCAGGACGTCCCAAACAAGCCCAATGGAGTGTAAACAGTAAACTCCACAGAGAACCACCGGGTTCAGGCAGACCAGTTAGGCATCCTTGTAGGCAGTAAATGTCCACTTGAATGCCCCTTGGCGTGTGTCAGCCTTTCTAGCATGTCGCATGTCATTGGGAAGGACCCGTGAATTCTGTCTTTGAGCTCCTGCAAGACAGGGGGGACAGATAGAACTGTTTGGCCATGTGAGTGGCATAATTTGAATAGAAGGTGGGTGAGACAAAAGGAACCAGGACCTGGCAGAGTTCACTGTCTATGTTTTCTAAAAAAAGGTAAGAATTTTGAAAATTTATAAATTTTATCTTTTAGGTTACCTTCTTGTGTTTCTTCCCTGCCCGCAGCCTCAGCCGGCTTGGCCATTCAGGGTGCAAGAAGTTGAGCAGGCGATTCTGTGTCTTCTTTCCTGGTGCGCTTGGCCAGCTTGAGATGGGCATAAATTTCTGGGTCATCTGTCCAGACAGATGGCGCAGAGAGGGCAGATGACTTGAATTGGAGGCCCTCAACCACAGTTTTTTTAAATATTTAGTAAGCACTCAATTGTCTTCTCTGGGGTGTCAGGCATTTTTGACATTAGTGCCTTTGCGGACACCTTGTCTATTTTGTCCCCTTCAAGGACAGCAGACTTCACTTTGGCTTTGACCTTGCGGTCAATGTCCTTTATTTTGGTAATCACCAAGTCAAGGTCCTTCAGAAGCTTTTCCAATTCTCTCATTGATTTTTTACTAAACTTTCCATATATTTTTATAGCTTTTGCCCCAATAAATTCTGTATTATTTTGATACTGTTGTCTCTTTGTTTATTCCTTTTTGTTTTCCCATTTCTTACATTATCCCATCTTTTTACCCATTGTGTATATGTTTTACGCTCATCTCAATATGTGTTGTTTGCTTTGTGTTGGCATTGTTTCCTTGATTACCATACTATTTTTGGCGCTTGAAATAGCCACTTGTGAAAATAGTAACAACAATTTAGTGATCAGCTAAATTTGAATTAGAAAATTATAGTGTTAACTGTTTTTAGATAAAGTTGTTATTGATCTGAATTCAAAACCTTAATGATAAACTTTAAGCCAATCAGGAGCTGAGTGATAAAGTGATTATTGTGACATAAAGGGTCATTCAATAATTCTTTGATGCATGTGTGCTAGTTAGTATGATTGACTGTATGTTTTGCTATTGTATGCCATTACCACTATTGCAAGTTGTTGATGTACTAGTGCTAACCCAACAGCTGATTGGGCACTAGTCCATCAACAACTTGCCACAGCAGCAATGGCGTACAATGGCAAAACATCCAGCCAATCATATTAATTAGCGCACATGCATCAAAGAATTATCAAATGACCCTTTATGTCACAACAATCACTTTATTACTTGGCTCCTGATTGGCTTAAAGTTTATCATTAAGGTTTTGAATTCAGATCAGTAACAACTTTATCCAAATACACTTAACCTATAATTTTCTAATTTAAATTCAGTTGATAACCAAATTGTTGTTAATATTTTCATAAGGAGATGTGTTTAAGTGCTAAAAATAACTGTTTTCTGGATCTAGATACATGGCATAGTAAATATATGATTTTATAGAAATAAGCTGAACATAAAGAATATAGCCAACTATAAACAATGAGAACACAAACAATTGAAATTCAAAATAAAGATTATATAAATAGAATTTTTTTGGAACCAGGGGGTTTATTGAGGTGGGAAAGAGTGATGCCTATTAGGCAGAATGGCACAGGAAGGAAGACGTAGATGCAGTACTGGCCTGGGGGGTCTGGGATTGGATGGGTTGGGTTTGCAGGTGGGGGGTGTTGGTGGCGGGGGTGAAGGCAGGAGGATTTCACGTGATGGCTGCCATATAACGCTTGTTGTATTCCTCATCAGTCATTGGCTGGATGGGCTTGTAAGTGACAGTGGCCCAAGGTGGAAGGCGCTTATCCTTACATGATTGGTTGCCCATGTTAACATGGAAAACCATTTGCGCAAATAAATCAGCCATTATTTGGTGACCAAAGAGAGAACTGTGATCAAGGACCTCAAGATAGAGGTTGTTGAAAGCCTGAGGGCGTTGCTTCTGTATTGTGTCTCCAATGTTGAAGAAGATAACATCAGCCAGATGGATGTCTGTGTGGCCAGCAGGGTAGACCAAGGCTGATGCCCGCGTTGCTGGATGGCCTTGAGAGCAGTGGAGCTACCCTCCATCTTGTGGCTCAAGAAAACCCAGTGAGTGGAATTTGAGCCATACCAGGAGTCAAGTAATCCACCAGCAATGCAGCTATACTTGTAGCCATTGGTAAAATCTGGGTTTTTCTGATAATAGACAGAACCCTTGGCTGAAACAGCCAAAAACGCACCAATGAAGGTCCCCTTCTTGACCTTCTTCCTTCCTTTTTGAGTGATGGCTCTTCCTTGCTTACCAAAACCATTAAAAACTATTGATAGCTTGTAATAGGAGATAAACATGACATCATCAGTTAGACTAATCAGGCATTTGACTAGGGTGGACTCAATGACAGGATCTTATGGGGAATCCTCAGCGCCATCCTATTGGTTGCCGGCAACATTATTCAGCACACAGACTGACACCACCTTCCATACATCCAGATCTGTATCATGCACACAGACACCCAAATGCCATGGTGCGCAAGTTGCTTCTGGACCTGGGTCAAGAGAAGCTTGGGGTCCCGCTGAAGGAGGTCAAGCATTATTGGGTACACCTCTGTGATTTGGGACTTGGGGGCCTCCTTGGGCTTTTTGGCTGTCCCAATCAGATTCCCCTGTCAAGGGCCTGGATGTACAAGCATTCTGGCTACTGCCAACCTACTTGAAATCCAGCCATTGCCCAATTTAGTCCCCTTCCAATATACTGTTTGAAATACTGAGAATGGTAACCAAGCAATATCACCTGACTGTCCAAGTATCCAGTGGCTTAAACCCATCTTGCACATGATCAACCCCTAGGTTCAATCCAACTAAATTCCTGCCACAGCCAAGTCTATATAAGTCTAAAGTATTATCCAATAAAATATACTTCTCTTCTTTCTTAATTCCATATTTGAAGATTCCCCAAAAGATGCTCCTTATCACTGATAGCTGTTACAAGTTTTGGACCACACCCATTAGAAAGAAAATGACTGACCAAAACCTGCCCACCTAGGCTCACGTACTCAACCAGGCCACATCCCAGGAGACCTGGAAAACGTACTTCTATGCCCACAACATTGACAAAGATATACCTAGTGGATGCACTGTATTTGAAGGTCTGGTTATGTCCAAAGAATGCACCAAGATTATTCAATACAGTTGCTCTCTTCAACTACAAACAAACGCACAACCATCTATCACAGGTGAACTGACCAACACCAAATACATTGATATCAACAAGTTCTTTGGTGAAAAAAAAAGAAAACATCATCAACTGGCTAGACCACACAGCTGCTAAACTCCGCGCCAGCCACATCCCCCATAAGAAATGGGTCCAGGAAGCCAGCAAGCGCCTGTACAAGGCTGCAGCTAACTGGTTTGCCACCTGGGTTGGCTCACAAACTGACAACCAGCTTGACAACTGGGAAGAGTTCAAAGCAGACATCACACCTAATTTCTACGTCACCAAATCCCTCCAAGACATTGCAATACAGCTCAGCAATCTTCCTCAGAAAACCACTATTGTAGCTTACGCCAACAAATTTGAGGAAATACATTGCAGAATCCAAAACCCAGCACAAGCTGACAACGTACACACCAGAGCATCATTCATCAACAGAATGAAACCCTCTGTTGCTGCCCTCATCTGCCCAGAGGCTAACACCTCCATGCCTGCGCTCATTGCAGAAGCCAAGCACACAGAAAAACAAGCAAACATGGAATATACTGCACACAAAGAAATTGTTCCTCAAACAGATAATGGCAGAGAAAACTCCAATGGCAATAAACACTAAAATACCAACCATAGCAACGGCAACTCCAATTGCAACAATGGCAATTGCAGCCAAAGCGCAAACTGCTCATGTCCCAAGAAAGAGGACACCACCAAAGTTAACAATGCTGAAGTAGCAACCGGCTATGAATCTGACCCCACATTCTCTGACCTCAAAGGTCTTGAAACAGAGGAATAGGGAAAAGAGGAGGGAGAACAGGCTTAAGTCCCCCATTTTCCCCACAACTTGACAAGAAACTGTACCAAGGCACAAACTTTGCTACTCACATCCCATGTGTTCTGCAATCCTCCATTTTTATGAACTTAAAAATCAAAGATTGCTCACAACTTCTTATCTACCCATGCACTTATAAATCTCATACGCATAAAATTTTATTTTACTCTGGTGCACAACACACCATGGTTAGAAAACCATTTTTAACCAAATACAAAATACCAGTTGTCAAATCCAACTTCAAATACGCCAGAATGGCAGATAAATGAAAGGTTCTACTCAAAGGCAAAACAACTCCCTTCAGAATTGACCTCCAAGGCATATAAACGTCCATAAAAGGACTTATCATGAACAATATAAACTACAGCATTGTAGTAGGCATGGACTGGTTCACCCAAGTAAACCCCAGCGTATGTTGGAAAACAAAAACTATGACCATAAAACGCAACTGCCAGGAATGCCTTTACTATTTTTCCTGACAACAACAAGGAAATTATAAGAGTTCCAGGGTCTAGGAACTCTTCTCCTAAATTGGACTTTCACCAGGACCTAGAAATGGTTTATTAGTGGGTAGTATCAGCTCCAAATTACCTTTTAAAGACAGTCAATCAATCCCAGAGGCCATTCTTTCTGTGGACACAGGGATCAAACCCAGGTTCTCTTGCTCAACTTGTGAATGCCTAAACAAAGTAGTATATCAAATTTGAATTCATCTATGTTGTCACACAAGAATGCTTCCTGCAGCCAATAAGAGGATGCAACAGGGTTTGGAGTCTTTGAATTTACTTCTGTTTTGAACCCTGATGGTGTTAATAGTAAACTGGGCTATGTACTTGATAATAATCAAGTTAAAAGTTGTTTATCTTCTTCTGGTGTGCAATTGCAACATCAGAAGCCCCCAATATGTTACTTATCCAATAGCTGGGTAAATGACACCTAGCTTCTTAGAGAAGGCTCAGCAGGGGCCATTGCTTATATTTTTTGAAATGATTTTTAAATTCAAGCCAAAGCTCTCCCTGCCAAATTTCCTTCCCCAGTTTCCCCTTAAATCTACAATTTAAACATCTCTTAACAGCCTATAAAAGGCCCCATTTGTCAGGGTGTTTGATTGTTCAGTTAATAAAGTCAACTTCCTTTACCAGTTGATTTATTCTTGCTTGCTCTCCAGTCTTGAAATTCAACACCATGATAGTACCCAATTTTTTCCAATGGGGACCATTTGGGTATAAATGGTTGGTTTGGTTGCTCCTTGTCCAGTCCTTTACTGCAAGTGTGTCCCTTGGAACCAGAGTCAATTCTGGTTCATCTCCTCCTAATTACCTTGATAAGTCATGGCGCCAAGTGATACCAGGTGTATGTACACTGCCACTCCATTGTCACAGAACCCCCCCATTACAGAGAAATCACAAGTCATGGGGGTCAGTCCGCCTGCTCCTTCCCTATTCCATCCTTTGGCTTCAGCTTTCCTAACAGTTATCTTGGAGCTTACTTCCTTTTGGGAAGATTCAATCCTCTTTTGGGTCAATACCGCCTGATTGGAGAATTATTTCATATGGGAATGATCTCTGTCCCAATTGGTTCTCTAGTCACAGGGTTGAATCCATCTTTTGCTATACACCTTTTGGGTGGTACGTTTCCAAGCGGATGGATTCTGACAGCAACAGAGTCAATTTTAACATCCTTAAAGAACCCAATGACCTCATTCTAAGAGACACAGTTATGTCCAGGTCATAAACCAAGATGACTCAGAACGTCTAACCAAAGATAGTACCCTCCACATAATGAGGTACACTGAGTTCAATAACATACAAACAACCAAGATCCAATGCCCAGAACTTGCGGCACTCCCAAATGAATACACTCATATATCAAAGGAAGAACTCACAGAGCTACCCCCCAAACAGGAGTTCAAACATAACATTGACTTATGTAAGGCCATGCCTAAACCTGCACCCCTCTACAGACTCTCCCCCATGGAGACACAAAACCTCAAAACCCATATTGAGGGAAACTTAGCTAAAGGCTCCATCTGCCTGTCTGAATCCCCATGGGGGCTTCAGTGTTCTTTGTAAAGAAAAAAGAAGGCACTCTGCGTCTAGTAACCAACTACAGAGCACTAAATGCAAGCACAGTGAAGAATAAATACCTATTCCACTTATAGAGGATCTGCTTGCAAGACTCTCAGGAGCCAAATTTTCTCCAAGAATGACCTCACCTCAAGTTACAACCAAGTTGAAGTAAAGTAAAAGGAAATACTAAAAACCGCGTTCTGTACGCAATTTGGATCCTTTGAATGTAGAGTAATGAACTTTGGGATGACCAACGCTCTTGTGATGTTTTTCATCATGATGAACCAAGCACTAAATGGTCTCTCAAATACATTATGCTACCTCAACAATATCATCATATTCTCAAAAACAAAAGAGGAATACCTCACACATGTCCGCAAGACACTCAATCAACTTGCAAATCACAAACTTTATGCAGAACCAAGTAAGTGCCAATTTATGGAAAATAATCTCCTGTTCTTAGGCCACATTGTCTCTGACAGTGGCATTAAAGCAGATCCAGACAAAATTAAAGCCATAAATAACATGCAACACCCCACCTCTGTTAAACAAGTTAGATGCTTTCTTAGTATGATAGCTTACCTAAGGAAATATATCAAAGACTGTGGAAAATTAACCATACTAATCAATGACTTAACCAAAGTTAATGCCAAAAAAATTCATCTGTACTCCAGAATGTGACAAAAATTTACAACTATTAAAGCAAGCTTTGATCAAGGCACCAATCTTGCAATATCCTAACAATAACAGGTGCTACAAGCTCAAGTCAGATGCCAGCAACATTGCCATTGGCGCAGTTCTGCGCATCTGCCATCCAGGGTAGCAAGACTTCCTGCCAGTATGTTACAAAAGCAGAAAACCAACTAATACTGAGCAGAGATACACAATACCAATAAGGAATTGCTAGAAATATACCATGTATGCAAGAAATAGAGATATTACTTAGAAGGACATTTAAACGTCTGAGTACTAACTGGCCATAAATCCTTAATATATTTCAAAACTAAGAACATACTTGCATAGTGACAAGCCAAATGGATGTCCTTGCTGGAACAGCTTAACTTGGAAATCCAATACAAAAAGAGGGCAGAGCTGATCACGGCCGATGCTCTCTCTAGACTATGTCAGCCTAGAGAGAATCACCCAGAGCACCTGGACCCTGACTGGCCAAACCTGTACAACACTGAGTATAAAACCAAAGGGGAAGACCGCTCAACACATCAACTGACCCACAATACATTATTAAGAAATAAAAAGTATTTTCATTTATTGAATGGCACTGTATACCAAATTATTAATGACAAAAATGTTCTGCATATTCCACTTGCACAAAGAGTTGACACCATATTAAGACATCACCGCCTACTAGGCCTTACACAGGCTAACAACCTATACCTCACACTAAAAGAGATAGTATGGTGGCCCAACCTCAAACAGGATATAGTTGATGCTCTGAAAAGTGCACAGTGTGCAAGAAATACACCAGTAAAAAAGCTCCTCAGCAAATGGTCAACCCAGTACCAGACCCTGAACCATTCAAGGTTTGGGGGCTAGACGTATTGGGCCCCTTCTCAGAAACAAAAAAAACCAACATTTCTTAATTGTAGCTATTGACTTTTCCACACGCTGGCCCATCTGCTGGGTAACAAAGGACCATAAAGCAGAAACCATAAACCAATTCATTGACAAAGCAATCATAGCCAACTACAGCACTCCAGACTACATCATAACTGATGGAGCAACCAAGTTATCAGGTCATGTAGTAAATGACAACTTAAAATCCAAAAACATTAAACACTCCACAACCTCTCCAACAGGCCACAAGCCAACAGTTGAGTAGAAATTCTTCAACAGCAGCCTTATCAGAACCCTAGAGAAAAAAATGGATGGCAAAGCCAAAAACACATGGCCACTATATGTGAAACATGTATTACTAGTATCCTGAGTCTGCACCAACCAAGGGACAGGCTATTCACCTTTTGAGCTAACCTACAGGTACAAACTGGAAATAATAACCCACAACAAACAACCCTACATAAAGATCCCCCAGGGAAACCTCCCACAGTAGAGCAAGCACCAAATCTACAAAGAATCCCCCTAGAAGCTAAAATAGCAGAAATAAAGAGGCTCAAGACACAAAAGGTAACCTCCACGGAGGAACCACTTCCTATTGACTCCCCTGTCTGGATTCTAGCTGGCAACAGAAAGAAACTAGACTCAGTACACCAGGGACCAGGAAGAGTCATCAAATACAGGTCAGAGCACAACACCTACCTGGTAAAATTCCAAAGTACCAAAAACCCAATTGTCAAGAAATACCACAGAACCTGTCTCTACCTCAGTAAAGGAGAGTACTCAACCAGACTGGTTCCAACTAGTAAACAGCTCCAGGAGCATCAGGCGGCAGCCATGAAAACAGAGCCTCCTCCTGATGCACCAGAGTAACCCCTTAAGGGGTGTGTGTGTCAAGGGCCTGGATGTACAAGCATTCTGGCTACCACGACCTACTTAACATCCAGCCATTGCCCAATTTAGTCCCCTTCCAATATACTGTTTGATATACCAAGAATGGTAACCAAGCAATATCACCTGACTGTCCAAGTATCCAGTGGCTTGAACCCATCTATCACATGACCAACCCCTAGGTTTGATCCAACTAAATCCCTGCCACAGCCAAGTCTATATAAGTCTAAAGTATTATCCAATAAAATATACTTCTCTTCTTTCTTAATTCCATATTTGAAGCTTCCCCAAAAGGCGCTCCTTATCACCCCTTATTCATTAAGTTATTGAATTCCAGCATTATTGTGGCTCAGGTGAATTGCAATTGGGTTGCAATCTGATCCCAGGAAAGACCCTGCAGGTTCAATGCCACAATTTTCTGGAGAATTTTGGCAGTAATAATTCTGTGTTTGGGGCGCTGGGCCGGGGAAACTGAAGCCTGATTGGCTGTAGGGGGGAAGGTTGGATGATGGCAGAAATTTGTACCAAATTAAGGCTGTCATCCTCATTGGTTGGTTGACAGGAAGCTTGTGCAGGGATGGGTACAGGAGCAGGGGCAGAGCTAAACACTACATAACTACTGAACAAGTCAAAGCCATAGGAGTATGGGGTCAGGTATAGGTCAGCTTCCTCATTACCTGCCTCAAAGGCTTGGGTGTAGACAGGTGCATCCACATTTCTGAGCCTTGCCTCCATTGAAGCTGGCTTGACTGCTGCTGGCTTGGCTGCTGGCGCTGTCAAATATATTGCTGTTAAAAACCATTGTAAAAAACCTAGTATAAAATTACTAAAAGTAAGGGCTTACAATTTTTGATTTATTTTTATTGTAATGTCAATTCCACATTTGGAAGTATCTCAAAATTAATTCATACAAACCAGAATTCATAAAATTAATCAAATGCCTTTGTCCCTAAATTAGATAGCTTTTGATTGGCTGTTAAACTGTTATATTTTTATTTTAGACTGCTCACACTACACATCTTGTGTGACTTCATTCTGTTTCATGCTTGTTGATATTTGCTTCTAGATTTCCCAAATTTTGTTTCATTTTAGTCCTTCTGTTAGTGCCTCATATGAATCCTGATTGGATTATAATATACTCCGGAATAGCATCCATCCATCTATCTCACTTGTTGCGCCAGTTCATTTTGTTTGTGGTTTGAACTACACCTCTTGATGTTTTATATAACTTTGTATAACAGGCTAGTGAAATTTTGTTTTTTGTTTGACAGTTCATTTATTAACTGAAATTTTATAAGTTAATTTAATCCTGAATCTTGCGCAACTTAGATTTTGTTCAAATCTGAAACCATTTTGTTTAAATCTGAGGTATTTTTTGTTGTTGCCATAGCTTTTAAAACTACTTTAATATCATTTAGCCATCTATTACATGGATCAAACAATCCAGATCCTAAGCAGAACACAACTTAAGTAAGCCTTGTGACTTAAGAGTAACATTACTCAGATAAGGCCCATGACCATCATGACGTATATGAACGGTATGTGGCTTATAATGATACTATATAACACCTTATATTCATATTAAATAAAGTATCATTTTCTTCTCAAATGACCCCTTTATCTCATTTATTATACTTTCCAGAAGTATAAACTCAACATTGGCTTGCCTGGAAATTCTTTCTACTCACAAACCTTTTTATCAGAGAAAGATTTCATACTCTAAGCTATGTCACCCCCAACCAACAGAAGAAGAATAAAGACTGTGAACCAGATGAAGTACTTATACTATTTTGTACATCCTTTTATCTGACATAATATAGTCCATATGTCATTTCAGGAAATTTTATTATTCACCAAAGACAGCTAGTTGCAGCATAGCAAACCTTCCCAAAAACTCTGCATTCTTATATAAGTGCAAACTTTGGGTTAGTTAAACAAAATATTGTAGAGATGATGAAGAACTAGATGCTCTCTCCCAATCCATGGAGACTATTGAGCAGTCTTTTTATAACTACATTCCACAGATAATTCAGCAGATTCTAATCAACTATGGTCTTGATCCCCACTGGATCTCAGTAGTTACTACCCACATTAAAGGCTCCAAGGACCTCTTCCCGGCTATCATCCAAGAATTGGAAAGACATAGTACTGCCACAGCACAATAATAATCCACCAGTAACAAACTTAGAATTCTTCACAAGAAGCTGATGAAAATCTTTGAGCACTTCCTTTATCTGGAAAAGGATGTTAAAGAACTCCAACAAGACAATAACTTTTTTATGGAGACCTCTGCAACTTCCAGGAACAACTGGCTGAAGGACTTAAGAACATTAAGGCCAACAGTACTGAGTATAACTATGACAAAAAGAGGTAGTTTGTGTTGGAAAAAGTCACAAAACTCTCTCTGAAACTACTTGTCAACAGATAAAAAGATTAGAAGATGAAGTAGATGGGTTGGTGAAGGAGAACCAGGACATCAGAAAAGAGCTCAAATATTTCAGAGGCACTCTGTACACCCCCAGAATCATATCAACTGCTTGACTTCCTGTTTCTCTGTTTTTCCTCCTAAGGAAAGAGTAATACACTTTGAGGAGCCCAGATCACTGAGCAGACTTTCTGTCATGAATGACATTTCAATACTTGTATTGAAAACCCAAGAGTTGAACCCCAGTTCCTGAAGGCAGATCAAACCCTCCAGGACAGTCCAGGACCCTCCAATCTGTTAAGTCACAGGCTCAATTTGTTAAATTACTCAGCAACCCGCTGGCCTACTACAGAGGATTCCCTGAATGGTTGCCAGACTGCCGCCAAACTGGTGCCAATGTTGACCCACACCTACAAAGGAGATATAGCCTGGCTAACAGAGGTTGTGGAAGGACCTACTACTATACCTGCCAACCTGTCAAGCGCCAATACTGGAGTTTTGAAATCAACATTGGAAACCCTGGAATCAAACCCTGACCTCCCAAAGACTACTTGAGTCACACAAAGTGGACAGGAAACTGCCCACTTGCTAAATTGCAAACCCGAGTTGACAAGTTACTCCAAGACCTGCCAGTCACCCAAGGACAATTCCCTGGATGGTCATCAGATTGATGCCAACCTTGAACCATTAAAGATCCAGACCTATGCAGAGGTTGTAGCTTGCCTTAAGGAGGTTAAAAAACCTATTATTAACTCTGCTAATGACCACCAGCAACTGTCAGCCTTCTGTCCAGAATGGGTAGTACAATTGAACTACTCAGGTGACATAGTGAACAGTGGCAGTGGAACAAAGCATTGCCACTTCTATTCACCAGAGCAGGCACAGCCTGAATCTGCCGCCCTCAAGACTCTAAGCCAAGATACATGCCCCGCCAGTGCCTTGTCTGCAAACCTGAACCCTGCAAAAATAGAAGAAGCAAAGTCTCATGGTATAAAAACCCCGGCAGTATGGTGATAACCACATTGTCATTTTCAATAATAAAGTTTTATGAACCTTTGGTTCAAAAAAATCTTACCTTACCTAGTCTTAGTGATCTTCCATCTTTACTCCATTCAAGTAGACCATCAGGCAGCAGCACCCTCTGGAGACCAACCTGATGATCCTGCCCAGGCACTATA
This sequence comes from Entomophthora muscae, assembly GCA_014839935.2. Taxonomy (NCBI): domain Eukaryota; kingdom Fungi; phylum Entomophthoromycota; class Entomophthoromycetes; order Entomophthorales; family Entomophthoraceae; genus Entomophthora; species Entomophthora muscae. The sequence continues at coordinate 225,407 of QTSX02004306.1, forward strand.
CCATCCCCCAAGAGCCCCCTTTGGACCTGTGCATTTTACTAAATACCCACCCAACCCAGCCTACACGGAGTACAACTTGGAGACCATCATCATTGCTGACCCCTTGGTCAGGACTAGAGAAACTGAATACATAGGACATGAAGGAAAGTGATACAAAAGGCTGCCAAGGTTGTTCAAAGACAAGTACAATTATATTCCTGCCTACTTTGTTCCCATGACTCTGCCCTTAACCCCACAACCTGACTGCCCAATTGAGACCCCCACTGCTGCAGAGACTACATCCACCCAACTGTTTGTAGTACTCTATATCACTTTGATAGGAATGGTGGATTCCATGGTCCCTACCTCTGGACCCTGGTCCTTACTCAGGCAATATATGTCTTACATTATCAAGTTAGCACCCATTCTATGGTGGGCTTTACCCGCCGGCTTGGTCCAACCCCATCCCAAGCCGCCCAATGCCTCTACCTATGCCTGGCTTCCTGAAACTTTCCCTGAGAAGTCAGGCTCAATACTTCAACAATGAGTCTCATTACAGCTATGATAAAGACAACACTGCTTAAAGAAGTGCCCCAAGGAATATCATGATGACTGAAACTGTATTAGAAAGCAGTCACACCTCTTTAATCACTCCTGAACAGACTAGACTGCATGGAAGTCAAGATTCATCAGAAGCCATATACCAGGATTTCAGAGGAAAACAATCTTCTTTAAGATGGTCATTCAATACCATCACTTTGATCCCTAACTTTAAACTTGTCAATCTGCTCAAGTTTGATAGAAAAAGTAATGTTACCATTTTATTAAGACTGTATGAAAATACAATATATGGGGATGATGAGGCTATGAAGAATTCCACTATTTTCAACTGCCTGGATTCTGAGACACAAACTATTATTATGTCCAAACTCCTATAACATGGATGGACTTTTGCCAATGTTTCCAAGGCCTTAATGAAATAAATTGGCAGTGAGGAAGCCCTCAATAGCAGAAAGATGTACTTTTTAGAAGGAGATATTAAGAAAGGAGAAACCATGAAAGAGTTTTCAGATAGGTTTTAACTAAAAGCCCAGACCCTGATCTCTCTGAAGACTGCTTTTTTCATTGATGTTAAGTCCGCCTTCTCAATGCAGTACAACCTAACAAAACCTGTCTCTGGCCTTGAAATCCAGAATCTATGGAGCCCATAATTTCTCTAAACTGATACATCACCATATTACCTTCAAGGACAACTTTGAAGTTCCCATACCCTCTGGGAAAAGAATTTTCTATGATAACATAAACAAGCCCTCTTTCTTTGACAAGAAGAAGCCTGATAAAAGTATAACCACTCAAAGAATTACTGGTACCACTAGCACCAGGACATGCTACAAGTGTGGAAATCCTGGCCACATGTCTAGAGAATTCAAGCAGTATGTATTCAAAGTCTCTCATGTAGGATCAGAGTAGTATGATTCAGAAGGAGACTACAAGTATGAGGAAGCTTCTTAAAAAGAAGAGCTAAAAAACTGCTGAGCAGCCATAATGAGGAGAAATCCCTGGATATTCACTTATATGTATCTCCCTTCTCTCTACCCTCAACTCTCTCATATGAAAACCCAGGTGCTACAAGTTGTATTCCTTCACCTGACATGGCTACAACTTTGGAAATAGTAAATTTAAAAGTCAACAAATCTTTAAAACCCTGGATTAGGATCTACTGACCCTGACCCCAGGCTCTTGCTCTGTTACCCTGATCATCAGGAGATAAAAGAGAACCAGCTTCATATGATCCTTACTATTAATGCTCTCATTAGAAAGAAAAGACTAATAATGGAACTTCTGATAGCTCCAGAGGCCCATGAGACTGTTACACTACCATATTCTTACAAATGACTCTCCCTACTACATAAGTTACACACAAGAGTAATAGTGCCAAGAAAATAGCACAAATCCTCAAGTCAATCAATGTCTCTGTTTTTGGGAGGCTGTGAAACAGGGGAGCTAAACTAACTAAGTTTGGCTCTCATCCTGGGGGAAGGATCCACCAGTACATCATCTAGTGCAATACTGGGATAGCTGTTCTAAGTGGCGTCCATAAAGAGGATGCAGCAGATAGTCAGGGGAAGTAGGAATCTAAACCCATCAATATTATCCTGCTAAGCAGCCAGGGGGCCTGCTTGGGAGTGTGCTCTTGGGTTCCCAAACCATCTTCTTGGACCAGAGTAACCAGTTCCTCAGAGGAGAGAGGCATTAGGGGGCAAAGCTTGGGGGCGTCAAGGGGACTGATTAAACAAAAGATAGCTCAAGGTCATTGCAAGTGAGACTTCTCACTACGCTCTCACTGGTAGCAAGAATCTCTTGGGTGCGTCCAGGATTATCCTCAAACATATTCATTAATTGGGTGGGTTTGCTCATACATGGTAGAACAAATAGGAGATACAACTCCAGAGATATGGAGAAGTAGATCATATCATTACCAACGCAGGTGCTAGGATAAAAGTAACAAACTTCAAAAGAGAGACCAACATTCTAACAGAAAGAAATAAAAAAGGGATAATTTTTCTCTTATGCAACACTGGCAAGGACATTTAAGCAAACAAGAGACAAAAACAAACTTAAAGAAAGTATTTATAATGTTTATACTAATTAATTCAGAGTTCAAACTAAAATTTTGAAAGCAAGTGTCATAACTGTGCTGTTTTAGAAGAGTTACAAGGGGAAAATATTTTGGAAACTAGATGATATTTTTTGTTGAGAGATAGTAATTATATAGTCATTGTGAATCAATGAATAACAGGAACATGATTGTATTGATCACACAGTTGGATGGTGAAAGGGGTGTCTTGATCCTGGTAATAGGTCAAGCGCCAAAACAAGGTGTCCACCATAGAGGATTATCATTTGTTTATGTTGATAAATTTATTAATTTGAGTTGACTTCCTAGTTTGATTACAGGTCACTGGGAAATTGGTTTGTGGGTCACAAATCTGCTTGGTTGGAGCCTTGCTGGTGGGTCAAACCTGCTATTTAGACAGACCCTCCTGGCAAAGGGTCAGCCTCCTCTGGAGATAGGCTGTCAGAGAGGTTGTTAGGAGACCGGACGCTGTGCTGTACTAGCTGCTGTTTGGTGGCAGGTAGGACAATCTCACATTGTTTCTGTCTTGCCTTGCAGGGTATCAGGTGGTCATGATGGAGGACTTTGTCTTGTTTGTGCTTTCTGATTCCTTGCATGAGGTAAGTGTTGTTTTTGTTTACCTTTAAGATAATAGCAGGGCCCACCTTTTCTGGCTTTAGTTTACTTTTGTTGGTATTCATGACCCAGACTTTGTTGCCAACCTCATGTCTGTCTTGGATGGGGACAAAGGGCTTTTTTAGGCTCTTGTTTTCTCTTTCTGATTGATTGCTATTGGTCTGTATGACATTGAAATCTGACTGGGATGGAACTTTGCTTGGCGTTTCCAGCTTAGGTCCCAATAGTGCTTGAATAATATTGGGCTGTGTGCCATAGACTAGCTTGAAGGTGCTTTTCCCGGTGGATATGTTCACACAAGTTTGACATACAAGCAATGCAGTTGATAGCTGCTTGTGCCAGCCCTCAGGCCAGCAATAGCGCCCATGTCAACATTAAAAATGTTGACAGTGGCCATGTTGATACTTTTAATGTCAACACTATAGTAAAGTGACAACCTGGTTTTACCTTATGTTGTTTCCTGGATGTCCACACTTTTTAATTTACAAAACACTTTACCCTGAACATTCTGATATAAAAAATATTTTAAAATACATTATTATACTAAAATGACCCTGGAGAGTACAAAACTGCAATAAAAAATTACTATAAGTAATATATAAGGAGATATAAGCAACTATTTTTCAGTTTACTATGTAAATTACACCCCTTATTATAAAATTGTTTTTTATTCCCATAAAAATTAAAATTCCAATGAACCAAAAATTTAGATATTTTATATATCATAATAACTATAAAATATAAAGAAAATACTATTTTAAATTTATTATACTTTATATAAGCACAACTGAAAATATCTCATACCTTAAAGATAAATTAACAAAATATAAGATATTTCTTACTAAACCACATTAAAACTGTATCTAAAACTTACCATTTATACCTAAAAGTCTTAGTACACTATAAAAAATAAATAAAATAAAAGTTTAAAAGTAAAAAATATACAGGCAAAACAAGGTTTATTAAGCTAATTAAAGCCACCAGCAAGAACAGTGGCAACGTCCTCAAGGTACTTCTTAGTCTTTGCCACCTTGTACTTTTTCTTTACCACCTTCTGAACGTCCTCCTGGTAGTCCTGCTCCTTGGACTTTTGCTTCTTGGGGGCTACCTGGTTGGCCAGGTTGCAAAACTTGGAGACAGTCTGGGCCTGCTTCTCCTGCAGCTTCTGAAAGAACTTGTTATATTTGGGGTTTGACCCAAACTTCACCTTCAGGTGCTTGTGTCAAACCTCAAGGCTAAAGGTGGTCTTCATCTCCCCCTTGAGGCAGGCGCCCTGGAAATTTCAAAGGGCAGTGGCCCCGCTCTTACCTCTCCAGGCAGTCACCTTCTTGCCCACCCATTGGCGCTCAAAATAATCCAAGTAACCTTTTAAGATGGTGGAGTGCTTCTTGATGTAAGGGTCCTCCAGAAGGGCCTCAAAGCCAATCCCATTATGCTCTGGGCGCACAAAAGCCAAGGCAGCAAACTGAGTCAAGTCAAAGCAGCACTTCCCCTTACCATTTTTAAGATACTTCTCAAAAAGGTCCTTCTCACTCTTGAGATTATTGATGAGGGCCTGCCTAAAATGGAAGAAGCAGCCCTGGACTTCTCCATTAGGGGGTCTCAAAGGCTCTGAACTGAGCTTGCTCAAAGTCCATTATGATAACATTTGGCCCAAGTGAGCGCGCATGAGCTAGCTGCTCTGCAGCTAGGGTTGACTCATCCTTCTTAGCAGAGAAGGGATTTGCCCTTATGGCATGAGTGAGAGGGGGGAGCTGGTTGGTGGGAAGGGAGCTCAAAGAATCCTGGACAATCTTGAAGGCTCTGGTGTAGACTTCAGTCTTGGCAACAGGAAAGAGAAAGAAGACAAGGGGGATAACCTGGTCATTGAACTGCCCATGCAGGACCCAAAGCTGCTTGAATAGGGAGGGGCAAGTAGCAAATGTGCCGTTGCACAGCCAAGTGGTAGCAGTGTTCAGCTGCTCCAGGTTTTGGGTTGTGACTTAGGCTATAATCCTATCCTCCACTTCCTGTCAATTGTCATGGAGCAGGAACATCTCACCATCCCAACTTCTTGAGGGCATCTGTGAGGACCAGGTCTTCAATTTTAGTGGTGCTCTTGGCCAGGGGGTTTGAGGCTTGACACCTATCACTTAAAGCTTTACCACTGATTGTGGGTTGGCACCCTCTTCAAGTTGGTTGGGGAGAGGTACTTGCAAGCAAGCACAGCCAGCTGGGTGGCAGAAAGATCTTTGGAGGTGGGCATCACCTGGACAAGATACCACTTGAGGAGGCAGGCAATAGTGGTATTTGGCATGATGCCAGTATGCTTGCCCTTGATGGTTTGGACCAAGTCCCAGCGCTCAGTGTTGAGCCTCACTGGGCAGGAGCAGTCCTTGAAGGTGTAATGGCAGCTCTTGAAGCCCCAGTTGGCATTGTTACAAGAGAAAATAAACCCATTGACCATCATGGCCGGCCCACCATTTACGCTCATGATTGGGAAGTATTTGGGCAAGGAAGAGGGAACCTTAAATTTGCTGTCAACATTGCAGATGTTGTGGGCAAACAGAGGGTTACAGGGGCCATCAGGAGCATGGCGGAAGCCAGGGAAGTAATTGGGACAGGGCTTTGAATCATCCACAGATGAGCTTGAAGGGGGAGTTTGGTGGTGGTGGGGAAGCAGAAGGGGGCTTATTGTGGTGCTCCTCATGTGCAGGAGACTTATCCTTGGGTGAGGACTTTTGGGCTGAGAGCTTCTTCTTGGTTGGCTCCTTGTCAGAAGCTGAGTTGTAAAAACTGTGCTCTGTAAGGGAGCCAACAGATTACTCTCCCCCAGTGGAGTGAACAGGGCTCTTCTCAGGAGAGGGCTCAGGGGAGCGCTTGGGTGACGGCTTTGGGGATGGTTTTGGTGTGGCCTTCTTTGATGAGACAGGCTTCTTTTTGGTGGGGTTGGTTGGCTTTGAAGGACGCTAGGTTCCTTTGGGATGTTTGGAAGTGTTTTTGTCCTAAAATAATAAGTAAAATGGTTTAAAATAAAGCAATGTATGTAAAAAAACAAACAAAACATCTAAAAAGCATAATATATAAAAAGTAAATATTAGATGGTTTTTATTGGCACTTGATAGTTAAAAAATACTTGTATAGTTTTTATTTTACTAAAGCTATGAATAAAAAATTAAAAGTTAAGAGAAATATGCAAAAGTATTATATTTAGATTTAGATTTTATTTTAAAAATTAGAAAATATGAAAGAGAAAAGTCAAAAATACAACATATCAAAAAATGAGAATTTTTTATTGCAGTAGTTTTAAAAGCTATGGCAACAACTGAAAATACCTCAGATTTAAACAAAATCCAACTATCAGGTTAAAACATACACTCTGTTAACAGGGTTTATTGGTGTTAATGGACAAAATGAGTCAACACAGCAACAAAGGGCTCACACACAAAGTAAAACCATTCAAAATACAATCCAAACTACATTGATTCACAAATTAAATGGTGTGAGTTGACTTTCGGTATACATATGTTTACTATGTGAATTGATGACAAAATACACCCAAGCGTGATGTGTCAAAACTCAATCCAAAAACAAAACACAATAGCAACTCACTATTGTAACAAAATTACTCAATCAGTTTGTGCAATGGGTTGTAATTAAGAATGATACCAAGGTATGTAAAATAAGACACAAAATCTGAAACAATTTTTTTAAAAATATTGTATTGGGTACTTAATTTGGCGTAAAATATGGGAAATGGGTGAAAATTATTTTGAGGATTCTAAAATGGGTGTGGTAAAACCAAAAACAACTAACTAAGAAACAAAAAATCTATAATTGGGATATTGGATGGGGAAAATATTAATTGAATATCCATAAACAGATAAAAGTAAAAATAATAATAGGGAGTAACTTAATTAAGTTTTATTTAATATTTTATTAAATTCTCAAAATGAAAGGAACACAGCAACAGAGTATCAATACACCTGTTGTGCACCGCAGTTGTGGTTGCCCCTGCGGGTCAAAGAATAGAGTTAGTGCAACCCAAGTGCCTACTCAAGGAGGAGACGGGAGAGGAGAGTTCCATAGTGACGCTGCACTGATACAGCCGGTTCATTGAGCTCAAGCTGCTAGGGTATGGAGAATAAACCCTTGGGTCCCAAAGCTGATCCAGAAGCCCACTAAGGTTACCACTACCAAAACAGTTAGAGACAAGGAGGTAGAACTTACTTTGTATGTGTTTGACGTTGTGTAACGGCAAGAGTTGGTCCTGTCAGCCATGCTGGAGAAGGTGAAGCCTGTACTTGATACTAGCTACAAGTCCTACATTGGTGATGGCAATCAGGAGGATGACAAGGAGCCCCAGTTTTATCAAACCAATGAGGGACAGCTGGTGTTAAAAAAGGTTGAGACTTTTATACCAAGGTACCTATGCCCTGTGTTGTGCCCAATACCAACAAGTCAATCCCTGCCGCTAAAAAGCCCGCCCAGAAGCGCATCCCTGACATCAAACGCATCATCCTGCTTAAGCTAATGTACAAATCAGGGGATTACAGGGTGGCCGCAGCCATTGTTGGGGTGGATCTCAAGTACGCTTCCAAGACATTCAACAATTTTATCAATACTGGCTGAGTCCTTGCCGCGGAGAAATCCTTGCGTATATCAACCATGCTCACCAAGGAGCACAAATGGGCAATCTGCCAGTGGATAACCCAGGATTGCCATCTTGAACCGGCAAATATACAGGCCATGGTCAAGTCTACTTTTGGGGCTGAGGCTTCAATTTCCTTTTACTATCATCTGGTGAAGGGAATGCACTTTTCCTGGAAAAAGCTTGGGGTATAACCCTATAATAGAAATAGCCCAACCAACATTAGACCCAGAAAAACTACACAGAGGCGTACACTGCCCTCAAAGCCAAGGGGACAGTCAAATTTTACTATATTGAAAAATCAGCATTTGCCTCGTCTATGCGCAATGCATATGGCTATGTCCCCAAAGGCTCCAATAACGGGATGGCTTGGCGTGCTGCAGTCTGTGCCACAGCCTACTTGATGGTGGCTCTCCTTGGTCCAAAGGGGGTCAAGCTGTACCAAATGATATTGGGTTCACATAACAGCAGGACCTTTCTATCACTTCTCTGATTAGTCCAGGAGCACCTGAGGTGCACAAGCCCTGGCTTCACCAATGTCATTGTGTTTAACAATGTTGGTCTCCACAAAGTGGCTGACATTCTTGAAGAATTTCCATCAATTGACACCAGTATTGCTGTGGGCCCCCAGTGATTGGCCACAGCAAATTTTTGCCTTTTCTTCCTCCCAGCCTATTTGCCCTTCCTAAATCCTATTGAGGAAGTCTTTGGGTGGCTCAAGCAAGTTGTCAAGCGAGGAACCCCAACTGGGACCAAGGACCCTTTTAATTTTCTGCAGGCTGGGATCACACCCTCCCACTGAGACTGTGGCCAAATTCTATGACCACACTGATTTGTTCATCCCCGTGTGTCTAGCCAAACAGCCAATTAATTAAAGGCTTAGTGTCCAATTTTTTATATTCACTAATTTAATATTCAAGATTGATTAATTATCATTTTATATTTTGATGTTTCCACGCCCGCAATCACATTCAGAAGGACCATCAATAGATGTAACTAATTTATTTATTTTATTATATATTATTTTATTATGCCATCTGAGGCAATCCCAAAGGCTCATTACTGGATTACACAAATGGATTTATACCACTTTTGTCAAATAAATATAAAATAGTCTTATAAAAATTAAATGTAAAATGTACAAGTTGGAATTTATTTTATTAACATATTATTTTATGCTTTTATGAATCCTGTTTCTGCAATATATTTTGCAAAACTGGTTTACTGAAATAAGAATTAGAAAATTTTATTATAATAAAAATAATATGAATTGTAATGAAATTTATTAGAAGAGAGAATTTATTGCAAACACCTGTAGTGAGTTTTTTGGTATGTACTCACCCTGCAATAGAGGTGGCGCACAACCTCCACAGCCACACTGTGGACAGTGGATACGCCCTTATTAAAAAACTCCCACCTGCTGGTGAAGGGGAGTAGGGTTAGGTGCAGACTGAGGAGCAGCTTTTCAGGCAGGGCTACAACCCGTAAATCCCTGCCAGGACCAGGGCGTCTTTTACCATGTGGTCCACCAAGTCATATCCAGGGGGGACCTTCTTCCTGTCAAGTGCAAGCCAGGCCTTGTCAATTCCCAGAAGGACCCCATCTAGATCCACTACGCTGGCGCTCATCCCAAAGAAGAAAAGGTACTACAGGTAAACCACCAAGTGAAGCCTTTGCCCAACAAAGGCTTCTGTGAACTCACATAATTTATTATAGACCACACTGATCTTCTTATTGTGCCTGGTCTTTGCAAAGGTAAGATCCATTGCCAAGGGGAGCCCTGTCTCATCTGCACTCCAGGCAAGCCCAAAGTCCGCCAGGAGGATCTTAGTTTTCTTGACGGCTGTTGCATTTGCAACAGCCAATTTCCCCACCGTGCGCCAGAAGTTGTCCAGAAGTTAAGATAGGGTATGCTCCAACAGGAAGCAGAAGCAAGCAGCCGCATGTACCTGGCCCATCTCTGGTACATTCTTAAATGGGAGTGTTGCCAGGACGTCCCAAATAAGCTCAATGGAGTTTACACAGTAAACTGCTCTGAGGTTAACCAGGTCCAGGCGGACCAGTTAGCATCCTTGTAGGCTGTAACTGCCCACTTGGATGCCCACTCACCATGTGTCAGCCCAGCCAATGCCTCCCTGGACATAGGAAAGGACCCGTGGATGCGGTCTTCCAGCTCTTGCAAGACAGGGGGGATAAATACAACTGCTTGGCCACATATGTGGCGTAGTTGGCGTAGAATGTGGCCAGGACAAAGGGGGCCAGGACTTGGCAGAGTTTACTGTCTATGTTCTCTAAAAAACAGGTAATTATTTGCAAATTTTTATTAATTTTATTTTTTTATGTTACCTTTATGTGTTTCTTCCTTGCTGGCTGCTTCAGCAGGCCTGGCCATTTTTGGCGCAAGCAATTGCGCTGGCAATTCAGTATCCTTGTCATGAATGACATTTCACTACTTTTATTGAAAAACCAAGAGTTGAACAACAGTTCCCTGAAGGCGGATAAAACCCTCCAGGACCGTCCAGAACCCACCAATCCGTTAAGTCACGGGCTCAAATTGTTAAATTACTCTGCAACCTGCCGGCCTACTATGGAGGATTCCCTGAATGGTTGCCAGACTGCCGCCAAACCGGTGCCAATGAAGACCCATACCTACAAAGGAGATGTAGTCTGGCTAAAGGAGTTTGGGGAAGGACCTACTACTATACCTGTTAACCTGCCAAGCGCCAATACTAGAGTTTTGAAATCAACATTGGAAACCCTGGAATCAAACCCTGATCCTCCAAAGACTACTTGAGTCACACAAAGTGTACAAGAAACTGCCCACTTGTTAAATTGAAAACCCAAATTAACAAGTTACTCTGAGACCTGTCAGTCTCCCAAGGATAATTCCCTAAATAATCACCAGATTGATGCCAACCTTGAGTCACCAAAAATCCAGACCTATGCAGAGGTTGTAGCTTGCCTTAAGGAGGTTAAAACAAAACCTATTGTTAACTCTGCTTTGACCACCAGCAACTGATAGCCTTCCATCCAGAATGGGTAGTACAATTGAACTACTCAGGTGACATATTGAACCTTGGCAGTGGAACAAAGCATTGCCACTTCTATTCACCAGAGCAGGCACAACCTGAATCTGCCGCCCTCAAGACTCTAAGCCAAGATCCATGCCCCACCAGTACCTTGTCTGCAAACCTGAACCCTGCAAAAATAGAAGATGCAAAGTATCATGGTATAAAAACCCTGGTGGTATGGTGAAGATCACATCATCATTTTCAATAATAAAGTTTTATGAACATTTGGTTTGATAAATCTTACCCTATCTAGTCTTAGTGATCTTCCATCTTAATTCCGGTCAAGTAGACTACCAGGCCGCCGCCCCCTCCCAAGACCAATCTGCTGAATTGCCCCAGGCATTATACTGTACCCCAGGAGCCCCCTTTGGACCTGTGCACTTTACTGAATACCCCCCATCCCAGCCTATTCAGAGTACAGCTTGAAAACCATCCTCATTACCAACCCTTTGGCAAGGACTATAAGTACCAAATACATTAGACGCAAAGGAAAGAGGGTTGAGATACCGCCCTTATTGTTCAAAGACAAGTACAACTACCTACTAGCGTACTTTGTTCCCATGACTCCACCATTAACCTCAAGACCAGACCGCCCACTGGAACCTACTGCCACAGCCGCAACCACCTCTACCCAACTGTTTGGAGTACTCTACATAGCTTTGACAGGATTGGTGGATTCTGTGGTCCCCAACTCCAAACACTGGTCCTTACTTGGGCAATCTGTATCTTATATTATCAAGTTAGCTCCCATTCTATGGTGGGCCCTACCCGCCAGCTTGGCTGCACCTCACCCCAAATCTCCCAATGCCTCTACCTAAGCCGGGTTTCCTGACATTATGACAATCTTTTACAAATATGGTAACCTGGGCCCCAAGATGTTGTTAACACTTGGGGCAACTTGTATGCTCTTTTTTGTGATAATCACTTATTACACCCATAAGGCAATTACCTCCCTGATACTCTCATGGATGAATAACTAACCTGCCAAAGAATTAAAAGACCCGGCACTTGGTGCAGAACCCCAGAACCTTGCCATGTCACAAGTACAAAATGTGATAGTAAACCAGGCCATGACCAAGGTGGATATGCCCCAGATGGGCAAACTCACCTTAGAAGAAGCCTGCTGAGCCATGCCAGTCCTCTGCCTCCATTTCCAAACCAACACCAACGCCTACCCCCAGTGACACTGAAAAAGTCTTGGGGGTGGCTGCCATGCTATCAGGAGATGCACTAGATTAGTTTGGAAAGGCCACTGCCAAAGATGTTGAATTTTGCCTTGGCTACTCAAGATTTGAAGCTAAACTCATGAGCACTGGCAATGACCAAGACACCAGATACTACACACTGAACTCTCTGTTAGAGATCCAACAAGCAAACCACCCTATCCAAGCCTATATCAATGAGTTCCCTAAACTTAAGACTTGTAATAAACTTGAAGACAAATTAGCCACCATTATCTTCAGAAAGGGAGTTAATTTAGCCATGAAAGGCTTATTGAAGCACCACCTGCCTATATTGAGCCTGGAGGAACTACTTCCCCTATGCAAAGGCCTGAGTCTAAACCAAGAGTGACAGAACTTGTACCCAACCTGAGCCATCAGAGCCATGACACCCAACCAACCAGGAATGTCCCCCAAAGGGTTACAACGCCACTATCAAGATGGGTTATGTTTTTACTGCCACAAGGCCAGTCATCTAACCAGAGCATGCCCTAAGAAGAATAAACCTCCTATATCCTTGGCAAAAATAAACACATCTGTGCAATCTTACAAATTCATCCAAGTGACTATAGACCTTCTTGGGAATCAGCGCCAGATTGAAGCTTTATTGATACAGGAGCTGATGAAAGCTTCATTGATGCCAACCTGACAAAGGAACTAGGATTAACAGCTTCAGAGCGCAGCCTACAATTAATCATGGGAAACAGCTCTCTGGATACTGGCTATGAATATGAACAAGAACTTCCTTTGACAATTGGACAGGACGTGTACCCAACCCCCTTGATCCTCTTGCCAGGATTGCCACATCCCCTAATATTGGGCAATTCATGATCCGACAGACACAGCCTTATCCTGAACTATTGTAAACAGACCACTGCTTTGGGACAACCTGAATCTTGTGACAGTGTTCTGTTCTGTATGGGTTGTGGCAGAGCCCAGACCAACAGACTCTTAACCATAAAGATGGAACCCAGCATAAAGACACTACCTAACCCCCTGCAGAAGTGAGACCAGGTATTTAGCAAAGAGGAAGCCATAAAACTACCCAGCCACTCAAATTATGACCACACTATAGACCTACTACCGGGCACCTAACCACACCACAGCCCCATTTATAGTTGCAACCACTGTGAGCAGGTGGTCTTGAAAGCATACCTAGAGGATATGACAAAAAAGGGTTTCATCCAAGTGTCAAAAGCACCCTGCTTGTCGCCCATGCTGTTTGTAGGTAAAAAGGATGGTGGAATGTGTCTATGCGTAAACTATCAGAAACTGAGCAACATTAAGGTGAAGAACCGCTACCCCATCCCTAACGCTGATGACCTTTGTGATGTACTGACTGGAGCCCAGGTGTACTCAAAAATTGACCTTTGTGATGCCTTACCCAGATCCAAATCAAAGACAGAGACAAATACAAGACAGCTTTCAAAACCAGATATGGATTGTACAAGAGCCTAGTAATGCCATTTGGTCTCTTCAACGCCCCCAGCACTTTCCAAAGGATGATCAACACTGTCCTTGGGGAATACCTTGACCGTTTTGTGTTGCATATTTAGACAACATTCTCATCTACAGCAAGACCCATGAGGAACACCTGTGCCAACTGGACCTTATACTAGGAAAACAATCCCAAGTGAATTTACATGATAAGCTTAAGAAATGTGAATTCTTTCAGTCTGAAGTTGAGTTCCTGGGATACATAGTGAAGACCAGTGGGTTTGCCATAGCACAGGACAAAGTAGAAGCAATAACATCTTGGCCAGTGCCCAAATGCAGGAAAGATGTGAGAAGTTTTTTTGGCCTGGCAAATTATTGCAGGGATTTCATCCAAATATTTTCTCACATTACCCTTCCCCTGACCTGTCTTTGCTCTGACAAAGTCCAGTTTGCCTGGACCCCTGAATGTACTTCTGCCTTTAAAGCCTTGAAACTTGCTTTCACCTCTTCCCCTGTCCTGGCCATGCCCAACCCATCCAAGCTGTTTATACTGGAAACCAACACATCCAACTTTGTAGTGGGCAGGGTCCTTATTTAGGAAGGAGGGGATACTATGCTACATACTGTAGCATATTACTCCAAGAAGATGCTTCCCAAGGAAGGAAACTACTCAATATATTACAAGGAGATGCTAGCCATAATGAAGACCCTGAAACGTTGGCGCCAATACCTATGTGGCGCTGAATATCCAGTAAAGGTCTTGACAGACCACAAGAACTTGGTCTACTTCTTCAAACCACGCCAGCTTAACCAACAACAAGAAAAATGGGCCTTAGAGCTGGCTGACTATACCTTGACCATTGACTATAAGCCTAGGAAAGTGAACATGGTACCTGACGCCCTGAGTAGAAGAGCTGATCTGACTCCTCCCTCTGCAGAAACCAAGGACCACAACACACATGTACTCCTTGACCCTGCCAGCCTAGGCAGTCAAAAGATGTACATGAAGATCATGGCCCACAAACCTGACATAATCAAGGCGCAGAAATGATACAAATACTAAGCAGAACTTGTTGACAACTTGACCTCAGACCCAGAGAGCCTCCACCACAAGAAAGGATTCTCACTGAAAGGATCCACCCGCTTTTACACAACCAGATCTATGTACTAGAAGGTAAAATAAGGACCAAAGTACTCATTGATTATCATGACTCAGATATGGTCAGCCACTCTGGCAGACTCAAGAAACTCCAGGGAATCAAGAAGAATTATGCTTGGCCCCAAATGGACAAAGACATGGCTGCCTACATCAAAGGCTGTGAGACATGTGGAAGAACCAAACTCCGTTGATCTAAACCTGAAGGCCTGCTAAGACCACTAGACATACCAGCGGGACCCTGGCAGCTTGTTTTAATGGATTATATTGTAGAACTGCCCCCCTCAAATTTGTTCAATACCATTCTGGTCATGGTAGATAGGTTTACTAAGATGTCCTATTTTATCCCTACCACCACCCACTGCACTGCTGCAGAGACAGCTAGACACTTCCACAACCGCATCCTAACTCAAAACGGTACTCTGGGGGAAATCATCACTGATAGAGGACCCTGATTCACCTCAAAATACTGGACTCAGGTGATGAATGATTTGGGGGTAAAGCACTGTGTATCAACCTCCTACCACCCACAGGCAACAGCCAGACTGAACAAGTGAACCAAATACTTATCCAATACCTACAATGCTACACTAACACCAACCAAGATAACTGGGCAGAGATGCTACCCATGGCACAGTATGCTTACAACAGCAAAGACCACACATCTACTGGAATGTCCCTCTTTAAAGCCAATTATGGCTTTGACCTATCCTGGAACCCCAGTATTGGTAGTAAGGAAATAAGCCTGTCAGGACAAACCTGGATTGAACAGATAAACAACACCCAACAAACCTGTCTTAAGAATCTGACCTGTGCTGTCCAGACTTTTAAGGCGTTTGCAGACAAAAAGAGGACCCCTGGGAAACCGTTGAAGGTAGGAGACAAAGTCTATTTGGACTCTCAAAACATGCCTCTGACTGTCCCCTGTCAGAAGTTAACCCACAGAAGAAGTGACCCTTACAATATCACCAAGCTAGTAGGTGAAGTAGCATTTGAACTAGAATTACCCCCTTATGGAAAATACATAATGCCTTCTACTGCGTGCTTCTATTCAAGAAAGAAGAAAACTCCCTCTCCCACCAGAAACTCAAGACTGACCCCCCTCCCATCCAAGTAGGACGCTCTGAAGAATATGAAGTTGAATATGTTCATGGAGACTGTACCCACTAAAAACCCTCTGGTACTACATCAAGTGGAAGGGATACCCACCCAAGGAAAGCACCTGGGAACCATTAAGCAACCTACCCAAAGCTCAACTACCAAACCAAAAATACCTTGAGAAGAAGGCCAGGAAGAGACCCCCAGGAAGGAAGGGGATGATGTCATTAATGACATTCAATAATTGTATTGAAAACCTGGGAATTGAAACCTGGGTCTCAGGGAGATCCTTATGTTGACCAGAGTGAACAGGAAACTGCCCCACTGCCAGTTGGGTCAAACCCTGGACCACCAGAGATGAATGGCCCCAAACAGGGGGAACAGAAACCTGCCATCTTGTCAAGCGCCAATACTGGAGTTTCAAAATCAACATTGGAAACCCTGGAATCAAACCCTGACCCTCCAAAGACTACTTGAGTCACACAAAGTAGACAGGAAAACACCACTTGTTAAATTGCAAACCTGAGTTGACGAGCTACTCCAAGACCTGCCAGTCTCCCAAGGCAATTCCCTGGATGGTCATCAGATTGATGCCACCCTTGAGCCACCCAAGACCCAAACCTATGTAGAGGTTGTAGCTTGCCTTAAGGAGGTTAAAACAAAACCTATTGTTAACTCTGCCAATGACCACCAGCAACTGCCAGCCTTCCATCCAGAATGGGAGGTACAGTTGAACTACTCAGGTGACATAGTGAACAGTGGCGGTGGAACAAAGCATTGCCACTTCAATTTGCCAGAGCAGGCACAACCTGGATCTGCCTCCCTCAAGACTCTAAGCCAAGATCCATGCCCCGCCAGTGCCTTGTCTGTGAACCTGAACCCTGCAAAAATTTAGGAAGCAAAATCCCATGGTATAAAACCTGGCAGTATGGTGATGACCACATCATCATTTTTGATAATAAAGTTTTATGAACCTTTGGTTCAAAAAAATCTTACCTTACCTAGTCTTAGTGATATTCCATCTCAACTCCATTCTAGTAGACCATCAGGCAACCGCCCCCTCTGGAGAACAACCTGCCAATCCTACCCAGGCACTATACCGTCCCCCAGGAGCCCCCTTTGGACCTATGCATTTTACCAAATACCTGTTCAACCCAGCCTACGCAGAGTACAACTTGGAGAGCATCCTCATTGCTGACCCCTTGGCCAGGACTAGAGAAACTGAATACATAGGACGTGAAGGAAAGTGGTACAAAAGGCCACCCAGGTTTTTCAAAGACAAGTACAATTATCTGCCTACTTTGTTCCCATGACTCCTCCCTTAACCCCACAACCCAACCGCCCAATTGAGACCCCCACTGCTGCAGAGACTACGTCCACCCAACTTTTTGGAGTACTCTATATCACTTTGAAAGGAATGGTGGATTCCATGGTCCCTACCTCTGGACCCTGGTCCTTACTGGGACAATCCATGTCTTACATTATCAAGTTAGCACCCATTCTATGGTGGGCTTTACCCACTGGCTTGGTCCAACCCCATCCCAAGCCGCCCAATGCCTCTACCTATGCCTGGTTTCCTGACAATCCTCTGCTCTGGCACGCTTGGCAGGTTTGAGATGTTCATACATCTTTGGGTTGTCAACCCAAACAGACAGTGCAGAAAGATTTTACAACTTAAGCTAGAGGCCCTCAACCACTGTCTTCTGGATGTTGAGAAGACGCTTGATGGTATTCTCAGGGGTGTCTGGCATTTTTGTCATTAGTGCCTTTGCGGACACCTTGTCAATTTTGTCCCCAGTGAGGATGGCGGACTTAGCTTTTGCTTTGACCTTGCGGCTGATGTCTTTGATTTTGGATTCACCAAGTCAAGGTCTTTGAGTAGTTTTCAAGTTCTCTCATTTGATTTTTTACTAACCTTTTCATATGTTTTTATAGCTTTTGCCCCAATAATTCTATATTTTTGATACTTTTTCCTCTTTGTTGTTTCTTTATTATTTTCCTATCTACTACATTATCCCATCTTTTTACCCATTTTGTATATATTTTACGCTCATCTCAATATGTGTTGTTTGCTTTGTGTTGGCATTGCTTCCTTGATTACCATATTATTTTTGGCGCTTGAAATAGCCACTTGTGAAAATATTAACAACAATTTGGTGATCAGCTAAATTTGAATTAGAAAATTATAATGTTAACTGTTTTTAGATAAAGTTGTTACTGATCCAAATATAAAACCTTAATGATAAACTTTAAGCCAATCAGGAGCCAAGTGATAAAGTGATTGTTGTGACATAAAGGTCATTCAATAATTCTTTGGTGTATGTGCACTAATTAATATGATTGGCTGGATGTTTTGCCATTGTTTGTTATTGCCCCTGTGGAAAGTTGTTGATGGACTAGTGCCCAATCAGCTACTGGGTTAGCACTAGTCCATCAACAACTTGCCACAGCAGCAATGGCGTACAATGGCAAAACATCCAGCCAATCATATTAATTAGCGCACATGCATCAAAGAATTATCAAATGACCCTTTATGTCACAACAATCACTTTATTACTTGGCTCCTGATTGGCTTAAAGTTTATCATTAAGGTTTTGAATTCAGATCAGTAACAACTTTATCCAAATACACTTAACCTATAATTTTCTAATTTAAATTCAGTTGATAACCAAATTGTTGTTAATATTTTCACAAGGGGTGTGTTTAAGTGCTAAAATAACTGTGTTATGGATCTAGATACATGACATAGTAAATATATGATTTTATAGAAATAAGCTAGCCATAAAGAATAAAGCCAACTATAAACAAAGATAACATGAACAATTGAAATTCAAAAAAAGATAATATAAATAGAAAATGTTTGGTGACAGGGGTTTATTGGGGCTGGGGAGAGTGATGCCTAGGAGGCGGAATAGTGTGGGAAGGAAGATGTAGAGGTGGTGCTGGCCTGGGGGGTCTGGGATTGGGTGGGTTGGGCTTTCAGGTGAGGGGTGTTGGTGGCGTGGGTAGAGGCAGGAGGATTTTGCATGATGGTCACCATATAACGCTCATTGTATTCCTCATTGGTCATTGGCTGGATGGGTTGGTAGGTGATAGTGGCCTGAGGTGGAAGATGCTTATCCTTATGTGATTGGTTGCCCATGTTCACATGGAAAACCATTTGCACAAACAAGTTAGCCACCATCTGGAAGCCAAAGAGAAAATTGTGGTCAAGGACCCCAAGATAAAGGTTGTTAAAAGCCTGAAGGCGGCGCTCCCGGAGTGTATCTCCAATATTAAAGAACACAACATCAGCCAGATGGATGTTGCGTGACAAGCTGGGTACACAGAGGCCTGGTACCCGTGTCCCTGGATGGCCTTGAGGGCAGTGGAGCTACCCTCCATCTGGTGGCTTAAGAAAACCTGGTACTTGAAATTTGAGCCATTCCAGGAGTTGAGTAATCCACCAAGGATGTGGCTGTATGAGTAGCCATTTATGAAATCTGGGTTTGTCCAAAAGTAGACAAAATCCTTGGCTGAAACAGTCAGAAATGCACCAATGAATGTCCCCTTCTTGACCTTCTTCATTCCTTTTTGAGTGGCAGCTCTTCCTTGCTTGCCAAAATCATCAAAATCTATTGATAGCTTGTAATAGGAGATGAACATGACATCATCAGTTAGACTAATCAGGCATTGGACCAGGGTTGATTTGATGGCAGTGTCAAACGGGGAATCCTTAGTGCCATCCCATTGGTTGCCGGCAAAATTGGTAAGAGCCTGTATGGAAGCCACCTTCTCATACATCCAGAGCTGAGCCATGTGCTCAGACACCCAAATGCCATGGTGCACAAGTTGCTTCTGGACCTGGGTCAAGGGAAGCTTGGGATCCTGCTGGAGGAGGTCAAGCATGATTGGGTTTGCCTCAGATATTTGTGACTTGGGGGCCTTCTTGGGCTTCTTGCTGTCCCAATCAGATTCCCCTTATTCATTAATTTATTGAATTCTTGCATTATTGTGGCTTGGGTGAATTGCAATTGGGTTGCAATCTGATCCCAGGACAGACCCTGCATATCAGGATACCAGGAGAACCGTGGAGCTCTGGCAGGTGAGGGAGGAGTCAAAGCAGGTACTGGCATGGCCCACCAGATGATGGGACCTAACTTTACCAGGTAGGAAAGGGCCTTCCCAGCCACAGCCCAAAGTCCAGCCGCTGGCAAGGCAGAGTCAATCAATCCTGTGAGCGCAAGGTAAAGAACTCCCAGGAATTGACTAATCTGGCCAGTGGCATCAGAAGTGGGGGGTTAAGATGGTTGGTTTGGGTGTTGTGGGCAGTTCCATGGGGACCAAGTAGGTGGCAGGATTGTTTTACTTCCTGTTTAAGATCAAAGGGTAGATGGTGATTGCTTTGCCGTCACAAAAAATTTGGTAGGATTCCTTGGGAGCGTTTTGCCAGGTGTACTACTGCAAGTCTTCTAATGTCCAGGGTTTGTGGTCAGGATTGGCGGGATACTCAGTGAAATGCACAGGGCCAAAGGGAGTGTTGGGTGGGCGGTAGTAGTCAAAGGCTTTGGTTTTATCAACTGGAGTCTGACCATTTATACCAGTAGATGGTTATTGATGCTTGGATGTATGCAGATGGAAGAGTATCAAAAATAGGTATGTGAACAGATTGGTGAACCAAAGGTTCATAACAACTTCTTTTGGTAAGGATGATGATACAGAACTTTTTCAAGTGCTTTTGATCTATATACTTACTCACATGAAGGTGCCTCTGGGTATTCTTCTGATGCTATCTGTGTGGCAAGGCTTGGCATCTCAGGTTCTGCTGTTTGGTTGGCTACTTCATGGTTATTTTTGGGGTTTTCAGGAACAGTTGTTTGGCTTTCTGATGGTCCATCTTGGCTTGGCTGGCCATTGGTTCTGGCAGGTTTGGCTTCTGGGGTTATGGGGGTTTTCCCAATTTTATCACTAATTTTGGACTGGTTTGACTGGCTTTCCTGAGCCCAAAGAACTTGATTAAAAAAGGGGTCCCCAATTGGGGACTCCAAATTACTTAATGGAGGATGGGCTTGATCTGGGTTTACTGGGCAGCTAAAAATAGCCTGCCCAGGCCCAGCCAAACCCACCAAGGCTTGAGTGTAGCTTTTGGGCCCATAGCAGGCCCCTCAGCTACCACCAGGGCAGTAATGGTTTCTGTATCTGGATTTGCTTTGAAAAGCAAAAATCCAGATGCAGGTAATCTCCCCGCCTGCTAGTCCCGCCTGGTGGCTAGGAGCGGGTTTGATTCCCCCTGTGCCTTAAAATTGTAACTTTTGTAACACTGGAGGTTCAGTGCCAGAATTTCCTGAAGAATTTGGGCATTGATGATTTGTTGCTTGGGACGCTGGGCTGGGGGAGCTGAAGCCTGATTGGCTGTAGGGGGGAAGGTTGGCTGGTGGCAGGAAGTTGTTCCAAATCAGGGTTGCCATCCTGATTGGTTAGTTGGTGAGCAGCTTGTGTGGGGGTGGATACGGGAGCAGGGGCAGAGCTAGACACTATGTGACTACTGAACAAGTCAAAGCCATAGGGGTCGGTGGTCAGGTACAGGTCAGCTTCCTTGTTACCCGCCTCAAAGGCTTGGGTGTAAACAGGTGCCTCCACGTTCTGAGCCTTGCCTCCATTGAAGCTGACTTGGCTGCTTGTGCTATCAAAGATATTGCTATTAGAATCTATTGTAAAAAAACCTAGGATAAAATCACTAAAAGTAGAAATTTTAAAGTTTAATGATTAATTTTTATTGTAATCTCAAGTCCATATTAGGAAGTTTCTCAAAACCATTCCATACAAATCTGGAGCCATGAAAATAAATAAAATACCTCTGTTCCTAAATTTGATAGCTGATGATTGGCTGTTAAACTGTTATTTTTCTATTTTAGGCTACTCATACTACACATCTTCTGTGAGTTCATTTTGTTTTGTGCTTGTGGAATCTTGCTTCTAGATTGCTCAAATTTTTCCACTTTAGTCCTTCTGTTAGTGCCTCATATGAATCCTGATTGGATTATAATATACTCTGGAACAGCATCCATCCATTTTACTTGTTGTGTCAGTTCATTTTGTTTGTGGTTTGAACTACACCGCTTGATGTTTGATATAATTTTGTATAATGTGCTAGTGAATTTTTTTTGTTTGACAGTTCATTTATTAACTGAAATTTTATAAATTAATTGAATCCTGAATCTTGCGCAACTTGGATTTTGTTCAAATCTGAAACCATTTTTTTTAAATCTGAGGTATTTTCAGTTGTTGCCATAGCTTTTAAAACTACTGTATGTAAAACATAAAGTTCTATATGTGAGAGCTGAAAAGTGTTGACATTATGAGTGACAATTAGTAAAAAAAGCTGAATTCTCACTGTCAATTACAAAAATTGTATACATTATTTTTGACAATATTGTCACTATTGACATTTTTTTAAAAATTTACTATATTTTTTCATAGTACGCTTAATTAAATTTATGTGGGCTAGCAAAAATTAACCATTTTCTGTGTATTTTTGTTCACATATAAAAATTAAAAAAATATGAAAATAAGTAAAAAAAAGTATCAAGATTCTTTATTCTTTTATTAAAAATAATATTTGGGTAGTGGTAATATGATATTTTACCATTGTGTATATGTGAAGTTGTTAATGTTGGCTAAGATATTGAAAAGGGTAAAGTGTCAACAACGTCACTTACAACATCCTTTATATGAGGTGACATATTAATCTAGGCTTAATTGTGCCACTCTAATTTGCTTAACTCCACCCTGGGGGATGATCACAAGCAAATAAACGACATTTACGAGTGATGACATTATTTTTAATAAGAATTCTATAGTAACTTACATAGTAACTTACACTTAAATTATTGGATTGTTGTTAGCCACCAATCTGTTAATATATTAAAGCCGTAATAAGTGCCACATATATTTTTATAACATGAACATTCCAACAATCAAATGTATGTGCATTGTCTTTTTCAATATAATATTTCAATAAAAAATATTTTTAAATGTGCACTTATTTTTTACTGTAGATGTTTCAGTTTTGTTATTAAAAATAAGTTCAGCTTAAAAAGTGTTGACATTGACACTTTTACTTTGTGAAAACAAATAAAAAATAAACTAATTTTTATTGGTAAAAGTAAAGGAAAAATCTGTTTAAATCAAGTTTTTTATTAAGCTAGATATTAAATTGTGTCAAGATGGCCACAATTTTGTCGTGTTTTCTGGATTTGCACCCCTGACGCTTTAAAAAAGAATTAAGCTAGCACAACTAGAAAAAAACATAGGAGATTTAAAGTTTTGAGTTGACAGTGGCCATGTCTACAAAGTGTTGACATGGCCACTGTCAACATTATTATTGTTGACATGGGCGCTGTTGCCCTCAGGTCTCCTGGTGATGAGTTTGGTCAAGGCTTGCACAAGGCTACTATTCAGCTGCTCTATACGTCCATTGGACTGAGGATGGTAAGGTGTTGTTATTGTGTTCTTGACCCATTCTTGGTCTGGTATACGTTGGTGTCTTTGGAGGTCAATTCTTTGCCACTTTTGGTTATCAGAAGTTCTGGCTTTCTGAACTTGCTGATGATTTCCTTCCCTATGAATTGTTCCACAACATTGCCTGTATGTGTCTTAACTGCTTGCTCCACTGGCCATCATGTGTGTTGTATGTTTGAAATGTTGAGTATAGCTAACAAGAATTAGCCCTGGTAACTGTTTGATTACTATACTTGAATACAGGGTATTAAAACCAAAGTGGAGTGAACAATATTTAGGGGTAAAAACTTATCTTTATTTACAATATAAACCAAGTATATATAAAGAGGTGGGCAATTGGTAGAGGGGAAATTTTTGGAATGGGAGGCCAGAGAATTAGGCCAGTCTTGGCATCAATACATAATCAAAATATCAATACCAATATGGACTATTGATTTTGCATCCAGAAGTAGGGATTTATTGAGCAAATGGATTATTGATATTACTTCCATTTAGGTTTCTAGACTCAAGTACCAAATAGGCACTTTGATTCCAGAATTAAAGACCTTATTTGCTGTCCCTTAGTGTAACCTCTAAATTGCCAAATTACTGAGAGAATTTGAGTGGAATCTAGAATGCTCTTGAATCCACTAATTCTCAATTGATTGGTTGAGCAATCACCTATGTGTAATTGTGTTCCAGAATCTGACTTTGAGCCTAATGTCCATCAAATCCATCACATTCTAACACATTGTAACATTTTCTGCCACTGGATTAGAAAACAGGGTTTAAAAGCGCCTACAGGACCCCAGGTAGTAGTATGGTTCATTCCTATACTTTAAGATCTCCACAGCCCAAAAGACAGAATGTTCAGGTGGTTATCCCTAAGAGAAAACGGGCTCCACCCAAGGAAGCTTGAGCCAAAAGGACTCCAGTGGTGAGAGAGCAGACTCTGGCCCAACTTTTACCCATGGTGGACGTGGATGTTCAGTACTTGGACTTGTTGGCCAAGTTTTGATGGGAGTCAAATCCTACTACGCATTTGTAGGGAACTGAATCCTTAATGGCAGCCTTGTTCTTGGCTCTTCATCAGCCACTAGTCCTTACTCAGCCTATGTTGGAGGAGGGCAATTTGATATAATAGTGATTTCCTATGCAACAGGTAGAGGAGTACTTGGAGGGTCATCTCTAGAGTTTTGCTTTCTGTAATTAACAACTTGGTGCCACCCAGAAGGCTACTGTGTTAGCCATTCTCAAGGCAGTGGTCAGGGATTGGGCCATGTCTGGCCATACTTCTACTCAAGTGGAAGGTTAGGTAGCTACTGACAACTTTGAGCAAAGACTTTGTCATGTGTTCCAGGTTACCCTGAAGGGGGTAAATCCTGTCAGTGGTGACCATCTGGTTGCCATGACCCTTACTGGGAACTTGATGCTCTGTGGCACCAACAAGTTTGACCTTAATAATGAATACACCATGGCTTCCTTCCTTGACTGGCTTCTTGGGGTGTAATACAATCTAGGTGAGAAGACTCCAGATGAGTATATGCTCTGGGAATCCCTTCTGTGGAATTTTCTCTTCCTTGGCATGTCCTTCCCTGTTGCTGTGTGAATCAATTGTGTGTGGTGCTTGATGGGTCTTCAATGTCCCATCCTTGGGAATTGGCTTTTTGGGTCCTCTGGAAACCAGCTTTGCTACTTGGCCTCAGTTCAGGCTTTGATTCAATTGGTCTGTTATATGCAAGACCTGGTATCTCAACAATAAAGATATTACAATTTCTTTTTCTTATATATATTTTGGTTTTGGCAAACTGGACAATAACCCATGGATTTTTTATTAGGCCTTCTTCTTTTTGGGTTGTTGTCCTCATTAGAGCTTGCTCTTGACTACTAGGACCAGCACACATATATTGTGCATGCACTCTAGTAATCAATTGCCCAGAAACTGGCTCCTTCAATATATAGGAGTTGGGGCCATCTTTTTGGATGACTTGAACAGGACTTTGCCAGAGAGAGGCAAGTTTAGACTCTTTCCCGTAACCTCAGCTGCTGAAGTAGACCTCATCTCCAACCATGTAGGACTTTAGGGGGGACGCTTGGCCCTGGCTTGGTTAAGATCTTGGGTTTTGCAGTTAAGGTTAACTGTGTAGGCTTCAGCTTGTAGTTGTATCAACATCTGTACCAGTTTATTGAGGTAGGCGCCTGGGGACACTTCCAGACTAGGTTTTACCAATGCGTATAGTAAGGGTGGTAGACCTGGTTATTGCCCATAGAGTAGCTGGAAGGGTGGCTTTCCTGTGGCCCAATGATAGCCAATATTGTACGCAAAGGTTGCAGCTGGCAGAAAGGTATCACATTCTGTCTTTTATTGATGACTAAGCTTCCATAGTAGCTGTATCAGACTTCCATTTGTGTGTTCTACCATACCATTGGTCTGTGGGTAATAGAGAGTAGATAGTGTACCATGTATCCCCATCAGTTGATTCCGGCAGGGGATGATATAGCTGGTAAAGTTGGTGCCATTGTCTGTCAACAATACTTGGGGACAACCATGCTTGTATATTATGTTCTCCAGTATGAACCTAGTAGTGGTCAGGGTAGACTGGTTAGGAATAGCCTTAGCCTCTACCCATTTGGTCAGGTGATCCACAGCTACAATAATGAACTTGTTCTTGCTGTTGGTGACTGGAAAGGGGCACACTACATCAATAGCCACTGTATGAAAGGCAAACCCTGGTTGGACTAGTCTGTGCTGGAACTTGGCTACCTTGGGATGCTCAATGTTACAGCATGGCAGGAGGCTAAAGTCTCCACCACATACATGTATTCCTTCCCAGAAGCAATTTTGTTGTAGCATTTCTAGTGTCTTCTGAATACCACCGTGCCCAGTAGTCTTGTGTGCAGCTACCACTGAGTCTATGCACAGAGATGGATGTATATACATAAGCCTGGAATCCCCGCAAAGCTTTAGGAGCTGTCCCTTAGAGACCTTGGTGTCAACAGCTAGCTTCTTGAGGGACTTCTGTATTTCTGCTGGTTCCTCCCCCCCACAAAGAAGGGACCTCTGTGATTTTATCATAGAGAATGTCAGCCATGGGAAAGACTAAGGCAACAGTAGGCAGACAAGAGAGTCAGTCAGCATTTTGGTGGATTGCGCCGGCTTGGTGAATGATTTTGTAGTCACATGCCTGTAGCTTGATGGCCCAACGTGCTAGATGATCTTCAGGATCCTTCAGTGTCTTCAGTCATTGCAAGGAAGCATGGTCTGTGACAACTGTGAAGTGTACTCCATGAAGGTACACCCTGAATTGTTGGTAGGAGTAGATCACTGCCAAGCACTCATGTTCTGTGACTGTGTAATTCCTCTCATAGAAATTTAGGGTGCAAGAGCAGTAACCCACTGGATGTTCTAATTCATCAGCGTCTAGCTGAGAAAGCACACCACCAATGGCTGTCAAGCTGGCATCAGTGTGGATTACAAAGAGTCTGGAGAATTCTGGGTAAGCCAGCACTGGTGCATTGGTGAGAGTCTTTTTTGGGGCCTCAAATGCAGTCTGGCATGCCAGGCTTCAGAAGAAGTCTACATCAGCACAAAGGAGTTGGAAGAGTGTATCTCACAGTATGGCAAAATTGGGGATAAAGCAACAATAGTAGTCTTTCATCCCCAGGAAAACTTGGACATCCCTTTTACTAGAGGGTACCTGCATCTTTTCAATGGCCTCAACCTTGAGAGGGATGTGACAGAGTCCATTGCAGCTGATGATAAAACCCAAGAACTCTAGGTGCTCTTTGAATAAGTTGCATTTTTGTGGCTTTAGCTTTAGATTGGCAGCTAAGAGATGCTTGAAGACCTCCTCCAGATGAGCCAGGTGTTTTGTAAAGGTGCAATAAAAGACATTGATGTCATTGAGATTTACTAGGACGTAGGCAAGTTTGAGATCTCCTATCACTGCATCCATGGCTCTCTGAAAGGTGGCCAGCGCATTGGATAGGCCTTGGGGCATCCTTGTGGGTTGAGAAAGCCCTTGGTCAGTAATTACGGCACACTTCTCCTGGTCAGCTGGAGGGAGGTCAATCTGCCAGTAACCAGATATCAGGTCCATGTCTGAGAAGAACTTGATAGTCTAGGGGCCCACAGTATCAGAATTATTGTGGTAGGTCAAGTCTGGTGCTAATTTCAACTTCTTAACCAGGTAGGAATGATTGATAACACTTGGAGCTCTAAAATTGAGGATAGCTTGCCCATGGGGCTTGCTTGTCACCAAATTGAGATACATGTAATATTGATGGTCTTCCTTGATCACCATAACCTTAGAATCTTGGTGTAATTCCAGCTCTTTGAAATTTTTCAAGAAGGTAGCCTTGGCAGATTCAACAGCTGGGCTAACGTCATTCTCAAGCGTGATCTTGATCCCAGGTTGAGTCAGCTGCTTTTTATAATTCAGCAAGGCTTTCTGTTGGATCTTATGGGAAAAGTTCATATCAAAGTAAGGCTGTGTGCAACAAGTTTGATTATTGACAGTGGAGACCCAGTAGACAAGATATTCTTGAATTCTCAAAGTGCAATAATCCACAGGTTCTGATTGAGAGGAAAATTCAAACAGCAGAGGGTCATCAGAAGGCTCTGTTGTAAAGGCACAATAAGTTCCAGGGTCAGGCATAGGCTTATCAGGGGAGAGATAAAGGTGGGAGAGGAGGGAGGTGAAACCACAAATGCAGCCAAGGATTTCTCCTTGTCCTAGCTGTTTAGTAGTTTTTTTAGTGATCCTCATTGTGCTCTTCAGCACAAAAATCATCAGTGAATTCTTCCTTGATTTTACTATCCTGAGGTTTAGTTGCTTTAGAACCACCAGAAGTAATAGAGAGATTGCTATCAGGTTTTCAGGATGAATCCAGGGTATCTGCTGAAGGTACACTGTAGGGGACATCCTCTTCATTGCTTCTGTGACAGTAATGGGAGTCTGGAAGGGCCAATGGAATGTGGATCTTCTAAGAGGGGAAAATATCAACTTTATCATTCTCATACAATCCCATTAGAGTCTCAGAGGTACTAATTGCTGTACATCTTCAAGGTGCTGGCTTAGTTGGTACTGCAGGGAGTCAAGGAGAGCACATTGAGCATCAAACTCATCCAGCCACTCTTTATTTTCCTTAAATTCAAGAACTAATTCTTCTTTCAGAAAATTCATCTGTCTCTCTTGAGCCTTTATAGTATCCTGAAGAGCAGAGAATTCCATGATGCAGCTGTTATAAATGTCTTCCAACTTGGGAGTTTTCTGTTTATGATCATAGAACTCCAGGGCATTATGCTGCTTCATCCGGATGGGTATCAAGGAAGAAAGGGCATGTTCTATCTTGCTCATCCATAGAGCCATTTCAGAGTGAGATTGAACAGCTTCTGATATATTTTGAGCGAGGTTTTGGGGGCCATAATTAATGAATATTCCATCAGATAAACAACCAGAAGGAGAAAAAGGAGGATATGGACAGTACATTTTCTTCATCAAGTAAGGCTTCAAGGAGCAGAAGATGTGGTTTATGCCAGTTGCTTCAGGAATGGGGTCAATATGAATTGGTATCAAGGAGGTGAGGGCTTCTTCAATGGAGTTCATCCAGGTGATCATGCTTGACTGGGAGCTGGCAACTTCTGAAAGTTGTTGGCAGTTAGGCAACCACTGGCTTAGTCCTGGTTGACCATAGAAAAAGCCATGAATTCCACCAGATAGAGAGCCAGAAGCAGTGAAGATTGATCCTAGAGTGAGTTGAGCAGAAGGGGCTGCAGGTATAGGCCAGGAAATCTCTCCCTCCCCCAAGAAGGAATTTTGGGGGTAGGAAGGACCAGGTGCTTGTTTGAAATTTTCCATGAGCGCCAAATTTTGTATTTTTGGACTGTAGAGTATAGCTAACAAGAATTAGCCCTGGTAACTGTTTAATTACTATACTTGAATGCAGGGTAGTAAAACCAAAATGGAGTGAACAATATGTAGGGATAAAAACTTATCTTTATTTACTATATAAACCCTGTATATATAGGAAGGTGGGAAATTGGTAGAGGGGAAATTTTTGGAATGGGAGGCCGGAGAATTAGGCCAGGATTGGCATCAATACATAATCAAAATATCAATACCAATATGGACTATTGATTTTGCACCCAGAAGTAGGGATTTATTGAGCAAATGGATTATTGATATTACTTCCATTTAAGTTTTGGACTCAAGTACTAAATAAGCACTTTAATTCCAGAATTAAAGGCCTTACTTGTTGCCCCTTTGTGTAACCTCCAAATTGCCAAATTACTGAGAGAGTTTGAGTGTAATCTAGAATGCTCTTGAATCCACTAATTCTTGATCAATTGGTTGAGCAATCACCTATGTATAATTGTCTTCCGGAATCTGACTTCAAACCTAATGTCCATCAAAACCATAACACTCTAGAACATTGTAACAATCTGGCAAAGTATTTTGCGGTAGTGATGTAATTCTTTTTGTTGTATTTCCCTGGCATGGGGCCCACAATATCTAGGGCCCACACCTTGAAGGATAGTTGCGTGCAAATAGGTAGTACTGATTTAGGTGAGGTATTGCTCTTTGCAAATTTCTCACATACTTTACATTGTTCCAAGACCTCCTGGACATCCCAGTACAAGGTTGGCCACCATGCTTTGTGCTTGAGGGATTCATAGAGGTTGCAGCTTTTTGTGTGCCCTAGGTCTCTGTGTGTAATACCCCAAAACTGTGGTTACCACTTGTAGCATGTATGGTAGTAGGTTGGCAAATTGGAATCCAGTCAGGGCGGTGATGATGGGATATATGGTCATCAACCAGTGGAAGACCTTAGTGTGTACGTTGTATCTCCCAAAGCTCCTGGCAAAGTAGTTCAATATGTAGTACATGGAGGTGTACATTGTGATGTAGAGCGTGGAATGTGGAGACACCAGGGGAGGCCAGGGTCCAGTATGGGAGGAGTTTAGTTGGCCAGGATTGTAATGAGGGTCATGACCTAGTCCTTCTGGAGAGAGCCCAAAGAACTCTGACCCCTGTTGGTAGCCTCCAATCCCAAGGCAAACTTTGAGCACAGCTGTGAAGATGAGATAGTTCATCTTTCTTGGATTGAAGGGAGGTTGGCTGGGGCTAACTATTAAGTTGGCTTAAGTTTTTAAGTGGAATTTCACTTTATTGAGGGTATTAATCTCAATAATAGCACAAGCTATTACTGAGGAGGGATCCTTTATTTATAGTGCTTTCCCCTGTGCAAATATTTTCAATTGGGAGGGAGAAGCAGGGGATGGGAAATCCCAGAAGTTTGAAAGATAGGGATAGCATTTGGGACTTGGGAAGATGGCCAAACTCCTGCTCTCCTGCTATCTGTGGCTGGTTGGGAAGTTCTTGAGGTGAACCAATAACTTCATGTTGCCCTGGTGCTAGATGAGGGATGTGAGTTAATTCCTTTTCAAGATCTATTTTGGTTTTAAGTTTATTGTTTTGGTTGGAGTTTAAGCCTGCCCATGTGGTCTGTAAATTAGCATCCAATTGGTTGGTGGCAAAATTATTTTTAAAATCTGAACCATTATTCCCTCCTTCTTCTGGAGGTGTAATTTTGGTTTTATAATTTTCCCTTGTATTCAGGAATTTATTTGATTGGCTGTACTTCAGGAGGGTTTCTGATTGGTTGCAGGGTGGGCCCTAGGTGGGTGTCTGGCAGCCAACTGGGGCCCAGGGAGCAAGCAGGTGGGCTGGCAGCGGGCAAGCAGGTGGCTGGCAGGGGGCTCATGGGTGGCTGGGTGCAGGGAGGATGGCAGAGGGTGCTGGCAGGTGTGGCGGGCTTCTGCGCAGTGGCAGTAGGCGCTTGCCTGGATGATAAATTAGTCTGGCACCCACTAAAATCTGGGTTTTCCTCAATTTTATTTTATTTTTCCCAAATAAAGAGGAGAATTCTTTATCAAATTTTGCCCCTTGAATTGGGAATTCAGCTATATTTCCCTGGCTTTTCCTTTCAGTCAGGATTTGATTTATGTCAGGAATATTCCT
Organism: Entomophthora muscae; assembly: GCA_014839935.2. Lineage (NCBI taxonomy): Eukaryota > Fungi > Entomophthoromycota > Entomophthoromycetes > Entomophthorales > Entomophthoraceae > Entomophthora > Entomophthora muscae. Next base: position 256,754 of record QTSX02004306.1, read on the forward strand.
GACACTGTGGTAGCGTAGGATTGTGCCAACTTGCTGGTGTGTGGGAATATAAGTAATGGTGGTCCTGTTGGTCATTTCTGATGTAAGGTTCCATATATGTCTGGAAATAAGTGTTTGTTCTTGAGGACTGTTTCCTTTGTTATGTCTGTGGTGCCAGGGGGTAAGCCCTTGTCCTTTGTTTGGAGTACCAGCAGGGGCCAGTCTGGGTCAAGCCCATTCTCTCCCCTATGTGGTTCTGACGTACAAGCGCAAGAGTGCGTCCGCCATGGCAAGTTCTGGACCAGGCTTATATTGTATGAGCATATTAAATCTCTCTAGGAGCTCCATCCAGCAGGCTTAACGGCAGGATAGGTTTGCTTGGATTTTGAAGTATATGAGCAACTTATGGTTGGTCAATGCCGTGAATTCTTCCTGCTGTTCTAGATAAAAACACCATTTGACTAGGCAGTGTACAATGGCCAGCAGTTCCTTGTTGTGGATAGGGTATCAATACTTTCCATCTGTCAACTTTCAGGATTCATAAGCAACAGGAAGGAAATCACCATCATTATTTTTGATTTGCAGTACTCCCCCAGTGGATGCGTCTGAGGCATTGGTTTCCATTTGGTATTCCCTGTCAGGTTTGGGGTATTACAGGATAGGAGCTGTCATGAGCTTCTCTTGAGGCGTCTAGAACAGAAATCACATTGGGGGGGTCCACAAAAAACTTGGATTTGGTGCCTGTTATAACAGATAAAGAGGCAGTCAAAAAGCCACAGTTGGGTATGAAGCAGTGCACATAGGCCACCATCCCCAAGAAGGTGTGGAGTTTGAACTTATCCTTGGGTGGCTGCGTCTTGCAGATGGCCTGTATCTTTTGACTGTTGGGTTTGACGCCTTCTTTTGAGACTATGTGTCCCAGGAAAAGTAATTGCTTGCGGAGAAACTGGCACTTGGAGGGCTTGGCTAACAGTTTGTGTTGTGCCAGGGTAGCAAAGACTGCCTCTAGGTTTTTGTGATGTTGTTCCACTGAGGGGCTTAGACAATGATGTTGTCTAGATAGACTAGGGCATGCTTGCCTATGTGCGGAGCAAACACTTTGTTCATGAAGATCATAAAGGTGGAACGGGCGTTTGTCATGCCAAAGTTGAGTACCACACATGTGTATGTTTTGTATTTAGTACAAAAGGCTGTTTTAGGAATATCTTCTTCATTGATGCAGATCTGGTTGTAGACAACAGTTAGGTCAATCTTGGAGAAGACTGTAGTGCTGCCCAAGGCATCAAATAGGTTTCAATGAGTGGTAGTGGGTAAAAATTCTTGATTTTAACTTTTTTTGGGGCTTGGTAGTCTGTGACTAGGTGTAGAGTACCATCTTTCTTTGCTATGAAGAGTATGGCTGCACCAAAAGGAGACTGTGAGGGGCTGATAAGTCCTTTCTTTAACGCTTCCTTGAGGTAAGCACATAGGACATCATCTTTTTTTGAGGTCAGACAATAGATAGGGACGTGCTTTGGGTACAGCTCCTTTGAGTTAAATGAAATGTTAGATATGATTTTTTGGGGCAACTTGGGTAAAGCCACCTTGAAGATTTCTGGATGCCAGGCTATTATTTTGCAATCTTGAGGTGTAGTGGTATCCTGGTGTTCTTTGAAGTGTATGATCTTGTACTGGCAGTAGTCTCAGTCAATTTTCTGGAGGTTTTCTTTTTTGAATAGGTTCTCTGTAATGCTCACAAAGACATGGTTGCGTAGGAGCTGGTCTATCAAGTCAGGGTAGATCTGGTGGTTGACGCCCTTGCGTTTGATGGTAAATACCAAGGTTGCACAGTCTACATGGGGGTTGTTCCTTTGTAACCAGTCCAGTCCTAGCACATTATCAAACTTGGGAAAATCAATGACAGGACTCTGGATAGTGGAGTGCAGGCTCTCTAGCATGATAGAGAATGGGGCAGTTCCCTTATCACAGCAATGTGATATTCATCAGCTAAAGCCACGTTTTTAACCCCAAAAGGATTAGTGGCTAGCTTGGACCTATCCATAAAGCTGCTGTTGACTAGGGTTCAATCTGCACCAGAGTCCAAGATTGCAGAGCCTGTGTAACTGCAAAAGCAGAAAGGGTAAGACATCAGTTTATTGGGATGTCCGGCAATGGTGTAGAGTATTGGGTCTTCCAAGAGCACTTGGATCATTGGACACTGGTCTATGTCCTTGGGTTGGTATTCATTTTTGGGTGAGTCAGGAGTTATTCAGGGAGAGCTTGGCTTGTTTTGTGTTCTCTCTGGGCTTTTCCCTTGTCTTGGTTGGCCTGTGTGGCAGTAATACAGAAATGGGTGCAATTTGACTAGCTGTTGTCTCTGTTTCCATGCCCATTTGAACCCACAGGTATGTGGTTTGAACTGTTGCTGTTTTTCCCAGGAGGCAGTTGGTTGGAGCGCCTGGCTGGGTGGGAATCTTTGGGCTGTTTTTGTTTCCCAGTTTGCGCCTTGTGGAGCGCATTGGACGTTTGTTCAGCTTTTTCTGCCTTGAAATACAGACTTTGCAAGTTGGTTACTTATTCCAGGTTTATGTGTCTCATTACATGCAACTTTAGTGCGTTTTAGTACATGAGGTGGGTAGCTGGAGTATCAAAAGCCATATCTGAGGGGGCGCCTAGGAAGAGTTCCTTGTAAGCGCAGAGGAGCTCCTTCACTGTGCCAGTTTGGGTTAGATTCTTCACTTGGCGTATGATCATGAGTGTGGTGTTCTTCAGCACAAATCTTGTCAAGAAGTCTTGTTTGAAAGTGTCCTAATCCTTCTTGGTTTGTTCTTCATGCCACTTGTTGCACCAGGTGCCAGTGTTTTGAGTCAGTTGGATGGAGATCTCTGCAATCCAAAATTGTTGTGGGCATTCCATTTGGGCCACCTTACTTTGGGCAGATTGAATCCATGCCGTGGCTTTATTGTTGTTGGCTCCAGCAAAAAGTTCCAATGTATGCTTCAAAGTCTCTGTGCTACGTAGACTGGCATGGTTCCTTTGATGGTTTCTTGGGGCATGGCTGCAGGTGCCTGGAAGAACCATTGCACTGACAGGGCATTGAAGGCAGGGAGCATAATCACTGTGTTCTGGTACAGTACAAACCCATCAGGTATCTTGACACCTGGTGTGTTTGGTGTCCAGTCTAGCAGGAGGCCAGACATGATTCCATTGAGGATTTGTTGGCCACAGCAAGTACAGGCAACAGGCAGAGTTTTGGGGAATAAAGTAGGATGGAAACCCTACTTCTGCTACCAATGTTGTAACTGTGCTATTTTAGCAGAGTTACAAGGGGAAACTATTTTGAAAACTAGATGATATTCTTTATTGAGAGATAGTAATTATATAGTCATAATGAATCAATGAATAACAGGAGCATGATTGTGTTGATCACACAGTTGAATGGTGAAGGGGGTGGCTTGATCCTGGCAATGGGAAAATATCAAAACAAGGTGTCTGCCGTAGAGGATCATCATTTGTTCATATTAATGGATTTGGTAATTTGAGTTGACTTCCTAGCTTGGCTCCAGGTCACTTGAAAATTGGTTTGCAGGTCAAAAATCCTCTTGGTTGGAACCTTCTGGCAATTTGAGCCTGCTGTTTTGACACAAGCGTGAGTAGTGTATATAATAATGCTAACTTTAACTCTAGATTCCCCAAAACATGCGCTGTAAACCAGGGAAGTCCTGGGTAGGTAAAGGATAATAAAAACTTCTAATAACAAACCCAGAAGACTAAAGGGGATGCAAAACAGGTCCCAGAAGTCAAAGCAAAGGATAGGAAAGTTTAAAACTTTAGTTTTGAAAAATGATCAAGCAGGGGTCTTTCAGTCCCTGTTTTGCTTTAAGAAATGAGCTTTGAAATTCTAAATCACCTGACCCAAAGGGTCACATTTGATTGGTTCCAAGAGATTTTTTGCAAGGAGAATCCAATGGGTTGGGAGGTTTACCAATAATTTCTTCTTTAACTCTGATTGGCTGGCATCAATAGAGTGGTTCAGACCAGCATCTAATCCAGTTGGATTGGAATTTGTTGATTTTCCAGGGGCGCAACCTGATTGATTACTATTCATTTGTTTTAAATTTGGATGCAACCAAGCCAAAAAATAATCCAAATTAATCAGAGATTCCTCCTAAGTGGGAAAAGAGTCCAAAGCGCCAGTATTTACCACTTGGGAATGGTATGCCAACACAAATCTCTCATCAATTGTATGGGCTAAATCCTCAAGGGAATTAAGGGGCTTGGCTTGATTCTGAGCAGATTTCTTGATGCGCTGAGGGAAGATTGTCCTATCCAGAGAAAAAGGGGAGAGTAACTTTACAGAGGCCTCAAGGGATTCAGCCCCACTTTTTGCACTGCTTTAAAAGAATTCCTCATCAAACACAAGTATATGTATGTCTATTGGGTTATGTCCTTGGGCAACAGGTCCAATAGAAAGGACTGTACTTATGTTATGATGGTCCACAAGGTGAAGGTCTAAGAAATTATTGTCTCTGGCACTCCTGGGAACATTATTTTCTCTCAATTGGTGAGGAAGCTAAAGCTGTTCCCAGACTTGGACTACCAAGAGGTATTTGGGACAGCTGGTCCACTTATGTCAGGAATGAGGTATGGAGATAAGATTCCATGAGCCACCAGAACTTCAAACCATTGACTACTAAAATTATCATATAATTCATCCAAGAAGATCCAGAAAGAGACAAGACAAGATAATTCATAAGACAAGGACAGGAGTGAAGAACCATAAGATTTATTGAAGCACCATAAGTAGAATGATGGATAAGGGTTAAGAGAAAGGGAAAGTAATTTATACTCATCAATTATTAGATGAGAGGAGTTAAATATGCTACAAGAGGGATATATAATTTTGAAGGTATATTGGAACATGCAACAGTGGTTTAATAACAGCATCAATAGATTTTTCTTGGTCTCAGCTTTCAGGAATGCCTTTAAACATAGAGATTGGTTCTCTAGCCGCAGAGATATGATTTTTTGAGGATCAGCAATTATGCACAAGAAGACAGATAGTTCAAAAGGTATTTGGACTGCAAAAGCACTCAGAAATGGCGCAATTGAATTAAGTTAATAAAAACATATTTCAAATCGAGTTCAAATATGATAAAATCAAGTAAATTGATAAAAAAAGTTGTCAGGATTCTGAATCCTTACAACTTACCATTAAAGCTATGGGTTCTTACTTGTCATTGCCCCTCCAGTTTGGGAATTTAATTGTGACTGCTTCTGCTATAGTTCTGTATAATCATAGTTATGATACTCTTATTGGTACAGGATTCATGAAAAGATATATGACTATTATCAACCACAGTGATCATACCTTCAAGATCCTGGGTCAAACTATCCCTATGTACTACAATGAGACCAAAAAAGTTAACTTTAATAAGAAGAAGCTTTACTTCATCAATATGGAGTATTGTCATTTTTTGACATTTCAATACTTGTATTGAAAACCCAAGAGTTGAGCCCCAGTTCCCAAAAGATGGATCAAACCCTCCAGGACAGTCCAGGACCCACCAATCTGTCAAGTCACAGGCTCAAACTATTGAATTACTTTGCAACCCGCCAGCCTACTACGGAGGATTTCTTGAATAGTTGCCAGTCTGCTGCCAAACTGGTGCCAACAAAGACCCATACCTACAAAGTAAATGTAACCTGGCTAATGGAGGTTGAGGAAGGAACTACTGCCAACCTGCCAAGGGCCAATACTGGAGCTTCAGAATCAACACTGGAAGCCCTGGAATCAAACCCTGATCCTGCAAAGACTACTCAAGTCACGCAAAGTGGACAGGAACCTGCCCACCGCTAAATTGCATAAACAAGTTGACAAGTTACTCCAAGACCCGCCAGTCTCCCAAGGACAATTCCCCAGATGGTCATCAGATTGATGCCAACCTTGAGTCATCCAAGACCCAAACCTATGCAGAGGTTGCAGCTTGCCTTAAGGAGGTTAAAAAAAATCCTATTTTTAACTCTGCCAATGACCACCAGCAACTGCCAGCATGCCGTCCAGAGAGGGTAGTGCAATTGAACTACTCAGGCAACATAGTGAACAGTGGCGGCGGAACAAAGCATTGCCACTTCTATTCACCTGAGCAGGCGCTACTTGGATCTCCTGTCCTCAAGACTCTAATCCAAGATCAATGCCCCGCCAGTGCCTTGTCTACAAACCTGAACCCTGCAAAAATTGAAGAAGCAAAATCCCATGGTATAAAAACCCTGGTGGTATGGTGAAGACCACATCATCATTTTCAATAATAAAGTTTTATGAACCTTTGGTTCAAACAAATCTTACCCTGTCTAGTCTTAGTGATCTTCCATCTTAATTCTGGTCAAGTAGACTACCAGGCCGCCGCCCCTCCTGAGACCAATCTGCCAAATTGCCCCAGGCATTATACCGTCCCCAGGAGCCCCCTTTGGACCTGTGCACTTTACTGAATACCCCCCCCCCAACCTGGCCTATTCAGAGTACAACTTTGAAACCATCCTCATTGCCAACCCTTTGACAAGGACTAGAAGTACTGAATACATAGGATGCAAAGGAAAGAGGGTTGAGATATCACCCTTATTGTTCAAAGACAAGTACAACTACCTACTAGCGTACTTTGTTCCCATGACTCCACCATTAACCCCAAGACCAGACTGCCCACTGAAACCTATCACCACAGCCAAGAGCACCTCTACCCAACTGTTTGGAGTATTCTTTATTACTTTGACAGGGTTGGTGGATTCCATGGTCCCCAACTCCGGACCCTGGTCCTTGCTTGGGCAATACGGCTCTTACATTATCAAGTTAGCACCCATTCTATGGTGGGCCCTACCTGCCAGCTCAACCGCACCTCACCCCAAACCGCCCAATTCCTCTACCTATGACTGGCTTCCTGACACTATGACAATCTTTTACAAACATGGTAACCTGAGCCCTAAGATGCTGTTAAAACTTGGGGCAACTTGTATGCTTTTTTGTGATAATCACTTATTACACCCATAAGGCAATTACCTCCCTGATACTCTCATGGATGAAGAACTAACCCACCAAAGAATTGAAAGACCCTGCACCCAGTGCAGAACCCCAAAACCCAGCCACGTCACAAGTGCGGAATGTGATAGTGAACCAGACCACAACCAAGGTGGATATGCCCCAGATGGGAAAACTCACCTTAGAAGAAGCTTGTCAAGCCATGCCAGTCCTCTGCCTCCACTTCCAAACCAACACCAATGCCTACCCCAGTGACACCAAGAAAGTCTTGGGGGTGGACGCCATGCTATCAGGAGACGACCTGGATTGGTTTGGGAAAGCCACCACCAAAGATGTTGAATTTTGCATGGACTATTTGAAATTTGAGGCCAAACTCATGAGCACTGGTGATGACCTTGACACCAGATACTATGCGCTGAACTTGATGTTAGAGCTCTGACAAGCAAACTGCCCTATCCAAGCCTATATTAATGAGTTTCTTAAACTTAAAATGTGCACCTAACTTGAAGATGAACTATCCTCCATTATCTTCAGAAAAGGAGTTAACTCAGCCATGAAAGACCTGTTGAAGTACCACCTGCCTAAACTAAGCCTGGAGGAACTACTACCCCTATGCAAAGGCCTGAGTCTAAACCAAGAAGGACAGAACTTATCCTTTGCCCAAGCTGGCAGGGCCACAATGCCCAATCAACCAGGAATGTCCCCTGACAAGTTACAACACCACTATAAAGATGGGTTGTTTTTCTACTGCCATGAGGCCAGGCACCTAACCAGAGCATGCCCTAAGAAGAATACATCTTCTGTATCATTGGCACAAATAAACACCTCTGCACAGTCTTACAAATTCATCCAAGTGATCATAGACTGTATGGAAATCAAGCACCAGATTGAGGTCTTTATTGACACAGGAGCTGATGAAAGCTTCATTGATGCCAACCTGGCAAAAGAATTAGGATTAACAGCTTCAGAGCGCAGCCTACAAGTAACCATGGGAAACAGTTCCCTGGACACTGGTCACAAGTGTGAACAGGAACTTCCTTTGGCAATTGAACAGGATGTGTACCCAACCCCCTTGATCCTCTTGCCGGGACTGCCACATCCTCTAGTACTGGGAGACTCATGGTCAGACAGACATGGCCTGATTCTAAACTATTGTGAGCAGACCGCCACCTTGGGATGATCTGAGTCTTGTGATATCATTCCATTCTGTATAAGCCATGGCAAAGGACCAAACAACAGACTCTTAACTATAAAGATGGAACCCAGCTTTGGGACACTACCCACCGCCTTGCAGAAGTGGGGCCAGGTATTTAGCAAAGAAGAAGCCACAAGATTACCCAGCCACTCAATTTACGACCATGCTATATATCTGCTACCAGGTACCCAACTGCATCACGGCCCTAACTATAGTTGCAATCACTGTGAGCAAGTGGCCTTGAAAGCTTACCTGGAGGATATGACAAAAAAGGGTTTCATCCAAGTGTCAAAAGCACCCTGCTTGTTGCCCATGCTGTTTGTAGGGGAAAAGGATGACGGAATGTGTCCATGCATAAACTACCAGAAACTGAACAACATTACGGTGAAGAACCTCTACCCATCCCTAAACTGATGACCTTTGTGATGTACTGACTGGAGCCCAGGTGTACTCAAAAATTTTCTTTTGCAATGCCTACAACCAGATCCAAATCAAAGATGAAGACAAATACAAGACAGCTTCCAAAACCAGATATGGGTTTTACGAGTACCTAGTAATGTCATTTGGTCTCTACAAGGCCCCCAGCACTTTCCAAAGGACGATCAACACTGTCCTAGGGGAGTATCCTGACCACTTTTGTGTTGCGTACTTAGACAACATCCTCATCTACAGCAAGACTCACAAGGAATACCTGCGCCACCTGGACCTTATACTATAGAAACTGTATCCAAGCAAACTTACACGCCAAGCTTGAGAAATGCAAATTCTTCCAGTCTGAGGTTGAATTCCTGGGATAAGTAGTGAAGACCAGCAGGTTTGCAATGGCACAGGACAAGGTAGAAGCAATAACGTCTTGGCCAATGCCCAAATGTAGGAAAAATGTGAGAAGTTTTTTGGGCCTGGCAAATTATTGCAGGGATTTCATCCAAAAGATTTCTTGCATCACCCTGCCCCTGACCCGCCTGTGTTCTGACAAGGTCACCTTTGTTTGGACTCTGGAATGCACCACTGCCTTCGAGACCCTGAAACTTGCCTTCACCTCTGCCCCCGTTTTGGCCATGCCTAACCTGTCCAAGCCATTCATACTGGAAACCAACACATCTGACTTTGAGGTGGGTGAGGTCCTTCTTCAGGAAGGAGGGGATATTATGCTACATCCTTTAGCATATTACTCCAAGAAGATGCTGCCTGCCAAAGGAAACTACCCAATCTACAACAAAGAGATGCTTGCTATAACAAAGACCTTGAAACATTGGCACCAATACCTATGTGGTGCCAAGTTTCCAGTAAAGGTCCTAACCAACCACAAGAACCTGGTTTATTTCTTTAACCCCAGACAGCTGAACCAAAGACAGGCCAGATGGGCCTTTGAACTAGCCAACTACACCTTGACCATTGACTACAAGCCTGGGAAGGTGAACGTGGTACCAGACGCCCTGAGTAGAAGAGCTGATCTGACCCCTTCCTCTGCAAAAACCAAGGACCACAACACACATGTACTCCTTGACCCTGCCAGCCTAGGTATCCAATTGATCTACCTGAAGATCATGGCCCACAAACCTGACATAATTGAGGCGCAGAAACAAGACAAATATTCAGCAGAACTTGTTGACAACTTGACCTCAGACCTAGAGAGCCGCCACCACAAGAAAGGATTTTTGCTGAAAGGATCCACCCTGCTATTACACAACCAGATCTATGTACCAGAAGGTAAAACAAGGACCAAAGTACTCATTGATTATCATGACTCAGAGATGGCTGGCCACCCTGGCAGACTCAAGACACTCCAAGGAATCAAGAAGAATTATGCTTGGCCCCAAATGGACAAAGACGTGGCTGCCTACATCAAAGGCTATGAGACATGTGGAAGAACCAAAACCCGTAGATCTAAACCTGAAGGCCTGCTAAGACCACTAGACATACCAGCGGGACCCTGGCAGTCTGTTTCAATGGATTATATTGTAGAACTGCCCCTCTCCAATTTGTTCAATGCCATCCTGGTCATGGTAGATAGGTCTACTAAGATGTCCTATTTTATCCCTACCACCACCCACTGCACCACCGCAGAGACAGCTAGACACTTCCACAACCGCATCCTAACTCAACACAGTACTCTGGCGGAAATCATCACTGATAGAGGACCCCAATTCACCTCCAAATACTGGACTCAGGCGATAAAAGATTTGGGGGTAAAGCGCTGTGTATCAACCTCCTACCACCCACAGACTGACAGCCAGACTGAACAAGTGAACCAAAGACTTGAACAATACCTATGATGCTACGACAACGCCAACCAAGATAACTGGGCAGAGATGCTACCCATGGCACAGTATGCTTACAACAGCAAAGACCACACATCTACCAGAATGTCCCCCTTCAAAGCCAATTATGGCTTTGACTCATCCTGGGACCCCAGTATTGGTAGTAAGGAAATAAACCCATCAGGACAAACCTGGATTGAACAGATACACAACACCCAACAAACCTGTCTTAAGAATCTGACCTGGTGCTGTCCAGACTTATAAGGCGTTTGCAGACAAGAAGAGGACCCCTGGAAACCCGTTGAAAGTAGGAGACAAAGTCTATCTGGACTCTCAAAACCTGCCTCTGACTGTTCCCTGTTGGAAGTTAGCCCACAGAAGAAGTGGTCCCTACAGGATCACCAAGCTAGTAGGAAAAGTAGCATTTGAACTATAATTACCCCCTTGTGGAAGATACATAACGTCTTCCACCGCGTGCTTCTATTCAAGAAAGAAGGAAACTCCCTTCCCCACCAGAAACTCAAGACCAACCCCCTCCCATCCAAGTAGGACGCTCTGAAGAATACAAAGTTGAATATGTTCATGGGGACTGTACCCACTATAAAACCCTCCATTATTACGTCAAGTGGAAGGGATACCCACCTGAGGAAAGCACCTGGGAACCATTAAGCAACCTACCCAACACCCAACTAGCAATCTAACAACACCTTGAGAAGAAGGCCAGGAAGGAAGGGACCCCTGGGAAGGAAGGGGATGATGTCATGAATGACATTTCAATACTTGTATTGAAAACCCAAGAGTTGAGCCCCAGTTCCCAAAAGACAGATTGAACCCTCCAGGACAGTCCAGGACCCACCAATCTGTTAACTCACAGGCTCAAATTGTTGAATTACTCCGCAACCTGCTGGCCTACTACAGAGGATTTCCTGAATAGTTGCCAGTCTGCCGCCAAACTGGTGCCAACAAAGACCCATACCTACAAAGGAAATGTAACCTGGCTAATGGAGGTTGGGGAAGGACCTACTGCCAACCTGCCAAGGGCCAATACTGGAGCTTCAGAATCAACACTGGAAGCCCTGGAATCAAACCCTGATCCTCCAAAGACTACTCAAGTCACGCAAAGTGGACAGGAACCTGCCCACTTGCTAAATTGCATAACCAAGTTGACAAGTTACTCCAAGACCCGCCAGTCTCCCAAGGACAATTCCCCAGATGGTCATCAGATTGATGCCAACCTTGAGCCACCCAAGACCCAAACCTATGCAGAGGTTGCAGCTTGCCTTAAGGAGGTTAAAACAAAACCTATTTTTAACTCTGCCAATGACCACCAGCAACTGCCAGCATGCCGTCCAGAGAGGGTAGTGCAATTGAACTACTCAGGTGACATAGTGAACAGTGGCGGCAGAACAAAGCATTGCCACTTCTATTCACCTGAGCAGGCGCTACTTGGATCTCCTGCCCTCAAGACTCTAAGCCAAGATCCATGCCCCGCCAGTGCCTTGTCTGCAAACCTGAACCCTGCAAAAATTGAAGAAGCAAAGTCCCATGGCATAAAAACCCCAGCGGTATGGTGAAGACCACATTGTCATTTTTGATAATAAAGTTTTATGAACCTTTGGTTTGAACAAATCTTACCCTATCTAGTCTTAGTGATCATCCATCTTAATTCCGGTCAAGTAGACTACCAGGCCACCGCCCCCTCCCAAGACCAATCTGCTGAATTGCCCCAGGCATTATACTGTCCCCTAGGAGCCCCCTTTGGACCTGTGCACTTTACTGAATACCCCCCCATCCCAGCCTATTCAGAGTACAGCTTGGAAACCATCCTCATTGCCAACCCTTTGGCAAGGACTATAAGTACCAAATACATTAGACGCAAAGGAAAGAGGGTTGAGATACCGCCCTTATTGTTCAAAGACAAGTAAAACTACCTACTAGCGTACTTTGTTCCCATGACTCCACCATTAACCCCAAGACCAGACCGCCCACTGGAACCTACCGCCACAGCTGCAAGACCACCTCTACCCAACTGTTTGGAGTACTCTACATAACTTTGACAGGATTGGTGGATTCTGTGGTCCCCAACTCTGGACCCTGGTCCTTACTCAGGCAATCTGTATCTTATATTATCAAGTTAGCACCTATTCTATGGCAGGCCCTACCCGTAGGCTCAGCTGCACCTCACCCCAAGCTGCCCAATGCCTCTACCTATGACTGGCTTCCTGACAAGTATGCTGATAGTGATAATCATGTAGCTTACACCTTGCAACATAGAAGACTCAAAATGCTCCCATTATTAACTAAGAAATACCAAGGAATCCCCTTGTATGCATTCTCATGCTTTGTCATTCCTCCTGGGTCTCAAGTGATCCACCACACTGGTCTTTCCTCAGAGATTCCCTTAGGATTACATGCTGAAGTCATTGGTCACCATGTTGCCTCCCACCTGGAACCATGTATTTGTCCCAGAATAATCATACCTGGTCCAGAAGAACTGTAGATTATCCTGTCTAACCTCAGTCCTGTTCACATAATGGTTCAGAAGAACTAGTTCCTTGGTTATGATAAGGATCAAGTTTAATGGAAGCTTCAAATATGGAATTAAGAAGAAGAGAAGTTTATTTTATTGGGTAATACTTTAGACTTATATAGCCTTTGCTGTGGTGGGGATTTAGTTGGACCAAACCTAGGGGTTGGTCATGTGTGGGATGTGTTCAAGTTGTTGGATACTTGGACAATTCATATGATATTGATTTGTTGCCTTTCTTAGTATGTAGAACAGTATATTGAATTAGCATCAAACCAGTCAATTACTGGATGTTAAGTGTGTTGGTGATGGCCAGAATACCTGTACATCCAGCTCCTTGACAATTATATCAAACTGGAAGAACATACCAACTTGCTTCAAGATCACTTTTTCAGGGCTCAATGAGTTAGGACTTCCTGTTTCCCAGCTCATGGTTCTTCTCTTGATCCCTTTCAATTTCTTTGTGGGTCTAGCAGAACCAGAAAAGAATCAGGCTTTGTCTCTCTTTGACAAATACAAGGAAGTCTTTGCCAATGATGATTTGGGCCTTGGAAAAGCCTTTGATGTAGAACATAATATAGACACCCAAGGTCAACCTCTAATCTGATCTTTCTTCAGTAAATGCAGCCAAGAAAACCAGGCTATTGCTAATGAAGAACTACATAATCTTCTTAGCTCTGGACTTCTGGTACCTAGAAAAAACCCTATGGTTTTCCCCTCCTTATTGTCAAAAAAGAAGGACAGTTCTAAAAGAGTAGTCATCAATTAAAGAAGGCTAAAATCAATCACTAAGAGGGACTTCTACTCTTTCCCTCAAATTAATGATGCTCTTAGACACATATGGGGTTCTAAGTTTTTTTCTGTCACAGATTTGGCTTCATGGTACTAGCAAATCAATATATCCCCAGAAGATTAGGCAAATGCTGCACTAATTATGTCTGAAATCCTGTTTGAGCTCACTTAAATTTCTCAATGACTCTGGAATGTGCCTGCTACCTTCTAATATACAAGGTATTTAATTCTCTAAGATCTTAAACTCACCTGTTTGCTTGTATTCCTCAGCAATATCACAATGTTTACTCTACCTTCAATGATCACTTAGAGCATCTTAAAGCTTGGTTCCTTAATATATGTGATGCTTGATTAAGCTCAGATTCTCTAAGTGTGCATTATTTAAATAATGGCTTGATTTTTTGTGACATAAGTCACTCAGAATAGGATTTGACTAATAAAAAATAAGATGGAAGCTATCAATAAGCTGCTGCTCCCACCAATCTTTTTGAATTCCAAGTACTCCTAGGCATGATGGGGTATTATTGACAGTTTGATCCCAATTTTGCCAAGCTGAGTGAGTCCCTTGTCTAGTTGCTTCTAAATGTTCCCTTTGAGTGGAATGATAGCCAACAACAATTTTTTGAAGCTCTTAAGACCAAACTCAAGGAAGCCCCCATATTGGTCTACCCTGACCATGATAAGGAGTTATTTCTTTATACTGACATCAGTGGGGAAGCAGCAGATAAAATCTTAGCTCAGTTAGATGAGGGTTATGTAGACCAATCAGTAGCCCATTCTTTCTGAGTGCTCAAAAGGGATGAGAAGAACTATAGTGTAATAAAAAATAATATCTGGCCATATTTCACACTGTTAAGCAGTTTTGTCACTATATCTACAAGACTTGCTTCACTGTGGTTACCAACTATTCTTTTCTCAGATAACTACAACAGTTAAAAGAGGCTGAAGAATTACTAGATTTTTGGGCCTTACTCCTGCAAGAATATAAATTCAAAGTAGTACATAGACCTGGTGCTCAACATCAAAATGCTGATGGGCTTTCCAGAATACCCATCTTAGATATATACCCTGCAGACGCAATTGGCTATAAAAAATTAATTGGCTACCCTGATGCTTGGACCACTGAAACCAAAAAGATAAGCCTGGACCTCCAAACTCTATCCAAGGACACTGTCATTTGAGACCTCCAGTTATTCAAGAAGGTCAAAGATCTTTACCTACTCTATGTACGTCCTAGCATGAGAGTAGCCATCATTCCTCAGGCCCATATAAATACTGGACAAAGTGTTATAGCCAAAGCTTACAACTGACTATGTAAGAATTTTTACTGGGAAAAATGTGTCTTCTTGCCCCTAAGGTTCTCTTATCATGCCACTATTGTAAACTACAGCATCTATGTCCCTCACAACATGAATTTAAACTCATCCCAACAAAACATGTGTTTCATACAGTGAGCATTGACACCATTGGTCTTCCTTGCTCTTGCTCTAGTTTTAAATTCATCCTAGTTGCTGTGGATTTCTTCAGAAAATGGGTTGAAGCCAGGGCCACCAAAGATATCACTGCCAAAACTACAGCCAATTTCCTACTGCAAGATATCTTTTATAGACATGAGTGTCCCCAAGCTTTGCTCTCTGACAATGGTACCAACTTTAATGCCAGGTTGCTCACTTTCATTGTGGAGGCTATGGGAACTAATCTGTCTTTCTTGGCTCCCTAAAGTCCCTCTACTAATGGGACTGTTGGACATGCCAATTCTACACTTGTCACTATTATGAGAAATCTCACTCTCTCTGATTCTGCCAGCTGGAATATGTTTCTCCCAGCTTCTCTCTTTGCACTCTGTCTAAGCAGACACAGAGTGAAATGACAATCCCCTTTTTCTATGCTATATGGACGTGAGGCTACCACTGCCTTAATCTTGGGACCTCTGTTAGTAGAGTTTAACACTGCAACCAATTCTGAAGCCCACATGAAGGAACTGACTGATTGAGTAATTGTTGTTCAAGTTAAAGCCTACTCCTCTTTCTATAAGGTCAAACCCTTAGAGTTTTTACCATCTAATGCCTCCAGGGCCTCACTTCCTGAATTCCAAATATTTAACCTAGTCTTATACTACCATAATTGCATTGATGGTTATATCCCTAAGTTAGACTCCCTATGGGTTGGGCCCTGAAAGGTCATTTTTAAGAAGGACTTTAAGTATAACGTCAAGCTACTGTCCTCTAAAAGTCCTTTTTCCAGGGTCCATGCTGAATTCCTCTGGAAGTATCAACTTCCTGCATTTAATATTGAGAGGTAAGATGTTGTAAATGATACTATCAATACTATTTTAATATGGCCTGAAAATTGCAATACTTGCAAAGAGCTGGTTGGATTCACATTTTAATACAAAAGTTTCCTCTTTCTGTAAATGAGCCAACATCAATATCCACCCTTTCTGGATTGTGCTACCTGAGATATTCTGATCTTGGTACAAGTCCAGCCTAGTAAGCTCCATTGTCTACTTATTGAACAATCTCTGCTCTCACTCTACTATTTAGATAGAATTTTTCTCTAAAAAAGAAAGACAAGTTTATCCACATTTGTGTTGGCTGTCATATTATTCAAGCTTATTTCTTTCCTTTTTCCAAAAGAAACTTCTCTTTTTTATATGAAATTTTTGTACATCCCCTTAATTTTGCCCTGAAGGCTAACCCAAGGCTAGCTTTGAACCTCAAAGCTATCATAATAAAGGTTTTCTGCTGTGTCCTCTTGGATGTCTTCCTCAAGAGCCAAAAACAACAATCAGGATTTCAATGCTACCTCAGCACATCTATCCCAGGAAACCCCCACAGCTTTATTATCACCCCAGATTGTCTAAGGATGCCTATACCCCTTGGTATAATCCTCCCAGGGCACTAATATTTACCTTTCCAAAGTAATTTTTAGGAAGCTAACCTATTAATGCTGTTGCGCTTTTTGCATTACAGCAACACAAATTTTTATTAATTTAGGATACAGAGCACTTAATTGAATTCTGTCATATATGAGGATATGGTTAGTATTATATCAGTAGAAATAGAAGCATAATTATTTTTGAAATATGACTTCTGATCATGCAGAATCACTTGCAGATTAAGAGATGATTTTAGTTTAATTAATTGATTCTTCTTATACCTTCTAACTGGTTACTCCCTGCACTGCTAGCAATGTCTTCTAGGACATTCTAGCATGCCCCTATTTTGGGCAATTGGTAATCTAGGTTTGGCGCTTAAAACTCATCAACTAATAAAATGCATTCTTCTTCACCCAGCACAGGTGTCCCTTGCTGGTTTGGGTTTTAGTAGCTTTGGGATCACATATTTTTTTCCTGAACAAACTTCATATTTTTTGCTTTGAAAGCCAACTAATTAGATATATTTGAATTTTGGGGATTCAAACCTGGCGCTGCTGCAGCGCTTAATATAAAGTTATAGTGATGCCTTGGCTCCTAAAATGTTTGCAAGGTGGCACTGTGGTGCTTGACGTAAAATTAGGATAGTTATTTGGCGCCCAAAATATTTTCTAGGTGCTGCTTGGAGCTTTTCTCAGATGATATGGTGGTGCTTTAAGTAGTATTTAAGTGGTGTGATGGCGCTTATTATTGGGTGGTTTTGTTGCAATGGTCAGCAATCTGTTGATGATCTAATATACATAGTTTCTATAAGTTTTTTATAAAGTTTGGTTGTTGTAATTCTAATCTGCAGGCTCCGTCATAATTGGAATCATTGCATAGGTAAAAATCCTGACAGACACCCCAAGCATAGCTAATTACGTTCAATCACTAATGCTAGGTATATCAATAAACCATTCAATATTTACCTTTCTCAGGTAACCAACATTTATTTAGCTAATGCTCAGTCTGTCATACTAGTTTTATAATGCTGGTTATTATCCGTCCTAACTGGAAAGCCAAGAAATCAGGGAAATAGTTAACCAAGTTAACAAAGTTGATAGATCTAAATCAGACTGTTGATTAAAAATAGGTTGCTGTTGCTCTGGTTTGTCAGCAAAATACAGCTAGCCAAGGAAGATTGACACTGATAAATAGATGTAATCTAAGGGTCAGCCAATACAACCTTGTTTATCAGAATGGTCATCAAAAATTAAGCAAACAAGGGCTTTTTTGTGCTGGGAAAGGTACTTTTGGAATAAGACATAATAGAAGACATGGATTCAGGTGGTATTGCTTATTTGATAATTTTGGTACATATTGGAAAAAATTTACAGTTCAACTCTTAAGATTTGAGTTCTCCCTAAAAAATTATACTCAATAAGCTTAAGTTATTACTGGTTTCAAAATCTTTTAAATGCATCCTGTAGCTGGCCTGCTCTGCTATGTTCCTTAAAATTTGATTCTGAATCAAAATATAATGGGAAGATGGGGTCCTGCTTTGGGCTTTACATCATCTATGCTGCCTAATGTTACACTAATATCAGTCAATCTTGGGGGTTTTTGCCCAGAAATCCAAACCTGAGACTATGGCTACTTCCCAATGTCCAGAGTTTTATTCTGAAGACTCTCTAATCTTGTTGCAGGCTATATATCTAGTACTTCTTTGGTTGGGTTTAATTATCTTTTTAAATCCTAGTATATCTTTTAAAAGTTTCATTAAACAGTATTTGAAGCTTTAGAGGTGGTTAATGATCAACTCCTTATGGATTTGGGTGGTTATTCTACACCACTTGGAGGCCTCTCCATACTACCCAGTAATTTTTCACACAGCCCATGCTTGCAAAATAACTCCTTATGTGGATCATAACAGATACTATGTGTATCAGCTCATAGAAAAAATATTTGAAGAGAAATCACTATTTTCTTATGCAGTGATTAGAATTCTGTGTTACTATACCATCACTTGTTGTTAGAAAAGTGCTCAGCGTCTTATGGAAATACTGAAAGGATACTTGAAAAATTTGCTCTGAGGCAGTTTGATAAGATGATAAAAATAGAATAATTCACAGTAAAATGCTTCCCAGGTGCTTTTTTACAATGATAAAATATTATTTAACCTCCGTAGAATGTTGATAAACTGGAGAATCATTGAAACTTCATATGGAAAAACTTTAACACATCACTGATAAAAGTTTAGCATGTATATTTAGGAATTGGAAAAACTGTTAAGATAGGAATGAAATCCCTCTATATCAGTTTAAGAGGGATTATTGGTTGATTTTGAGGTTAATTTTACTGATGAAGATCATTTTTGGAGAATCTTAAAGCTTAATAAAAATGAAGAAACATATTATGAATGCTTTAGGATTTAATTAAGCTAAGAATGAAAGCTAAATTTATAAATGGAAAGGAGAAGTAAGGAATTATGTAATCCTTTCAAAGAAACATCTTAAAGAGGAAACAGCTAAAAAGGGGGCTAAATATCAGAGATTTAACAGTGAAACTTAGAGAATGATAAAAGGAATATGAAAATACAGGAGATAAAAAGAGGCACAAGCTAATTAGCCATTAATCAGGAGCTGATATATTAACACCAATCTATAGCTGGAAAAGACCACAGAACGGTAGAACTATAAGAGAAAAAAGATTAGTATGATAAAGTACCATAGAAGATTTATGAAGGGATATACCTTCTACAGTTAATAAAGATTGTTCACAACCCTAATAAATAATTTACTTTTATCAAATGGAGAGTTTCCCCATAATATCCTACCTTAGCCCTGAGTAGATGGAGAATTTTAGTAATAAATAAAGGATTCTTACACATAGTCAATCACCAGATGTTGACTGGCTAAGGATCATAAAATATGTAAAGCTTTTACAAATAGTTAAATGTTTTTTACCAAGTAGATTTCAAAGAGCTGTTTAAAGGGATGTAACAACCACAAAAGAGATAGGCACATGAAAACTAAATGGTGTATACAGAAGATGCAAGGGCTTTTTTTGGAAAGTTGATGGAAGAGTTTTCATTCTTGAAAGTAAGAATAAATTCCTTTTCACAGAGCTTGATTTCCTGAATTATAGCACCCCAAGCCAGTTGAACCCTGGCTTTACCTAGTACACACCTCATAGGCCGCTGGAGATGTCACAAGTGACAAACTCCTACTGACCATGATTACTGAAAAGCCTCAACTACAGGATTTGAACCCTGAAACCCCGCAGGCCGCCAGCCCGCAGGACCGGCCACCTGGCTGCCTGCAGATTTTTGGGCTCAAGCCAGAGCAGATCTTGACTTTGGAAACCCCCTTAAAGCTGGATGAATTGAAATAATCTACATCAAAAACTCCTACACTAAAGGTTCCTGTTAACGCAACCAATCAGCAGGCGGTCCCAGCCATAGAACCCAAAATAACTCAGGCCGCCATGGAAGGGGAAACAAAGAAACTTCCTATAGAACGCGGACCGCCCAGAGATGACCAACCCCACAAGGGAATTTGAGTATTCTCAGTTTGAACCAACCAATGAATTAACTCCCGCAATGGATGCCACCAAGGACTAGAAAACCCTAGTAGACAGTAACACCCAGGCCAAAGAAATTTGTAGAAGTTTACCCATGACAGATGGGCATACTTATACCCTGGACCGCCAGGAAGTTGCCCATTGCCATTCTTGCAATAAAGTGACATGAACCTTTGGTTCAACCAGGTTATTCCATATTTAATATTAGTTCTATTTCATCTACAGTCTACCTCCCACGTTTCTGCATCTCACGCCCATCAACCCCAAGAAACTGCAGACCAGCTGCCTGACCTTTATTGTCCACCAGAAGCTCCCTACGGCCCAGTACATTTCACCGAGTACCCCCCCAACCCAGGGTATTTGGAGTTCACCCTAGAGGAAATCCTAATCTACAACCCTGAGGCAAGAACTAGAGAAACCAAGACTGTTTATAGGGAAGGCCATAAAATCATTATACCTCCCCTGCTATTCCACAACAAGTACAACTACCTGCCTGTGTATTTGGTCCCAATGACTCTGCCTCTCACCCTGCGGTCCAACCGCCTGCAAGAATACATTGCTGCCAATGAATCCACTTCCACTCAGATATTTGGAGTGATTTACATCACTCTTTCTGGCTTGATAGATTATATGGTACCTGCAAGCAGACCTTGGGCTCTCCTGGGCAAATATTTATATTATATTGTAAAGTTGGCCACAATATTGTGGTGGGCCCTCTCTGCCAGGCTGTTTGCCCGCAAGTTCCCAGGAACCCCACACAGGCTGGATCCCTGACAGGAGAGCAAAATTACCATAATCATCTTAGTGATAGCCATTGTGCTACCATTGATATTAAACCTCCTACTATTTCTTTTTGATTTTCAAATATAGTTAGGCTATATCCAAAAATAAATTAAATTAAAGCACTCCTAACCTTTGGTACTGACCATTTCCAGAGATAAAGAAATTTGGCTACAAGTCTTCATATCCTTCCTCATTGAAGATACTTCTTCATCCTATACCAATTGATCTAAACTTAAACTGTAAATTCAGAACCTAAACATAAAAATGCGGGACTGTCAAATCCTTGGTCCAAATTTTGAATCACTTTTGCGGGATGGCCTTTTTTAATTAATGTCAAAACCGCAGGCTTGACCCACCAGCAAGGCTCCAACCAAGCAGGTTTGTGACTTGCAATCCAATTATCCAGTCACTCAAAGCCAGACTGGGAAGTCAACTCAAATTACTAAATCCAACAACATGAACAGATGATGATCCTTCCTGGTGGATACCTTGTTTTGGCGCTTGACTCATTATCAGGATCAAGCCACCCCCTTCTTCCATCCAGCTGTGTGATCATCAATCATGTTCCTGTTATCCTTGATTCACATGAACTATATAATCACTATCTCACAATAAAGATTATTATCTATCTTCTAAATATTTTTTCCCGTGTAACTCTGCTAAAACAGCACAGTTACAACATTAAATTTAATTATTTGTGTTTTTATTTGGATTTTTAAAAATGCAGGAACTCATAGATACTTTGCAAAGCTCAAGTCAAACTGCATATTTCCAATGGACAAAATGAATTAACTGGAATCAGATTTGAAGTGTTCAAATTCATCAACCATTTTCATTAAGTTTACTATGTTTTTTTGAAATTGCGGTATTGTCAAATCCAAGAACCAAATTTCAAATCACTTTTGAATGCCACTAGTAAACTCAAATATTAATTGCAGGAACTGGAATCTAAATTGAATGTACAGTAAGTAACTAGGACAAATCAACCCAAATCAAGAAGCTCCACTCTGGATAAAATCAAATGAAAAATCCAATCTCAACAACCATGTTTAGACATGAAATTAAGTTAAATGCAAAATTGTCTAAACTGGAAATGATTCAATATTCTGCACTCTAAATCACTAATATAGCAACCACAAATTCATATAAGAATATATGAGCCACCCTCCTGATGAGGCAGAAATTTTTCAAAAGTTTTTTGGCCCCTGACGTAACCAGGGACCATAAAGCTTCTTTTTCAATGAAGAAAGGAGGGGAAAAGATAAACTATCAGTTTACTAACTATGTATTTATGTATTGCTACTAAGGATACTTGATTACAGTTGATTTTAAAAAAATGCTAATATATAATTTTAATTTATTATTAGCATTTTTAAAAATCAACTGTAATCAAGCATCTAAATTTTAGCCATCCTAAAATGAAATAGGGTGTTTTTTGAGAATGCCTATGATTTCTAAAAGAATTAGCACAAATCCACTATAGATCCTTTATCATTCTTTTTGAGACACCCATAAATTATATTTATTTCAAATTCAACTCATTTTTGATCTGAAATTTGGTTCTTGGATTTGACAATCCCGCAATTTCATATTTGATAAGTTTTACATGATGACTATGATTTGTTTGAAATACAGGAAATCTCAAATTGTACATTAGAATCCCACATTTCTGATTCATGTACCCTGTATTTGTTTGCTGAGTTTTGTCTTTTGTTGGTTGATTTATCTGTTCAAGAGATTCAAAATTTGCCAATTTAAATAAATCAAAAAAGTCAAATTAAATGTTTTATTTTATTAAATATTTTATTTTTCATTCAGCTGAGTTGCCTGCAAAAGTGATTCAAAATTTGGAACAAGGATTTGACAATCCTGCATTTTTACGTTTAGGTTCTGAATTTACAGTACCAAGATTTGAATAAAGCTCATTAGCATCACCTCAACAGGAACACACCTACTTTCAGAAACCTAGTCTTAACTCCTATTTGACTAACACCCCTATATCCTTCTTTATGGTATATCACCTGCTAGTTACATCAGAGACTCCTTTAGAGAATTTTTCTAGAAGTCAAATTTACAAGACATATGATGATTGTGTGGCCAGTTACCTTTCAGTTCACTGAGTTCTCTTTAATTCAGATTTTAAAGCTCTTTTTATCCAAGTTCTCAATAATTTATGTGTTTTACACTAAGAGAGGCATTGTTGATGATGATATTAAATTAATTACATGTAATTAGAAGTCTAAACCCATGATAGTGTCAAGTATACACTTCTGATAAGTATATAAAACAAGATAAAAGAGGGAAATTTAGAAGAGATTAATACTTTATTTGATGTGAAGATAGATGATTATACAGTATCATGGAAAGCCACATACTATCCATGTATGTCATGGTGGTCATGGGGCTTGTCCAGTTAATGTTTTATCTATGATTTAAAATGTTTGATCCCCATATAAAATGGCTGTCTGATAATAGTGCCACCAATTATTCATTAATTGGGGATTTCTCAGTAAGTTTTTCCCGAGAGGAAGTAATTGAGGATGTTGCAACAACTGCATGATCTACTAATACAGTAGCTTTAGAGATGTGGCTCTAAGCCAAATTAAATCAGATCTAAACAAAATAAAAAACAATGAATCTATATTGATTAACAATAGTTTGAATCCCTTCTATTTTGCTAAAACTGAGTTGATTCTGCTTAGTGTTACAGCTTTGAAAACTACTGTAAAGAGACTGAAGCAGTATTAGATCAGTGCAGCAAATGTCCTATTCTAAGGTGGTTTGGATGAGGTATTTTTGATTTAGGTGTGACTAGGGTAGAGATGGGATTAGCAATTGTGTAAACAAAATGTCACAAAACTGTTTTTTGGATGTTTTGGATTGGGGCACAAAAAAATCTGAATGGATTTGTGTCACAACTTTTGGAGTAGGTCACAATATGTGACTCACTCCATTGTGTAGATCACAAAATATAAAGATATTAAGATCAAACCAAAAAAATTGTTAGATACAAAGGATTTGAGTGTGCATCTCAAATAGCCTTGACATCAGGATTAAATCCATTAATTTCTTTGACTATTCTAAGATGAATTCCAATTTATAACAGATCTGCCAGTCAGCTAATACTATGATAATTCTGTTTGCATGCTAGCCACTGGGCTACGTTTTCAATTACTGATATTTCTTTGGCTATTGTATAAAGGACCTCATGTTGTAAGTTGTAGTTCCAGTGAAAGCAAATATGGTGCTTCTTTTTGGGCTGTCTTTATCTAAAAAATGTGATTCACTGGCCCAGGTTTTTTTTGTGCCACATACTTATATTTTATGTTTGCTGCTTTAGTGAACTCTTTTTGATTCAGATGCAGCTTCTTTTGGTCTGGTTCTATACGGAAGAGTAAATGCCATAACTTGGCTTTACTCAAAGAAGTTTTAAGAACCTCTGGGCTAATTGGTGCTGCTTTGAGTGTGGTAGTATAATCCATTTTTATGCCTGGGGCTGAGGGCTGAAAATCCTGCAGAAGGGGTTTTCTTATTGGTGATAGTCCAGCAGCCACAATTCATTAGTAGGCCCTCTAAAACTGGGTCCATAAGTATTACTGGTGTCATTTTAGTTTTCTTTCTTGTAAGACTGTGATATTCTTGTCTCATCTTTATAATAAGATACATGTTTGGGAATCTGAGAAGCTCTTGTGATTGACTTGCATCTCAATCTTTGGGGCTCTTTTTGTTCAGGAGTCTGAGTATGGTCTTGCTTTTGATTGGCTTGAGAGGCAGCCTTTTTATGTGCCTGGTTTGTGGTTGCATCAATGCCACCTAATGCATTCAATGGATCCTGTTGATGCATGTCTATATCATGTTTGCTGTTGCTTTGATGCAGAATAAATACATCCTGGGTCTCCATTAGATCAGGGTACTGTTTTTTATTGGTCAGGCTTGATTCTTCTTGTATTTAGTATGGGCTCTTTTCTGGCATGATGTGATTGGTTAATTGCATCATAATCAGCCTTGGTGCCCCAGGGTAAGTCTATAAGAGTGTTGGCCTTAGACCCCATTTGCCCAGTGTCAGGGCCCAGAAAGCCCAAGACAATCAACTAGTCTGTTTGGGGATAGTACAAAAAGCTGAGTGAAAAACATTGCAAACTGCCTTCCTAGAAGAAAACCCCCTTTCTTTTGACCGCAAATGGCCAGGGATTTGTGAGGCCCACATGCTGTGAGACCCTGAAATCAAGGATAAACACAAAATTGGGTTTTCTTACTATTGGTAAATGATAAATTGTACCAGCACTTGCCCAACCACTCAATTGGGCAACCGAATGCTTGCAGGTTCTAATAATAGCTGTGGCATTTTGGCATGCCGCAGCAAAACCTATTACCATGAATAAAAAGTTAATACATTTTCCTCCCCAGGTCTCAGCGCGCAATTTCTAAACTAATTTGCAATTACCACTGATGATGATGCCACCAAGCCTCTGGTGGCACAAAAGGCTAAGTATTCCTCAGTAAGTATAAGTAGTGAGGAGGGGAAGACTTTATCACTGTTGAAATCTTAAAATAAACAACTTTATGCCCAGAACCCATTATTTTCTTGCAGCAATTATCTATTTTTGCACCAATATAATCATTCTGTTTTTATCTCTTTGTGAATCTAATATACCATATAAACTTGCCTATCTGTACCCTCCTGGCTATACTCCTGCTACCTCAGTCAAACCATCCTGCATTCTTGACTTGGAGTATTTCCACTCTCACCACCTGAATCTTCCTCCTGGCCATTCTAGAGACCCAATTCCAACCATCATGAAGAAGATCCCTTCCACTCCCCCCTTGCCCAGTGTGCCTCCTTCCCAAGACTTCAGTAAGTTGGGATTCATCTATATTACAGTATTGGGGCTGGCCAATCAGGGTAACCTTCATACTGGAAGTTGGCGCCCCCTGGCCACTGCTGTGAACTATATTGTCAGGATTGCACCAGTTGTGTATATCAGGAATTTATATTGAATTTGTTCTACCTTGCTAATCTTGGCGGCCTGCCAAGCCATTAATTGTAGAAGCTTCTGATATATTACTAGCAGGCTTGATTGATATAAGAAGCCTTCATAAAGTAGATTTAGATCACATTGCAAGAGCAACCAGGAATATCATAGACCTCCAATTACAGCTGATTCCCAATTGGCTAGAGTTATTCCAGAATACTCTAGAAAACCACTGGGTTATTAATCATGGGGTTTTCCAGGGATTTGAAAGGGTTGTGATTGATTTGCAGTGGCAACCTGCTGGTGCCACTAAAAATTCCTGCTAGAAAAGCTGCTTATAAATGACAAACTATGCGCTAAAAATAGAGTCATTAATTAGCACTGCCACTGCTGGCATACCAATGGATTATGCATGACTCTATGACAACAAGTACCCAGCGCAGGGTACTATGATATTGAATCCCATGCCATTGTATGGATGCCTAACTCTGGGGGTTGATGCTGGCGGTCTGGGGGTGAAAAGACTACCAAGCAAGAGTTAGATGCACCAGATGATCTTATCCTGGCAAGAGAGCGCAAGCTCTATAAAAGCCCTTCCATTGGACTAATGAAAGGTAGAAAAAAATAAGAAGATCCTACTGTAGAAAGTTTTCATAGTAGAAGAAGAAATCTGAGTTCAAAGACTTTAGTCAGTTCTTGAAGACCTTAGCAAGCCGCCAGCTTAGAGAGCTGCTTGCTAGTTTCCTCACTTGGACATTGTCAGTTGTTGCCCTGCCAAGGAATCCACATATGTTGCAGCAACGCTTGTTGTCCTACAAGCATTCTATCAACATAATGACTAAGATAACCTAATTACTTAATAAAGCAAATCTTAGTCAGACCGCCAGGTCTGATAGCAGAACTGAAATTTCTGACAGTGTACATGGCCTTTTAGTCCCATCCTGGCCCCCTGTGGGAATCCATCCAGACTCTAATATGGGCTGTGACACCCAGAGTTAAAAAGGTCATTCTGTTTGTCTTCTGCTGCAGCATAGACTCCTTCTAACGTTTAGGGACACTGTGCCTCTCTGTGGCCTATTGCTGAGCTTAGTTAGCAGATGGAGGGAGTTTTTTGGGGTATATCTTGAGCTTGCTATTGGCTGCTATGTTCTTCCTTAGTATGGTTGCTCTTCTAGAAATAGAATAAATGCTTTTTGGGTCCAATAGTTTGATCATAGACATTGCCTAGGTTGTGGTGAGGAGGCCCATGTAGGGGTTCTTGAGCTTTCAAACTGCACAAACTCCCTGTAATTAACCAGGCCCCCTTGATTTGGGCCTCGACATCCTCTCTTTCTATATCAAGTGAGAGGGCTTCAAAGGACATGAAGAGGATGATGTCCTGATTTTTTTTGAGAGTGGTTGGTAGGACTTTTTTGACTTGCTTTCCTTTGGTGTCTGTGATATCAACTGTGAATGTCACTTCTGCTGCCTGGTCTGCATCTTCTTTTCAGATAAAGACCAGGTCAAAAAGTCTTTGATTGGGCTTTGCTGCAGAGATACAGCCTTTTGGTACACCTTGGGTATTGCTTTGGCTGCCTCTTGGAACTGAAATGAGTCTCCTCCAAAGTTGACTCAGATCTCATGGGGAACAGAAGACTTGGGAAGAGCTCTGGTGGTGTAATGAAACCATATTTCTGAAGTTACAAACTTTAGTCATCCTTCTGATGGAACAAATGGTCCTTTGTTGATGGTTCTTGTGGGGTTCTTCAGTTGGCCCTTGACAGGTAGTTTCTGGCCCTTGACTACCTTGGCCCAGAATCACCTTGTTTTTTTGGTGCACCATTTTCTTCCCTTTAATAAAAGGCTATAGTAAATACTAACTATTATGTGCTTTAGTTGCTTTATCAATGCTTAGATTACAAAAAGTGGAGCTAATCTGTGAAAGAAAGGTGACATGCCTAAGTTTAGTACAACACAATCATATGAACTATACTTGATCCTGAATGCTGTTTTTTGGGATATCTTTGGGGTTGACTCAGATTTGAAGATATTCTGCATTTAGGTCAATCTTTGTGAAGAATTGAGACCCCCTAATGCATCAAAGAGGTTATCAATCAGAGGCAGGGGATACCTGTTCTTAATTGTGACCTCTTTAAGAGCTCTTTAATCAGTAACAAGGTGTAAGCCTCTGTCTTTCTTAGCCAAAAATAAAACAGCTGTATCAAAAAGAGATTTAGATGGTCAAATGAGTCCTTTTTCCAGGGCCTTGTCTAGGTATTCTTTCAGTGCATCATCCTCTTGAGGTGTTAACTGGTGGATGGGGAAAGCCTTAGGTATACTCCCTTTTAGGTTGATTTTGTGTTGGATGCCACTGTCAGGTGGTAACATTGGCAGTTTCTCCTGGAATACAGGGGGAATTCTTGGACAAATTGCTGGTGTATAGGGTCCTATTCCTACAAGGCGTTTATATTTTTGAAATAGATGATCTTGTAGGTGTAGGTTTTCCAATCAATTTTAATGGTATCATTTTCTTCCTCTGCTTTTGTAATCTTCACAAATACATGATCTCTAATTAAGTTATCAAGGTGAGTTGAATATAAATAGTGATTTACTTCTCCTTGTTGAATAGTGAGTGTGATGCTTTACCAATCAATGTGAGATTTTGTTTTTCTCATCCAATCTAAACCTATTACTACATTGTACTTATGTATATGAATGATGGGGCCACTAAGGGTAGTTTTCAAACCCTATCTGTTGCTGGAAAGCTTTTGCCTCTTTATTGACTGGGGTGCTCTAATTGTCTGCCATGATAACTTATTTGAAGTTGTCTTTGATTGTAGTTAGTTTAATGAGGTTGGAAATTTTTTGTCCATGTGGACTGATCTGCTACAGTGCTTAAAGATGACGTATATTTATATCTGCAAAAACTGAAATCATAAGTGAGGATTTTATTTCCAGTTTGGGTGGCAAACTGTATAGGATTGCTAGAGGGTACTTGAATCATGATGATTGAATCCACATTCTGGTCCCTGTACGGGTCTTGTAAAGTGAGAGTGGGTGGCTCACCTAAGCGCTCCCCTGAGCTTTTCCCTCCTCAGGTGCATTTTCAGTACTCATCTGGTTTGCCTGGGTTGTACAATTTCTGCCTTGGGGCTGAGAGTTATTGGCTTGGTTTATTTATTTATTGGGTCCAGCATCCTTCTTTGATGAGGGGCTCTCTTTTTTCTTGTTGGTTGCATGCAGATTATCAGATTTCTTAGCAGCTTGCTTTCCTTCCAGGAATGTTTCTTGAAGCTAGTTGCATCTTCCCATATCAAATTGGTGTCTGATGTGTGTTGGGACACCATTATAGAAATCCAAACCTGGCCCAGCCTGATCAAACTTGACGCTGCAGGGGCGCAGCCACCTATGTCTCTATACGCTGAAAATATATTCTTCAATGATTCCCATCATTTTAAAGGTTCTGGGTTCTGTCATGATCACAACATCAGAGTCTTTTATAGCAAACTTTTCTAGGAAGGCATTTTTGAACATGTGCCAGTCTTTATTGCGGTTAGGGTGTTGTTCAAACCATTTGCTCAAAAAGCAGGAGGCAGCTCTGGTAACTTGTAAGACAATTTCACTTGCCCAGAGTCTTTGGAGGTAGCCCACTTGTGTGAGCTTGTTTTGTGTGCTTTGAATCCAGAGGTTGGCGTTTTTACAGCATATTCCTGAGAAGGTTCTAATTTCTGCTGAGCAGAGACACTGAAATACAATGTTGGGTATTTCAGACATGTCTTGGATTGGAGGCAGGTTCAGGACTCCTTGCGTGCTGAGGAAGTTGTACTGTTTGGTAGGTACAATGATACCGTTGAAGACAGTGTATCCCATAGGGACGTCCTGACCTTCTTTGTATCTTCTCCAGCCAGTGGAGAGCGCCATCTGCTGGTTTCTTTTCTTTGGAGGAATTTTCCCTTTAAGTTAAGTAGGTGTATATTACCTATCTGTGCTACCACTATCATTTATATACTTCTTGGAAGTATATAAAATGAGATAAAGGGGGAAATTAAGAAGAGAATGATACTTTATTGAATATATAATTGGGGTATTATATAGTATTGTGACAAGCCACATGTTGTCCATGTACATCATGGGGCTTGTCCAAGCAATGTTCCACTTAGGATTTGAAATGATCGATCCCATATAACTTGATAGTGTGGTAGGAGTGCCACTGATTATTCACTGATCGGGTTGATTCTTGGGGATTTGTTTTCCCAAGAGGAAGTAATAATAGATGTTGCGACAACTTTTTCGCAATAAACTTAAGTTCATCTTTCACCTAGTTTTGGTATCTTCAACACCTTTTCTTAGATTGGAAAAAATTATAATCATTGATTTCCTAGGCCAAGGTAACTAAACCTATTCATCCCTGAAGGTTGGCCTAAGGCTAGCACAAAGCTCAAGTCGTTTGCTATAAAGATTGCCAGCTGTATTCTTCTAAATTCAACCCCCAAAGCACAACATGACAACATTGATTTCAGGTGAGATCAAGTTAAGCTGATTTGAAGCCGGCGTTAATCAAAAGACGGAACTTCAAGGCTCCAAGACAGAATAGCCAACCCCACCTGATTTGATAATTTAGGCTTGTTAAGGATATCCTGTAAACTGTCTTTACCACCTTTAAAATATGTAAAGTGCTTATTTAAACAAACCGAAGTGGAATAATGATCAATACTAGCCAAAATGATGGTTTAAAAGAAAATCTAGTGAGGGCTTTGGGTGTGATTGTAGTTTCAAGGAAAGGGACTTTGGTTGAGTGGGACATTATTTCAGATATTTGATTCACGGTATCAAGAATGCATCTGAGTCGAGCCAGTATTTTATGGATAAGTGACAGATATTTAATATTTTGATTTCAAGGGAAATCGTTCTGCTTAATTGATACTTCAATCTCTGTAGCAGCTTTTTTGTTCAACTCAACTTTAATGTCTTAAATTATAGTAGTGTAGGATTCTCTGGGTTAAAGCCGCTTGCTATACATATCATCTATTTGATTAATAATGCTTCAAAAGAAGCCAATACTTGCACTGATTTACTTACATCTTAAAAACTTAAGGAAAAAATCAATATTTATGGCGCTAAACTAATTAAGCCACAAAAAAATTAAAGCCTGAGTAGATACTAAATAGCTAGAAGAAACAAACATGTTCTTGTCAAGATATTTGCAAAATATGGGATGCTATAAGAAAAATGTTTTACTTTGGCTAACTGACTTAACAATATGCCTTACAGAAGTGCTGCTAAAAACCATACTCGCTCTAAGATTGTATTAGGATTAATACCTATTGAAGTCATTTCCAAAGAAAGGGTAAAAGCTTTTTGCAACTAATCAATCTTAGAATTTAAATTTAGAAGCGCTTAGCAAGTTAAAATTATAAAAGTTAAAATAAGAGTTATGAATAAGTAAAAGCGGAGACTTCCTTAGCCGGGCTAGTTGAAATGTAAGCATAAAAGACGCATGAGAATCGGGTTCGGCTTACAAAAATTAATCAGGGAAAATAAACGCGCGCGATACAAAAGTGGGTGATCGAATCAAGATATTCCTGTAAAACATTATAGAGGCTAAAGGTGAGCAAATTGACTGACTTATATACTAGAAAAGACTTAAAGAAGAAATACACGGATTTACTTGAAGTTTTCTGGGCCCAAAGTCATATAGCGCCGATATACGGCAAGTATTGTATTAGCCTGGCCCGACCTAAGGCAAAGGGTTAATACAAAGTGAAACTTGTAGTTTACCTTGGGAATATCGTAGTGCTCGGAGAGTTTTTCCAGCTTTTTATTGAATTCCTTAAACCCAGTCAACAATAAGCGAAGGTTGAAATTTTACCTGAACTTTGTCCTTGTGCGATCTCTTGGCCATATCTTCTACTTTTTCCTTAAGCTAGCAAATGAGTTTAGCCAAAAGATAAATTAAACTGATGAAATAACTACACCAAAATTACCCTTTGATTTTGAATCCGTTCAAATTTTAATTCTGCTTCAGTCTTTCTTATTTTAGGCGCAACATAGGCTTCTTCTTTAGCAGGTTCAGATTCTTGCTTTTTGGCCTTTTTCTTCTTCTTTTTACTGTAGAGTAAATTAGAACCTCAAAAACATTATGTCACAATAATAATGTTATTACACTATACCAACTCCCTTGAGCTTCAAAGATCCAGGAATGATATTGTCATATCCATTAGAAGACATTGTATGCCTTGATACAAGCTATAATCTTTAGTTGAGTCTTTGTATTGGATTATCGATGCTTGATGAAAGTCAGATTATTGAGTTCAATTCTGGCTTTATGCTGCCCCAAACTTGATCTGTCAAAACAGGTCCTTGGCAGACGAACAGGAACAGATTTATTATCAGGCTACAGAACAGCTGTGATCATTCAAAATAAACTTAACCAATATTTATCCTAGCAAAGATCCAAAATCCAGTCTAATTGGTCACAAAAAACAGATGTGCCAATACAGTTTCAACCCTTACCAAGCTTAGGTACAGGTTAAATATAGATTCCATGAATTTTAATAGATATTTTAGCTTATAGCAAACATAATATTTTAATACATCTGGCATTATATGTGAATCCAACTGTACTCCCAAAAAATTGCTTCTCAATTACTTAGATATTTGTGACTAATCCAGAAATAGAAATAAGTATGTACTGGTCAGCAGACTGTCAAAAGCGAATAAATCATTCCAAGTTGTTCATGATTTGTTTCTTTTAAACAGCCTGCCTGAATTCAGCCCCAATCCTTTTACTTGGAAGATGCTTTTATCAAGTGTGCAAAATCCTCTTTTTAAGATATATCTTTTATTATCCAAGTTAATAAAAAGATATTTCATTGATGTGAAGTAATAAATTCTTAGCTACAGATAGAAAAATCTTGTTGGATATGGGTTGGTAAAAAGAAAGGTGTACCAGGTGGGCTGCCAAAAGGGCAAAGCTGTACTATCTTCGGCTTCATCCTTTCACAGCATCCTGCTGATAAAAGCTTCTAATATCCTAACTAGAAACAAGTTTTTTTATTGATTTAGTAAATTTGCTAAATTTAAATATGTATTAGAGTATTCTAGTTTTTATAGAGACTAGTTCATGGTGAGTAAAAGGCAATCAAATGTGGGCAGGCTGCTAAAAGGGTAATGATGCACTACACTCAGCTTTACCCTTTTAAGGTAGGCTGCTGGAGTGTATTTTTGATATCCTACCTGAATTTGTATTTTATTTAAGTTATATAAAGGCACATTTAATGATCTAACTAAACTTATTTTTTATAATAAAATTTATTTTGCTACAGTCATATTTGATGTTTTCATAAGATAAAAGTGAGTGATGACTTTTCCAATTAGCTCAATTAAACAATTTAAAATATGATTTTTAGTTTTTTGCATCTATAAATATTACTATTACTATATTTTTAATTTTACCTAGAAGAAACAGGAAATATATATCCTGGTAGATATAAGACACTTTCACATTCTTAAAAATAAGAATCTTTTTAAATAAGATAGCTTACAGCAGTTTTCAAAGCTGTGAGGACAAGCAAGTAAACCATATTTTAACAAAATGTCTCAGTCAAAAAATAAAATTATAGCGGTACCAAATCCATTGCTAATCAATATAGATTGCACCCTTTTCAATTCCATTTTTTGGCCAAGAAATCCCATTTCAATCTGAATTTTTTTGCTTATCCTTAGCTTTGATAGCTAACATATTATTTGTTTATACTGTAAATTCAGAACCTGAACGTAAAAATGTGGGATTGTCAAATCCTTGGTCCAAATTCCAAATCACTTTTGCGGGCAACTCAGCTGAGTGAAAGTTAAAATTATTAATAAAATCAACCATTTAATTTGACTTTTTTTGATTTATTTAAATTGGCAAATTTCAAATCTCTTGAGCTGATAACTCAACTAACAAAAGACAAAACACAGCAAACAAATGCAGGATATATGAATCAGAAATGCAGGATTCTTATGTACAATTTGAGGTTTCCTGTATGCCAAGCAAATCATAGACATCATGTAAAAATTAATGAATCTGAAATTGCGGGATAGTCAAATCCAAGAACCAAATTTCAAATCATAATTGAGGTGAATTTAAAATAAATATAATTTAGTGGTGTCTCAAAAAGGATGCTAAAGGATCTAGAGTGGATTTGTGCTAATTCTTTTAGGAATCATAGGCATTCTCAAAAAGCACCCTATTTCATTTTAGGATGGCTAAAATTTAGATGCTTGATTACAGTAGATTTTAAAAAATGCTAATAATAAACTATAATTATATAATCCAATCTATATTATCAAGTTGCCTTTTCTTTGGTGTGCTGATAGTTCATTTGCTGTTGATAATGTGCTTGCGTTTAATTGGATAGTTTCACCTCCAGTTTCCTTGGTGATAGGAAATCAAGTCACCTCTGCGGCCACAGCTGGTCTCAGGGAGGCAACTTGATTTCCTATTGCCAAGGCAACTGGAGGTGAAACTATCCAATTAAATGCAAGCACATTATCAACAGCAAATGAACTATCAACATATCAAAGAAAAAAGCACTTGATAAGATAAATTGTAATATATAATTCTATTTTATTATTAGCATTTTTTAAAATCTACTGAGATCAAGAATCTAAATTTTAGCTTCCCTAAAATAGAATAGGGTGATTTTTGAGAATGCCTATGATTACTAAAAAAATAGCACAAATCACTCTAAATCCTTTAGCATCCTTTTTGAGACCCCCATAAATTATATTTATTTTGAATTCACCTCATTTTTGATTTGAAATTTGGTTCTTGGATTTGACAATCCCACAATTTCAGATTTGTTAATGTCAGAACTCCAGAATAATATGGTAGACTTGACCATTATTCTCCTGCTAATTGGCTAAGACAACCAATTGCCATAAAGCTGGATAACTTAAATAAGTATCAGCTAATCTTGTTCCTGGCCTTGCGTAATCAATGCTCTTAATATTACTCCAAAGATTGATCCTAATCCAATAATGGTCTCCTCATTGGGTCAAACCTGAGTAAACAGGCTTGTGATCCATGACTATAATCACAGAATGCTCCTCAGCCAATAAGACAGAGTGTTCCTGAATAATAATCCAAGATGGCTACTGCCAAACATTCACGCTTGAAGATACATCAAAATTTATGATTAATAGAGAAGGTCGTTCAGAAGAATACTGCATGATGCAAAAACCCAGTATACAGGGTAACTAAACTCGCATATGCATAAACTGCCAACAAGATGCCACCATTACACTGATAAGATAAGCTAAGGTCCGGTAATCTATTGAAGTCCCATGCCAGACCGACATGACTGCCTAACTCTGGGGGCTAAAAATAGCAGTCTGGGGAACAAATAGACTGACTAGTAAGAGTTGGAAGTGTCAGATTACAATCTGGCAAGAGGGCTTATCCACCTTATATAAGGTGCTCTCCTGATTAGAGATTGAGAAGAATATATTCATCCTTGAAGATAGAGATTGAAGATCTCTATTATTGTATCACTACTAGCCAACGCCTAGTAGTCAGAAGTATCCAAGTAGAGGATGCCGCCGCTTACTTGAAAACCCCATGTATTTTATCCTACAGTCAGACAAAACTCTGCCAGGCAATAGCTGTACCCTAAGACCCAACTGGTAGTTATAGATTGTTGCAATACAATCTCTATCAACAACCCCATACAATGACCATTAATAAAGACAATTTTCAGGGATCCAGTCTTGGGTGGCCAGCCTGTTGTTTTCAAGGGTAACCCAGGCCGGGTTTTTTTTGCAGAAAATGCCCACCACAAGAGGGGAGCTAACTTTAAAAGGTAAGAGGCAGACTTTAATACCCAGGACCACGGGACAACAGCCGGGATTATAGTGTCAATCACCCCTATGAGGGTGATGTACACAATCCCAAACAGCTTGTCAGAATGGTCAGTTGGGAGGTTGGGTGAGGAAGCAGGCATAGGTTTTGGGGTCACGGGTGGTTCCATGGGAAGGTTGTAAGCAGGGAGATAGTTAAATTTCCCTCTGAACAACTTGGGTGTTGAAAATATCTAGGGCCTTGACAGTTGTATCTAACTGCAGATTGCATGTGGGCCAAAGGATTGAGTTCAAGTATCTTTTCCGGGGTGTATTCCTTGTATTCAGATTTCTGAGGATAGTTGGTAAAATAGACGGGTCCAAAGGGTACACCAGGAGGACAGAAAACTGCAGGCAGTGGGGCAGGAGGGCCAGGAGATCTTGAACTGAATTGGTAGATAGCAAATACAAAATAAGGCAATAGCTGTGTGAGCCAAAATAGCATAACCTTTATTCAAAAATGGCAATAAGTTTGGAGCGCAGGGTCCTTTAGTCTATATAGTACCCCACCTCCAAACTTAACATTTTCCATGGGGGGCTCATCAGGGCATTGGGAAAGGCAGGCCCGGGGGAACTGGGTGCTTGGGTCCAAAGGTAGCAAAATGGCACTTGGCCTGGGAGTTCTTTCATTGGTCAAGAATCTTGATTTGGCTACCTGATTATCTTGCTTTAGTGTCATGGTCATGGTCATGGGGCCGGGCTGTGGGCTTGTGCCTCTTTCCTGGGTTGGTTCTTAATTGGCCACTGTTGTAGAATTCAAATTCATGAAGCTAATAGTTGCTGCTTCAGTACCTCTATTAGGCGCTGTGATTGGTCTTCCATTTGGGGCAATGATTTCCTTGATTTGGCCTGTTTCACTACATGGGCCAACATTCTCGGTATCAGCTTGTGGAGGCTCAATCCCAGAAAAGTGCGGGCAGGCAGTCCTGCAGTCCACAGGCCTGGCAGCCCAGGAGGGGGGTCCAGGGTTGGGGTTCAATTCCTGCTCCCGGGCCCAGGTTTCCAGAGAGGAAGAATTGTCAATCCTGACAACAATTCTTCAAGACCACAAAATCTTGACAGTGGTGCTCACTACAAAAACAAGCTGCCATCAGAGTCAATTCAAGGCGCCGCCTTGCCCCTTTCCTGCCCCAGCTTTGTTGATAAGTATGAGGGGATGCATGGACACTAGTGATACTGAAAGGGACACTAGTCTCTGCCTGGCTATTACGCCAATTCAAGCTGTTGAGCTCCAAGATGACTGTCTCCACTTGGACCCTGCCAATGTTCCAGGACTGCATCAACCCTGCTATTATTCATTAGACGAGGTCTGTGCTATGATAGGCGCGCTCCTCCATGACTGTCAACATGAGGGGGCCCAGCAGGAGACAGAATTCATACTGTTCAGTTACAATCTTAATGCTTCTGACCTCTGGATGGCATATTGCCAGTAACAGGAGGCAAACAGCATGTAGATTAGTCAGCTGTTGAACAAGGAGAAAAAAGTCAAAGACTTCCTCTCTTACTTTGCTCATCCAAGCATAAAACACTTACAGCAACTTGTTGCAAGACAAAGATTATAACTTAATGAGCTAGGGGCTAGCCGCAATGAGTTACAGAAAGCCCACTTGGCTACAATCAACAAGCTGAACACCAGCTTTGATTCCTTGCAGGGTATCTTAAGAAATCTTTTTGATACCACCAACCATGCCCACTTCAGATTGGATGAGATTGTACAGCAGTTCAACTCTCAGTTTGGGCATATTGTTGCTAATTGCTTTAAGAGAACTGGCATAACTCCACAGTGGATCACTTACATGACAACCCACTGTATCAGCCTGACCTGTAGGTTCAACAAGTTAGCTCAGCATCC
This sequence comes from Entomophthora muscae, assembly GCA_014839935.2. Lineage (NCBI taxonomy): Eukaryota > Fungi > Entomophthoromycota > Entomophthoromycetes > Entomophthorales > Entomophthoraceae > Entomophthora > Entomophthora muscae. The sequence continues at coordinate 294,422 of QTSX02004306.1, forward strand.
AAACCAGAGTGAATGGAAGTCTGACAAAGAAGCTTTACACTGTGCACTGAACAATGCTGAAGATAGAAGTACCAACTAATACAGCAAGCTAGTGGCCTACCTAAACAAGCTGGCATGTAAGCTTGACAGCCTGAGAAATGGGAAGTTCCCTACCCCTCTGGGCGTTGCTTCTCAAGAACTTGTCTCAGATCCCCACAACTGTTGCCTGTACCACAACGCATATATGGATAACAAAAATAACCTTTGGGAAACCATTGAAAGCGTACGGGAACTTGCCAGCTTGCTGTACAAGGATCTTGAGACCACTCATGAACGGGTCACCCATCTGGAGGAAGGCTGCATGAAGGGTGAGTAATGACATGATATGCTCACATCCACAGTGCTTATGCTGGAGGAAAACCACAGCAACCTACTGGAACAGCTTGTACAAGAACCTACAGCTAGGAAGGAGATGGAACTTAAGTTTTCTACAAGACTAAGCAAGCTTGAGACTCAGGCAAATGGAGCAGGATAAAGCAGCTCTGCCAAAGGACTGTCACCCCTTCCTGAATCTTCTTTGGAAAGGCAGAAGACTTCCTCCCCTGATTACTTCTACAAAGTAGGTTCCAAGAGCAAAAGTAACGGCTCTCAGTACACAAAAAATGTGCCCATGGGAGTCACAGCACTGCCTCCTCTCACACCCATGACCTCCACTAGGCTTCCCTCCATCCCCGCCAGAAGACCAATGGCCACTCCTATAGAGAATACCTTGGTACCTGACCATAAGTTCAAACCATTGAACTTGCCTAAATTTGATTGTAATGAGAACATTAGGACGTTTGTACAGCTATTTGAGATGTCCATGAGAGGGTCATCAGATCATATGAAGGTCACCACTCTCATTAATGCCTTGGATCCCAAAAGTGTGGACGTCATTATGCCACGTCTACCTCAAGAAGAGTGGACATACGCCAACGCCAAACAGGCAGTCATTGACAAATTTGGCAGTGAGATCAAACTCCAGGCCAGAAAGGCAGAGTTTAGCAATATTTCCTTCAAGAAATACGAGACTGTCTCTGACTTTGCCTATCAATTCTACCATGAGGCACAGATTCTTCTTGGAGCTGGGGTACTTTCTAATCTTGACTGTTGCATCACCATGAGCAGAGCCTTACAACCCACTTGTGAGCTTGCCAACGTGATGTTTCTAGTACTTGACCAGTCCAATAACATGCAGAAAATTACCAGCAATCTCAGCAGACTTGGTTTGCAGTTTGAGGCCCCAAACAAGGGACAGTCAGGTAAAAGTTTTAACAACTTTAAGGAGCAATCCCAAACTCCCAAGCCTACTGAGTCCACACCTGACCCAGATAAGTCCAAAGGAGAAAATAAATACTATCAAAATTCTGGTAACTGCAATAAGTGTGGAAAGCGGGGCCACTTTGCGGCAGAATGTCAAGGTGGGAATCCCAGTCCTTCTTCTGTCAACGTGGTCACAGTATCAAAGCCTACAGATCAGGGAAAAGGGAAGGCAGGCCAGTAATGGAATGCACTGTTCCTGCCAATCCCCTCCCCATTCCAAAAGACCCTGACCAAGAGACAGCCAGTCAGTGCCCTGAGGTCAGCAAAACTGACCCCATGCCTACCAGCAAGGAGACAACAACTACCCTGGCAACACCCCTAGACGCGCCCATAGCCATTAGACAGCCCCTTCCTGACTATTTCTACTGGAGAAAGACTTTGAGGAGGACTCTATCCATAAGTAAGTAGCGGACAACCTGTATGTGATCCCCACTCAAGGGAGAGGCCTCCCCAGGAAAATTGACGCCAACACAATAGAGACTGTCTCCAAGCCCTAAACTGCTCAAGTTCAGGAGGTATGTACTGGTTTAAACCCAAACATGTCCAGCAACCTGCCACCACTGAAAGGTGTACAATTCTCCATGCCACTGGAAACTATAGAAGCCAACTTTCCCAGGATTGACCAAAGCCTCCGCCAATACTTTGATATCCCAGGACTACTGGGTATCCATTTATTAAACCTCCAATCCAAATCTTACACAGAATGTACTTATGCTGATATTTCTGTAAATAAGGTAAAGGTGTGTGCCATTATAGATAGTGTGGTCCCAATCAATATAGTCTCAACCCGCATGGTGAAAAGACTGGGTCTGGCTCCAGACGTGTCACATTCCAAAGTATATGGTACCACTGGAATACACACCACCACTTCAGTTGGAGCATACAGTTTGTTGCCAATGAGGTTTGGTTTGATTGCAGTCTCTTTGTCCACTGTGGTTCTACCCAGTCAAAACTATGATATACTGATTGGGACAACATTCCTTTGCAAGTACAGGGTGAAGCTAGACATTGAAGTGAACACACTGACACTGCTCAGTCAGACAATCCCATTGTACTACTCCAAGTAAAAGATGCCACAAAAGGAGACCAAGAGCATTCATCTGGCTTACAAGGACAGAGTAGTAGCAATGCCTTACCAAATCAAAGGGAAGAAGGGCAAGTGGTTGCCTATACAGATAAAGGAACACAAAGGCATTCCCCTTCAATCAAGGTCAACCTTCACACTAAAAAGCGGCACCCTGATGTTCATCAACTCTGGGTTGACCCTAGATATACCTGAAGAACTCTACAGAGAAATCCATCAGTCTTGGAGTCACTTCCATTTCAAACCATGTGTTGCCCCCAGGATCATCATTCCTGGGAAACAGGAGATTCATTTTCTATTGGCTAACCTACAGGAGTTCAATCTAAAGATCAAGAAGCACCAGGTAGTTGCCTTTGTTCATCTCCTCCCTGTCATAGAGATAGATTAATTCCATTGTATAGATGACTTCTCTGATATGGGGCTGCCTGACCAAGTAGAAGCATCCACTTATGCAACCACCCCTTTATTCAACCTATCCTCCTTGGGAGAAGAATAACGCAAGAAGGCCAGCATGCTTTTCAAAAAAAAACCGCTGCATTTTTTCAGAAGATGATTGCAATCTAGGATGCACCACTGATGTCACACATCACATTGACACTGGTGACCAAAAACCCATTCACCTCTGTCTCATTAGAAGGTCCAAACCCTGCAAGGAGGTAGTGAGCAAGGAAATTAAGGAGCTCTTGGATAGGGGCATGCTTGTGCCATCTAAGAGCCCTTGGGCATCTCCTATGCTCATAGTGAAGAAGAAAGAGGGTAGCAATAGAGTTTTGATTTATTACTGTTGACTCAATCTGATAACCAAGAAGGATTCATACCCTTATCCACAAATTGATGATGCCCTTGATTGTCTAGGCGGAGCCAAGTACTTCTCTGTCATGGATCTGATTTCAGGCTATTGGAAAATTGAGTTGCCACCCAAAGAACAAGAGAAGTGCGCAATAATAACCTCTCAAGGGTTATTCCAGCCAATGCACATGCCTCAGGGTCTGTGTAACGCCCCAGCCATGTTCAGCAGGCCATGGATTTGATTCTTGGTGACCTCAAGTTGTCCTGCGTTCTGGTATATTTGGATGATATTAACATATTTTTCAGGACATTCAATGAAAATCTGGATCACCTAGAGGCTGTATTCACAAGACTGGCTGACGCTAATCTTAAGATAAAGCCTTGAAAGTGTCAGTTCTTCAAAGATCAGCTTGAATACCTTGGCTTTGTTGTGGATACAACTGGTCTTTGCCCTCAACTGGTAAAAGTTGAAGCAATCACAAATATGAAGCAACCAGAGAACAAGAGGGAAATACAAGTCTTTCTAGGAATGGTTGGCTACTACTAGCGCTTTATCCCAAACTTCTCCTGCACTGGCAATCCACTGTTTAATCTTCTAAAGAAAGGAACTAACTTTGAATGGACAATAGCGTGTCAGACTGCTTTTGATTCTCTTAGAACCAGTCTTTTGTCCAGCCCAGTCCTGATGTATCTGAACTTCAGCAAACCTTTATTGTCCACACTGATACATTGTTGTCAGCACTAGGGGAAGTGCTATCCCAGCTCAACAAAGAAGGGGCCAAGCATCCTGTAGCCTACGCCAGCAGGTCCCTTAATGTCCATGAGCAAAAACTGCACCGTCACAGAAAGAGAATGCCTCACCATAATATATGCCTATAAACAGTTTCAGGTATACTTGCATTGCGTACACTTCACTGTTATAACAGACCACGCCAGTCTCAACTGGCTAAAGAATCTCCCCAAGCCTGAAGGATGTCTTTCCAGATGAGCACTGAAGCTCCAAGCCTTTGACTACAAGATAGTCCACCGCCCTGGAGCTAGTCACCAGAATACTGACTGCCTTTTCCGCCTTCCCACTGTAGCACTGGTATCATCCCAAGCAGACAACATGTACAAAAAATGGTAAATGCCACCTTTGCAATGAGCCAGAGGAAGTCCAGGCCATTCTGAGGGAGCTGAGAAAGGACTGCCAAGTAGAGAACAACAAACTCTACAAATATCACAAAGGTAAAAAGCGCTTATTCCCTTGACCATCAGACAGGCCTGAAATCATACTTGCTGCCCACAAGGCAGTTGGCCACAGAGGTTTCCAAAAAAACTGTTGCTCAGCTGCAGCTCCACTATTATTGGGAGTCTCTGCTGTTTGACGTCAAAGAGACTCTCACTTATTGTTCCAAGTTCCAGAATGAAAAACCATTTGTGGGCCACCACCAGTACAAGAAAGTAGAGCCAAAATTTGCTTGGCACATTGTGAGCATAGATGTTGTAGCTCCGCTTCCAATATGTGTAAGACACCTCTAATATATCATAGTGGTCATTGACCACTTAATCAAGTGGATCAAAGCCAAGTCACTACATAGAGTAAGCGATAAGTCTACTGCCACCTTCATTTTAGAGCGCATTATCCATTGACATGGATGTCCCCAGTTCATCCTCACAGACAACAGCACTAATTTTACCGCCAATGTCATCCCCAAGCTGAACAAGCTCTGGGCGTGAGGGGAGTCCTCTCCACTCCATACCACCCTGAGTCAAATGGTATGGTGAAGAGAGTGAATAGAACATTAGTTTCCATCCTAAGAAAATTGGCAGATACTTGTACCTTGTAATGGTACCTGTTCCTGCCTGCTGCAGTCTTTGCCTACAATATTTTGATCCACAGCACTACCAGGTTTTTGCCCTTCCAGCTAGTATATGGATATCACCCTGCCATTCCTCCAATCCTGTACTCTGTAACAGGAAATCCTTAAGACATGACTTTTCAGCAATACCTAACCAAGTTAGCCAAGACGCTGATCAAGCTTCAAGCCAAAGCTTTCTCAGAAACCTCCCTGTCCAGAGCAAAGGGCCAGATAGCCAATAATGCAAAGCGCCATCCTTTGATGGAATTCAAAGTGGGAAGCCAGGTTTCATACCACAACAAGGCCGTGGGTTGATCCCATAAGTTGAATAGCTTATGGAAAAGTCCTTTTGAGGTTATAGAAAAAACCTCACAGGATGCATATACTATTAAGAATCTGACAGATAGACGACTCATAAATTGAGTACATGCCAGACTCCTTAAACCTTTCTTTTCTTTGCCTAGTGTCAAGTTTATACTTCTGGGAAGTATAATAAATGAAATAAGGGGAAGATTTAAGAAGAGAATGATACTTTATTGAATATGAATATAGAATAATATATAGTATCATGACAAGCCACATGTTGTCCATGTACGTCATGGAGATCATGGGGCTTATCTGAGTAGTGTTCCTCTTGTGTCACAAGGCTTAATCAAGTTGTGTTACATTTAGGACCTGTATTGAGTGATCCCTGTCATATATGGTTGACTGATAATGGCACCACCAGTTTATTGGTGGGACAGTGAACCATTTGGTGAGCTGTTTGGTGATTTACTTAGGGTGTTAATTCCCCAAGAGGGAGTAATCAAAGATGTTGCGACATCTCCCCCTGGGGTGCTGAAAGGTGAAGCCTTGGGAATTTTCTTGAGAGTATCTGGTATGCGGGCTTGGTATTGATCCAGTTTGGTGCTGAGCACAGGGAGCCTTGAATTTTGTTTGGCTGTTCTTGCTTTACACAAGCAGAGTTGGTTGTGGTGCATACGTTTTAGTTTGGTTTGCTCTCCAATCCATTTGATCATGTAGGTATTGTTGGGCTTAACTTTCATGACAATGCCTGGCCCGTGTAGTCCTGGGTCTAGTTTGTGTTGGTTGTGATTGACAACCCAGATCTTGTCTCCAACTTGGAACCTTTCTTGCTGTAATGTTATTGTTTCCTGCTGGACCCTTTGGTGTTCCATCCTTTCTTGGTCTTTTCTGGCGTGTAGTACTTTTGGGTCATTACTGTCTGGTATCTTCTTTGGAAGTGACAGTTGAGGTTCTGTGGTTGTACTGAAAAGTGCAGATTTCTGACCATAGACAAGCTCATAAGGGCTTTTGCCTGTATTGCAGTTGAATTGTGCTCTGCAGACCATAAGAGTGGTTGGTAGCATATTGACCCAGGATTTTGGATTGTTGGCAGATAACTTACTGAGGGCTTCCACTAGAGAGCTGTTTAGTTGTTCTACGCGTCCATTTGCTTGTGGGTGATATGGGCTGGCTGTGACATGTTTTATTCTGTTCTTGGTGAGGTAAATATTGGTGCCAATAGCTTTAAGTTCAGTGCATCCATCTGTGATCAGGAGGGCAGGTTTCCCAAACTTTTCTATGATCTCTTTGCCAATGAATTGTCTCACATTATTGCCCTTGTGCTCTTTTGTGGCTTGTGCCACAAGTCACCTGGTTGCATAGTTAATGGCTGTGATGATGTACTTCTTGCCTTTGCTTTCACCAGGCATAGGTCCCACAATATCCAATAATCATACCTTGAAGGGTTGTGTGATGGATACAGGTACTACTGACTTGGATGGTGCTTTGGTTTGGGTGTACTTCTCACAGACTTTGCATTGTTCCAGTACCTCTCTGATATCATCTAGCATGTTGGGCCACCAGTAGCAAGTCTTGAGATATTCATGCAAGTTTCTGCTACGGGTGTGTCTCAAGTCTCTGTGATAACAGAGGATTGTGTCAATATTTTGTGTTGACGGGACGTAGGGTACAGTGTCACCATTTGGAAGGATTTGGTGAAGGGTACCATATACGTTTTTGAACAGATGTTTGTTCTTGAGGACTTTCTCTTGGATGTCCATTAGTGTGCCAGGTGGGAATCCTTCCTGGAGATTCCCCATGATTAACATGGGCCAGTTGGGGTCACCATCAGTGCAAAGGATGTGTTTATTGTATGGCCTTGATAGGACGTCTACAGTAAGCATCTCCTTGCCTGGCTTGTATTCAATTTGCATGGGGTATCTCTGTATGAGACTCATCCATTTGGCTTGTCTTCTTGAAAGGTGTTGTTGTGTTTTGAAGAATATCAGCAACTTGTGGTTGGTGAGTACTTTGAACATCTGGGCTCCTTCCAGATAGCATCACCATTTCATAAGGAAGAGTATGATGGCAACCAATTCATTATTGTGTATATGGTATCTTTGTTTGCTGTCTGATAGCTTCCTTGATTCATATGCCACAGGGAGGAAGTCTTTTTGGGCCGTTTGGATACAGAGGACTCCTCCTATGGCATAATCAGAGGCATTGGTTTCTAGCTCGTAGATACCCTCACGGTTTGGGTATTGTAGGATGGGGGTGGTAACCATGCGCTCTTTCAGTTGGCAGAAATGTTGATCTTGTAAGGGTGTCCAGAAAAATTTGGTTGTTTTTCCAGTGATGGCTGACAAGGGAGCTGTTAGGGTGCCCCAGTCAGGAATGAACCTGTGTACATAGGCTACCATTTGCAAGGAAAGTGCGGAGTTTGCTCTTGTTTCTTGGGGCTGGCATCTCTGTTATAGTATGTATCTTATCTGGATCCAGTTTAATACCATCCTTGCTGATGATATGGCCAAGGAATGGAATTTCAGTTGAGAAGAACTCACATTTGGATGGCTTGGAAATCAGTTGGTTTTCTTCCAGGGTACAGAGAACTGAGTGGACATCTTCCCAGTGTTGTTGCAGGTTGGGACTATAAATGATGATGTTGTTCATGTAGATGATTGCTCTTTTTCCAATGTGTTCCTTGAATACTTCATTCATGAAGGTTAAGAAGGTAATGGGAGCGTTCATCATGCCAAAATTGAGAACAACACATTCAAAGGATCTGTATTTAGTTCAAAATACAGTCTTTGGAATGTCTTCAGAAATCACGTGAATTTGGTGGTAACCTGCTGTAAAATCAATGTTTGTGAAGATTTGGGACCCCCCAGGGCATCAAAAAGGTCATCAATGAGGGGAAGGGGATACCTGCTCTTAATTGTGACCTTGTTGAGGGCCCTGTAGTCTGTGATTAGGTGGAGTTCTCCGTCTTTCTTTGTCACAAAGAAGACAGTGGCACCAAAGGGTGACTTTGAGGGTCTGATGAGTCCTTTTTCAAGGGCTTTGTCAAGGTAAGCTTTTAGGGCGTTTTCTTCTTGTGGGGTGAGGCAGTAGATAGGTCATACTTTAGGTACACTCCCTTTTAGGTTGATTTTATGTTGTATACCCTAATCAGGGGGTAACCCGGGTAGTGATTCTTGGAATACAGAGGGAAATTCACTGACTAGCTGGTCTCTAATGGGGGCCTGTTTGTGTCAAGTTTCTGTGTTTTTGAAGTGGATAACCTTGTACGTACAGGTGTTCCAATTGATTTTGCTGGGGTCAGTTTCTTCTCCTGTTTCCATGATTTTTAAAAATATGTGGTCCCTCATGAGAGTGTTGAGATGTGTTGGGTATCCATGGTGGTGGACTTCTCCTTGCTGTATGGTGAGGGAGGCACTGTCCCAGTATATATGAGGTTTTGTCTTTCTCATCTAGTCTAGGCCAAGTATGGCATCATATTTGGGGATTGGTATGATAGGGCTGCTAATTGTTGTTTGTACATCTCCAATTTGGGCTCGGAAAAGTTTTTCCTCATGGGTAACTGGTGTGCTTAAGTTGTCTGCCATGATAACCCTCTTGATGCTACTTTGGGTGGTAGGTAACTTCATGAGGTCCTCAAAGCTCTTTCTGATGAGAGATCAATATGCTCCAGTGTCAAATAGTGCTGTGCCCTGATATCTGCAAAAGCAGAAAGGATAAGTGAGGAGTGTATTTCCAGTTTGGGCAGCAAACAGTAGAGGATTACTGGAGGGTACTTGGATCATGGTGATTGATTCCACATCCTGTTCTCTGTACAAGGCTTGTGAATTAGGTGAGGGTGGCTTGCCTAAGCACTCCCCTGAGTTTTTCCCTCCTTGTTGATATCTTTGGTGCTGGCCTGGTTGGCTTGTGCAGTGTGATTCCCAGTTCAAAGATGGGTATTGTTGGCTTGGTTATTTTGCTTATTGGGGTGAGGTTCTCTCTTAGCCGCAGGGTATTCCTTGCGCTTGTTGGTGGCGTGTAGATTGTCAGACTTCTGAGCTGTGTGTTTCCCTCTAGGAATATATCCTCAAGGTTCTTGCAGCAAGCCATGTCAAACTGACGTCTAATGTGTGTGGAAAGGCCATTTTAGAAGTCTAGGCGCGGCCCAGGTTCATTGAAGTTGATGGTGTTGGGTGCTTGGTTGTGTAATCCTTCATATGCCGCAATGTACTCTTTGATGATTTCTGTAATTTTGAAGGTTTAAAGCTTGGTCATGATGACCACGTCCAAGTCCTTCATGGAGAACTTTTTGAGGGATGTGCCCTTGACCATTTCCCAATTCTCCTTCTGGTCAGGGTGTTGGGCTAGCCATTTGGTTACAAAACGTGAAGCAGTTCCTATGATGCAAAGGGCAATCTTGCTGACCCAGAGTCTTTGAGGGTAGTCCACTTGTTCAAACTTTCTTTGTGTACTTTTGATCCAAAGGGAGGCGTTTTTGCAGCGTAGTCCTGCAAAGGCGCCAATTTCAGCAGTGTGCAGGTGTTGAAACACAATATTGGGTATCTCAGGCTGCAGAGGCGCTGTTGTAGTTGGTGTGGCAGGCAACAGTCTGTGGGCTTTGAGAGCGTTGTATTGATTGATGGGCACAATGATTTTATTGTATATGAAAAGGCCTGCGGGAATGTCTTGTCCTACTTTGTAATCTCTCCAGATGTTAGGGAGTACCATTGTTTGGGTTCTTTTCTTGGGAGGAATTTTTCCTTTGAGTTGGGTAGGTATGGATAACCTACCTGTGCTACCACTGTTGATTTTATACTTCTGGGAAGTATAATAAACAAAATAAGGGAAAGATTTAAGAAGAGAATGATAATTTATTGAAAATGAATATAGAATAATATATAGTATCATGACAAGCCACATGTTGTCCATGTACATCATGATGGTCATGGGGCTTATCTGAGTAATGTTTCTCTTAAGTCACAAGGCTTGTTCCTGTTGTGTTCCATTTAGGACCTGAATTGAATGATCCCTGTCATAGATGGTTGACTGATAATGGTGCCACCAGTTTATTGGTGGGACATTGAACCATTTGGTGAGCCATTTGGTGATTTACTTGGGGTGTTAATTCCCCAAGAGGGAGTAATTGAAGATGTTGCAACACTAGTATTGGCAACAATTAAACCTTAAAATTTATATACAGATAAACTAAAATATAGTTGTAAAAATTTGTGTTTATTTAAGCCACTAAGGATCATCCTCTTGGTATTCTGGGTCCTCTCCCTCCTCTTCTTCCTTGTCCCCATCCTCCTCATCTTGTAATTGTTGCTAGGATTCTGGCTCACTGGAGTTTGACGCTCCACTACCCTTCCCTGGCCCTGAGAAGTCTGTTGCTGTCTTCCAGAATGATTCACACTACAAACAGGGAAAAAAGGGAAAGAAAGGCCCCTGACAAAAAAACAAGGTTACAACCTGCAGCCACACTCTCCAAACTTCAATCAGCTGTTGCAAATATTGAACAAGTGGGAGAGAAATAGAGGCCTTCTGGGAGTCTAATTGCCAGAGTCCAACATCAAGAGGAAAACAGCATGAGAGAACTATGCAATCAAGCATGTAGTTGGAGATGTACCAATAGATGCAAGGCAAAGGAGCCTGAATGCCACCTATTTTATTACAATACTTCTCATAGTGTGCCGCCATATTGTCAAACGTCCCCATGGGCAGACAAAGATCAGGCGTCAAAAGCAGGTCCTCACACAAGGTCATCCCACAAAGAGCCAGCTTCTTGTTGCCACAATGAAGCGCCTCCCAGGCCCTTATGGTAGCCCTAAAAATTTGACTATCCCAAGCATCAGAATTTTCAACTCCCAAGGAACTGTATACCTCGGGAAAAGGAGCCAAATGGAGGACCCAGCTTTTAATGACCTTAAGGCCAAAGTTGAGGATGAACCCTAAGATTGGCATATCCACGGCATGCACAGTCGCCGGGTTGGCCAGAAGATTGGTTAAATCTTGTAGTGTTTTCTGCCAAGAGGACAATTCTTCCACTGTGTAATACCCACTGGCAGTTTTTTTGGATCCTTTTCTTCAAATCCACTCAAGGACGCTTCTGTGTCACCACAAAAAGAAACAGAGGAACAATGTCCTTGCCTTGGAACAGATTCTTAACTGTAAACCCTTCCTCCCCCAGAAAAAACTGTGTGAACAAAGACTCTTGGGCTCCCCCAAAGGCATCATATTGATCCTGGGCCAGAGTCACAACATATTCTTGCTCTCCTGTGGCCTTGCTGGAAGCCCAAGTAGCCTGTTTAGGCAAACACTCCTCTACTGGCTCCTCTGATGGACAATTCCTGGAATTAGTTGTGTCAGTCCCTCCTGAATGCTCGCCATCACCCTGAGTATCAGAGGGGAAAGGGTTGTCCAATCCAGTAAAGGCTGATTCAGAGCCCCCATCTTGAAGTCCTTGGATCAGTGTCTGTCTAGCCTTATGGGAAAGGTTGTAGAACGCCTTTTGCTCCTCCTCCAACATCTCTGCAATGTACTGTTAGGCGTCTGTTTTGCTAGTATAGTTTGAGTAGTTTGACGTATTATTCATATGCACAAGGTCTCTGGGAAAGGGAAGAATATATGGTCCAGTCTAGCCAGGAAAAATGTCAGAACTCTGGAATAATATGGTAGACTTGACCATTATTCCCCCGCTAATTTGCCAAGACAACCAATTGCCATAAAGCTGAATAACTTAAAGAAGTATCAGCTGATCTTGTTCCTGGCCTTGGGTAATCAGTGCTCTTAATATTACTCTAAAGATTGATCCTGATCCAATAATGGTCTCCTCATTGGGTCAACCCTGAGTAAACAGACTTGATTATCCATGACTATAATCACAGAACACTCCTCAGCCAATAATACAGAGTGTTCCTGAATAATAACGCAAGATAGCTACTGCCAAACATTTATGCTTGAAGATATATCAAAATCTATGATTAATAGAGAAGGTTGTTCAGAAGAATACTGCATGATGCAAAAACCCAGTCTACAGGGTAACTAAACTTGCATATGCATAAACTGCCAACAAGATGCCACCATTACACTGATAAGATAAGCTAAGGTCCGGTAATCTATTGAAGTCCCATGCCAGACCGACATGACTGCCTAACTCTGGGGGCTAAAAATAGCAGTCTGGGGAACAAATAGACTGACTAGTAAGAGTTGGAAGTGTCAGATAACAATCTGGCAAGAGGGCTTACCCACCCTATATAAGGTGCTCTCCTTACTTGAGATTGAGCAGAATTATCACCCTTGAAGATAGAGATAGAAGATCTCTATTGTTGTATCACTACTAGCAGACACCTAGTAGTCAGAAGAATCTAAATAGACTGCCACCGTCTATTTGCAGACCAGTGTATTTCTCCTGCGGACTTGGAACGTCACCAGGTTGTAGCCACGCCTAGACCCAATTGGTAGCAAATATTGTCTTCATACAATCTATATCAACATCCCTAATATAATGAATTATAAAGATCTTTCCTCAAGACCACAAAATCCTGACAGTTAATCTTTACATGATGTCTATGATTTGTTTGAAATACAGGAAATCTCAAATTTTACATTAGAATCCTGCATTTCTGATTCATGTATCCCGCATTTGTTTGTTGTGTTTTGTCTTTTGTTAGTTGAGTTATCTGCTCAAGGGATTTGAAATTTTCCAATTTAAATAAATCAAAAAATTCAAATTAAATGGTTGATTTTATTAAATATTTTAATTTTCACTCAGCTGAGTTGCCTGCAAAAATGATTTAAAATTTGGACCAAATATTTGATAATCCCGCATTTTTACGTTTAGGTTCTGAATTTACAGTATGAAAGGTATACAATTTCTTCAAGGCAATCAATTATAGGGCTATAGTATATATTCAGTTTGATGGAATAAGCTTTAATCCTTATTTATTAATGATTAAAAGCAAAACTTGATTGGAAAGCATGGCTTTTGGACTAATTACCAAAAAAATTAACTATGTGTTTTATGCAATTGCAATGCCCTAGAAGCATAGGGACCAATCTGGTAACATAGTGTCAAAACAGCAGGGTCAACCTGCTAACAAGGTTCCAACTAAGCAGGTTTGAGACCTGCAATCCAACTTTCCAGTGACTTGTGTCCAAACAAGGAAGTTGACTTGAATTGCCAAAATTGACAACATGAACAAACAATGATCCTATATGGTGGATGACTCAATTTGGCGCCTGACCCTTTACCAGGAACAAGTAACCCCCTTCACCATCCAACCAAATGATCTACATAATCATGTTCCTCTTAAGATGATTCAGCACAACTATATAAGCCCTATCTCCAAAGAAAGATAATTATCTAGTTTCTAAATATTTTTCACTTGTAACTTTGCTAAAACAGCACAGTTATGACAATAGATAAGTAGGTTGGGCAGTTAGAAGCCTGTAAAGGCTGTGACAATGTGATATATTGTCATGAACCAATATAAGGCTTTCTGTCAGGGATCAATCCCATGGGGGATTCCTGAGAATTTGTGGGTAGACGGCCCACAGGCCCAGTGGGTAGGGCCCACCATAGGATAGGAGCTAACTTTACAATATAGGATAAGGATTTGCCTAGGATAGCCCAGGGTCCATTGGAGGGAACTATGAAATAAACAAGCCCAGTAAGGGTGATGTACATTACTCCAAATATTTGTGTTGAAGTGGACTCATTGGCAGCCACGGATTCCTGCGGGCAGTCAGGCGGCAGGGTAAGGGGCAGGGTCATTGAAGCTTGGTAGGCTGGCAGGTAGTTATATTTATCTTGGAATAACAAAGAGGGCATGGTAATTCAGGTTCCTTATCTGCCAATGATCTCAGTCTCTTCAGTTCTGGCTTCAGGGTTGTAAAGCATGATTTTATCCAGAGTGAACTCTGAATATGCTGGGTTGGGTGGATATTCCGTGAAATGTACTGGACCAAAGGGTGCTCCTGGTAGACAATATAGTTCAGGTGGACGGTCCACGGTTTCTTGGGGTTGATGGACATGGGGAACAAGGCTGTGGAGGTTAGCCTTCCAATGAAATATAACTAAAATCAAATATGTAATGACCTGGTTAAACCAAAGGTTCATATCACTTTATTGCAAGAATAGTGATGGGCAACTTCCTGGCAGCCCAGGGTATAAGTATGCCCACCTACCATAGAAAAACTTTTGTAATATCCCTTGGGCTGGGTGGTACATTTCCCAGGGTTTGGCAACCCTTGGTGGCATCCCACACAGGGAATCTTTCATTGGCTATGTCAGAAGGAGAAGACTTGAATTCCCTTCTCAAATTTCAGGATTGGTCATCCTTGGGCATCCTGCCTTCTACAGGGAGTTTATTTAATTCCCCAGCCGTGGTGGCCCCAGTTATCTTGGGATTATTGGCCAGGCCTGCGCTCTCATTGGTGGGACTAAAAGAATCCTTTTGCAGGTGAGGCGTTGGCGCAGGTAACTCTAGATGGATAGACCTTGTTAATTTTACCAAAGTTAAATTCAGCTCTGGTTTGAGCCCAAAAAAATGCAGGCGGCCCACAGGTTTTTGGGGTTTGAATCTCATAATTGAGGTTCCTCCATGAGCATTGTTAACAAGAGTTTGTCATTTGTGATACTTTCACATGACATTAAATCAACCAAAATTCTCAGCAAAGTATGCCAAAGGATAATAGACAGTGGTGTATAAGCCTAGAGAGGTGATAGATGTCAGGGTCTAAAATGAGCCTGAAAAAGCGCTAGTGTATATTAGTTTAAAGGCTTACAAATATGCTATTGCTTGCTTGTGCAATTGCTCATTTTTTAATATTGGTTTCAGTGATTGATGCCACTATTCTTCCAAAAATAGAATTGATGCCTTGTAGATAACTGGTCCTGAAAATTGCAAAAAAAGCATGGAAAAGCATGTTGGAAAAGATTTTGATTGGCCAGCCCTCTCAGAAACTAGGGATTTGGGGCCCTAAAAGTTGCCAAGGGAACCCCAATGTTAGGGCCAAGCTTAAGAGCATAAAAATATTAAGCTGGTCCTCTTAAGCGTCCAATCATATGGTGCCAATGCCAGGAAAACTGTAGCATATGACCAGAAAGACAACCAGGATATCTTACCTAGTCCAATGCCAATTTCCTAGCAATATATAGAAGGGAAAGTTGGGAATACCTCCCTGTTGACATCTCCAAATAAAAAATTGTTAATGCAATTTGAGCACTTTACCTTTGCAGGATTTTATTATCCTACTACAAACCTAATACTGTTGTTACTTTCAAAATGAGAGTATTTGAAGATCCAACGCCAGCACTGGGAGACTGAGAAACTTATTACTGCTTAAGTTCAACCAATGCTTGCCCCTGTCTCTCTCCCCAGAGCACCAGACCAGTAAATAGATCCAGCTTCTGTGCTCTCTTATCCTTACAAGGTATTGTCTAACTCAGCCAACTTGTCTCACCAAGCCAGCCCATGAGCGCCGCCGCAGGAGAGCTCTTCCTTGTCACCACCAATTCATCATATGACTACAAAAAGCTTGGGTTTGCCTATCTCATCATGCTGGGGCTTGCTGAACAAGTGATTTCCTGTATGAGAGCTTGGCGCTTGTGATGGTCCACACGTAAGCATTTTTGCAGGCAAGGGTGGATTTGGCTTCAAATAAAGACACTATGCTGAAGATTGACAGTGTGTTGTTGGTTTGTTGCAGGTAGAGGCCTATTAGGGAATAATGGCTATCATGGAAGGTAAGGCCTGGCTAGTAGGTGGAAAAAGACTACTAGAGGCAAATGTTGTCCCCACCCAGCAGGAGATATTGGCTTCTGTGGGCTAGAGGTCCTCACCCAGCAGGGAACTTTGGCTGCTAGGGGTGAGTAATGAGATAGCTCAGCAGGGAACTTTAGCTGATTGAGGTGGGGAGTGGTCCAGCCTGGTGGATAGCGTGTGCTATACAGGCTGAATGTTGTTTAGACCCTGGAGGGTAATTCAGGATGCCAGGGTAGAAGTGTATGCCAGCATGTTAGGGGACTTGCCTACCAGGGCTGTAAGTTTTGGACCCCTGGCGGGTAGCATAGGCTGCCAGGGAGGGGAAGAGCTCTGAGGGCTCTATGTACCCTGATACGCTCACAGGAGGTCTGTGAGCAAGCACTCTACCTAACAGACTGGTAGGATGTCCTTGTTTATGTCCCTATCAGATCTTTGGGGAGATACCAAAGTGATTATTGGAGTGCATAGATTTGCTTGGGGGTGTCACCAAGGCAGTTGCTTGGGGAAGCAGCTGCAATACTTGATGTGATCAGGCTTATGGGAAGAAAAGCTTATTACTTTGTAGCTGAAAGTTCAGACTTCATCACCTGGGTGAGTAAAGACAACTGCATAGACTTTAATGATCTATGGTTGGATGGCCTAAGTGGTTGCCACTTGCAAGGGCCCAGTTAAATGACAGTTCAATGTAGACTTATGCCTGGGTCTACAGGTTCTGTTAACAGGGACTAAGATTGAGAACCAAGGTGGTTCATAATGTGAGATCAGTAGTGAAGACTATTAAGAAAGACTGTATGATCACAGTGAAGACTAATTGAGGGACTGTTGAATCATGTTGAAGTGAAGGACTAGCTGATCATGATGAATAATTAGTTGGAAGACTATAGGATCATGATGAAGGGGTAGCTGATCATGAAGTAGGAATGGCAATAGGACCAAAAGATCAGGATGCAGGAGTAGCTTAAGGACTGGATTAAGTGGTTTGGTGACTGAGATGAGCTGCTTGGAGACTGAAATAGGCTGTTTGATGACTGAAAAAGATTGATTGCTGGATAGACTGAAGAACTAGAAGATGTGGTTGAAGAACTGGCTGAAGGACCAGAAGATGATGATGTAGGGCTAGCTGAGGAACTTGAAGATGGCTTGGAAGGTTTATCTGGACTAAATACAGGAGCTAGAATGCTAGTTTTGGTTTCTTAAGAGAGGTAAATATTAAGAAAGAAGAAGTTAAATAATGATTTAATGCTGCCAAGAATATGATAGAAAGAAAGAACTAATTATTATATTAAAAGAGAAAATACTTTACAGTGTTTAAACTGTAAATTTATTAGGATTTGATTGAATAGGAAGAAGCTGGAAGGAGGCCGGAAACAAAACAGAAAAACTGTGAAGGCAAATATGCAAATTTCACAAAGAACAACTAGGAGAGGCAAAAGGCAAATGACAGGAGAGTTTGAAGTTGTGAAATGTTAAAAAAATGCAGGGAAACTCAGATAAACGTTGAAGAAATTAAGGTGCAAAAATTCCCTTAGTAAAACATAGGCAAAAGTGCTCAATATTTGCTGGAGAAACATGACAGAAATTACAGCAAACCTGTTCAAAATGCGGAGCAGTTGTTTATCCAGAGAGACAGTGCCAAGTTTGAACCATGGTCAAGATCAAGTCACTTGGGTGAAAAGTTTGGCAAAACCATTGAATCTGGGCGTCTGATTGGCTGCATGTCAAAGCTTGTTTGATTACTGTTTTGAAGGCTTTAACTGAAGAGTTTAAGCCTAAAACATGAGGAAATGAAGCAGAAAGCCCAGGGTTTTAATTGGCTGAAGTAAGCTCAAAGGTTTACTATATTATAGAAAAGAAAAAACTAGATGGTTTAAGATTTAAAAACCAAGAGTTCTTAGAGGAAAAAGGGACTGAAACAAGGAGCTATAAAAGGAGATCTATCTTAAGCTTTTCAGGGATTGTATCAAGTGGAATACCAAGGCCACTAGGACTCATAACAGTGGATTAAAAAGGCCACAGAAGACTACACAGAGAGTTGGAGACCAAGATAAAGGAGCAGTAGCCCAAGATAAAGGAGCTGGAGCTGAAGATAAGGAACTGGAGCTGAAGCAAAGTGCAGGAGTACAAGATAAAGTACAAGGAGTCCAAGATATTGTTGGAGGACTCCAAATTATTGGCAAACTCGTATTTTTCCAAGACCCCCAGGCTATATACCAAAAGTTTCTAAGGGGATCTTCCTTCTGAAAGTGAATAAAAGCCTATTTTGACCCCTGCCTAAATTTTCCAGTAATAGATACAAGCCCTATGAGTGAATTACCCCATATCTTTTACCCTAGTCAAGGGGAGTAGGATACCTATCATCAGAGTTGCAGAAGATTTACCACTAGTAAGACTTCCCAGGAAGAGTGAGAAAAGTTAACTAGACACCTTGAAATGACAGATAGGGGAAGGGAGTTTATTGGGAATAAGGTTACTAGGTTACTGAAAGACTGGTACAGGCCCACAGAGAGGATGGTGCCAGCTGAATTACAGGTGCATAGTGGGGATGCTCACCTAGTGATTGGAAAAGTTCTGGAAGATTTTGCAGTCATGCAGGATAAGTACAAACTTCTAGCAGGCCACCCCTGCTGCTACTAGAAAATGATAACTCCTCCAAGTCAGTCCCTGGCTATGACCCAGGACACACTTTGGGAACTGGTGACCAGGAACCCCACAGCGCCCCTGGGCTACTACTGCCAGTTATATGATGAGCACAGCACCTGGCATGTACTGGGCCTTTCAAACCAAACCCTTCATCTCAGCTAAAGAGTCTCCCAAGATAACCTCAGGCCATGGAAGTAGATCTGGGAGACACTACAGGGAAGTAGTTGTACACACTCAAATATTTTAGTAGCAGTGGCTCTTCAAAGTAAAGTTTTTTGGCATCTCTAGACATTGACCCAGACTGAGCAAAGGTTTTCTGAATACCCCCAATCTCAAGAAATTCTGTGATAGTAGCATAGAAAATTATGGATTAATCTTTGGTCCTGATAGGAGATTCTAGCAGATTAGTTCTTTTACTTGTTCTGGTTAAGTAAAAAAAATTATGTGTCATACAATGGAGGAATATCATCTCAATTATAGCACAACATATCTTCAAAAAATCAAGCTTATTACATACTAGACTTCAGGTGGGAAAAGACTGGGATAAAGAAAAGAACTTGGGCACCCAATAGTTTGGTTTGGGCTTGGATTATCTTTCTTGGTTGATCTTGGATTAGGCCCTGCATCATAGTTTGGCCAGGTGATGAATTAAGCCCCCTTTAAATAGATAGAGCATTTGGCAAGATTTTCATTCATACTGTCAAGGATCTGGATGTACAAGTATTCTGGCTACTGCCAACCTACCCAACATCCAGTCATCTCCTGATTTGGTGCCCTTCCAATATACCGTTTGACATACCAAGAATGGTAACCAAGCAATATCACCTGACTGTCCAAGTATCCAGTGGCTTGAACCCATCTATCACATGACCAACCCCTAGGTTTGATCCAACTAAATCCCTGCCACAGCCAAGTCTATATAAGTCTAAAGTATTATCCAATAAAATATACTTCCCTTCTTTCCTAATTCCATATTTGAAGCTTCCCCAAAAGGCGCTCCTTATCACTGGTAGCAGCTACGGTTTTTTGACCACACCCATGAAAGAGAAAATGACTGACCAAAACCCACCCCCTTTTGCTCATGTACTCAACCAGGCCACATTCCAGGAGACCTGGAAAATCTACTTCTGCGCCCACAGCATTGACAAAGATATACTTAGTGGATGCACCATATTTTAAGGACTGATCATGCCCAAAGCATGTGCCAAGATAATTCAATACAGTTGCTCTCTTCAACCACAAACAAACGCACAATCACCTATCACAGGTGAATTTATCAACACCAAACACATTGGTATCAACAAGTTCTTTGGTAAAAACAAAGAAAACATCATCAACTGGCTAGACCACTCAGCTGCAAAACTCTGCGCTAGCCGCATCCCCCACAAAAAATGGGTCCAGGAAGTCAGCAAGCGCCTGTATGAGACCGCAGCTAAATGGTTTGCCACCTGGGTTGGCTCACAAACTGAAAACCAGCTTGACAATTGGGAAGAGTTCAAAGCGGATATCACGCACAATTTCCGTGTCAAGGAATCCCTCCAAGACATTGCAATACAGCTCAGCAACCTTCCTCAGAAAACCACTATCACGGCCTACACCAACAAGTTTGAGGAAACATACCGCAAAATCCTAAACCCAGTGCAAGCTGACAACATACACACCAGAGCCTCATTCATCAACAGAATGAAACCCTCTGTTGCTGCCCTCATCCGCCCAGAGGCAAATAACTCCATGCCCGCGCTCATTGCAGAAGCCAAGCACACTGAAAAACGTGCAAACATGGAATATGCTACACACAACGGCGATTGCTCCTCAAACGGCAATGGCAGAGAAAACTCCAATGGCAAAAAACGCCAAAAATTCAATCATAGCAACGGTAACTCCAATCACAACAATGGCAATCACAGCCAAAGCGCAAACCACTCCTGTCCCACAAAGGAGGACACCGCCAAAGTAAACAATGCTGAAACAGCAACCTGCTATGAATCTGACCCCATATTCTCTGACCTCAAAGGTTTCAAAACAGAGGAACAGGGAAAAAGGAGGGGGAACAGGCTTAAGTGCCTATGTCTCCCCCCAACTTGAAAAGAAACTGTACCAAGACACAAACATTGCTGCTCACATCCCATGTGTCCTGCAATCCTCTATTTTTATGAACTTAAAAATTAAAGACTGCTCACAACTTCTTGTCTACCCATGCACTTATAAATCTCATACACGTAAAATTTTATTTGACTCTGGTGCTCAACACACTATGGTAAGCAAACCATTTGTAACCAAGTATAAAATACCAGTTATCAAATCCAACTTCAAATACGCCAGAATGGCAGATAAATCAAAGGTTCTACTCAAAGGCAAAACAACTCCCTTCAGAATTGACCTCCAAGGCATACAAAAGTCCATCAAAGGACTTGTCATGAACAACATAAACTAAGACATTGTAGCAGGCATGGACTAGTTCACCTGAGTGAACCCCAGCGTATGTTGGAAAACAAAAGCCATGACCATCAAGCACAACGGAGTCAATTTTAATATCCTCAAAGAACCCAACAACCTCATTCTTAGAGACAATATTTTTCCAGGTCATAAACCAAGACAACTAAGAACGTCTAACCAAATATAGTACTCTCCACATAATGAGATACACAAAATTCAATAATATTCAAACAACCAAAATCCAATGCCCAGAACTTGCGGCACTCCTAAATGAATACACTCATGTATTCAAAGAGGAACTCACAGAGTTACCACCCAAACAAGAGGTCAAACATGGCATTGACCTATGTAAATTCATGCCTAAACCTGCACTCCTCTACATACTCTCTCCCATGGAGACCCAAACCATCAAAACCCATATTGAGGACAATCTATAAAAATGATTCATTCAGCCATCTGAATCCCTGTGGGGGCAGTAGTGTTCTTTGTAAGAAAAAGGAAGGCACCCTCTGTCTAGTAACTGACTACAGAGAACTAAATGCAATCACAGTAAAGAGTAAATATCCCCTACCACTCATAGAGGACTTGTTTGCAAGACTATCAGGAGTCAAATTTTTCTCCAAAATTGACCTCACCTCAGGTTACAACCAGGTTGAAGTAAAGGAAAAAGACATACTAAAAACTGTGTTCTGTACGCAATTTGGATCCTTTGAGTGTAAGGTAATGAACTTTGGGATGACCAACGCTCCTGCAATATTTGTCACCATGATGAACCAAGCGCTAAATGGCCTCTCAAAACATTATGCTACCTCAACAATATCATCATATTCTCAAAAACAAAAGAGGAACACCTCATGATGTCTGCAAGACACTCAATTGACTTGCAAAGCACAAAATTTATGCAAAACCAAGTAAGTGTCAATTTATGGAAAAGGAACTCCTGTTCTTGAGCCACATTGTCTCTGACAGTGACATTAAAGCAGATCCAGATAAAATTAAAGCCATAAATAACATGCAACACCTCGCCTCTGTTAAACAAGTTAGATGCTTTCTTGGTATGGTAGCTTACCTAAGGAAATAAATTAAAGACTGCAGAAAGCTCACTGCACCAATCAATGACCTAACCAAGGGTAATGCCAAAAAGAAATTCATCTGGACACCAGAATGCAACAAGAATTTCCAACTAATAAATAAGCTTTGATTGAAGCACCAATCTTACAATACCCTAATAACAACAGGTGCTACAATCTTGAGCTGGATGCCAGTGACACTGCCATTGGTGCAGTCCTACGCATCTGCCATCCAGGGCAGCAAGACTTCCTGCCAGTATGTTATAAAAGCAGAAAACTAACTAACACTGAGCAGAGGTACCCAATACATGACAAGGAATTGCTAGCAATATATCACGCATGCAAAAAATAGAGATGTTACTTAGAAAGACATTTAAACGTCTGATTACTAACTGACCATAAATCCTTAATATATTTCAAAACTCAGAACACACTTGCACAGCAACAAGCCAAATGGATCTCCCTGCTAGAGCAGCTAAATTTGGACATCCAATACAAAAAGGGGGCAGAGCTGGTCACAGCTGATGCTCTCTCTAGGCTATGCCAGCCAATAGAGGATCATCCTGACCACCTGGACCCTGACTGGCCAAACCTATATAATACTGAGTATAAAACTAAAGGGAAAGACCCCTCAACACACCAACTAACCCATGATACATTAGTAAGAAACAAAAAATATTTCCATGTATCAAATGGCACTGTATACCAAATCATTAATGACAAACATGTCCCTTTCATCCCACTTATACAAAGAGTTGACACCATATTAAGACATCACCGCCTACTAGGACATACAAAGGCTAACAACCTATACCTCATGTTAAAAGAGATAGTATGGTGGCCCAATCTCAAACAAGATATAATTGATGCTCTGAAAAGTGCACAGTGTGTGAGAAATACACCAGCACAAAGGCCCCCCAGCCAATGGTCAACCCAGTACCTGACCCTGAACCATTCAAGATTTGGGGACTAGACGTAGTGGGCCCCTTCCCAGAAATAAAGACAAACCAACATTTCCTAATTGTATCCATTGACTTTGCCACATGCTGGCCCATCTGCTGGGCAAAAAAGGGCCACAAAGCAGAAACCATAAACCAATTCATTAACAAAGTAATCATAGCCAAATACAGCACCCCAGACCACATCATAACTAATGGAGCAACTGAGTTATCAGGTCACATAGTAAACAACAATTTAAAATCCAAAAACATTAAGCATTCCACAACCTTGCCCTACAGGCCACAGGCCAACAGCAGAGTTTAACGCCTAAACAGCAGCCTTATAAGGACCCTAGAGAAAATAATGGATAGTAAAGCCAAAGACACATGGCCACTATACGTGAAACATGCATTACTAGTATCCTGGGTTCACACCAATCAAGGGACAGGCTACTCACCGTTTTAACTAACATACGGATGCCAACCAGAAATAATTACCTGCAACAAGCAGACATACGTAACAATTCCCCCAGGGAAACCCCCCACAGTAGAACAAGTACCAAATCTACAACACATACACCTCAAAGCTAAAATAGCAGAAATAAAAAGGCTCAAAACACTAAAGGTAACCTCTACAGAGGAACCACTTCCCATCAACTCTCCCGTCTGGGTCCTAGCTGGAAACAGAAAGAAACTAGACTCAGTACACAGAGGACCAGGAAGAATCATCAAGTACAGACCAGACCAAAACACCTATCTAGTGAAATTCCAAGGTGCCAAAACCCCCGTTGTCAAGAAGTATCACAGAACCTGTCTCCGCCTTAGCAAAGAAGAACACTCAACCAGACTGGTGCCAACTAGCCAACAACTCCAGGAACATCAGGCGGCAGCCGTTAAGACAAAGCCCCTCCTGATGTACCAGAGTAACCCCTTAAGGGGGTGTTGAGGATCTGGATGTACAAGTATTATGGCTACCTCCAACCTACCCAACATCCAGTCATTGCCCAATTTGGTGCCCTTCCAATATACTGTTTGACATGCCAGGAATGGCAACCAAGCAATATCACATGACTGTACAAGTATCCAGTGGCTTGAACCCATCCCACACATGATAAACCCCTAGGTTTGATCCAACTAAATCTCTGCCACAGCCAAGTCTATATAAGTCTAAAGTATTATCCAATAAAATATACTTCTCTTCTTTCCTAATTCCATATTTGAAGCTTCTCCAAAAGGCGCTACTTATCAATACTCTGGGTCATGGTTTTCTGAAATCCCCTTTTTGGGAATTTCTGAAAGAGATGGGTTTTTAACTTGGGAACTGAGATCAGCAAAATATCTCTTTTTGGATGGAAACCTGTTTTTAAAATATTTACAAAACTTGCATTTTTGAATCTGAATTTGGGTATTTTTCCAATTTGACTGCTGTCCTGGGCTTCTGGGTCCCGGTGGTAGTGAAGGTACTCAGGCTGGCCTGGGAGAAGCCATCTGGGTTATGGGGGCTGGGCTAGGCAGGAGAGTGAGCTGTGAGATGGCTGGCTGATGACTGCACAGTCCATGGCTGGTGAGGCCTGCAGGAAGGGCTTATAATCCAACTTTGGATTGAGGCAGAAATTTCCCAATCAGGAAAAAATGGCGCTGATATTTTGAACTTTTTGTTTGGTTTGGATTGGCTTGGAGGATTGTTGAAATTTGGTTTGTTCCCCATATTTAAAAACAACTGTTCTTTTAATGTCAGAAATGATTCTGATATTAATTCATTTATCTCACTGCACTTGAGAAAAAACCAATCATATTAGTGTATATTTTAAGCTTTGTGATTAACCTTAATAGAAATATGCTTTGCCAAATAAACACATTATCTTTTTTCATCATTTCAAAATCCCCACCTTTTAAAAATCACCTATTTTTTCAGCCACTACAAAATCTTTGAAACAGGCTAACTAGTACTTCTGTTTCAACACAATCAAGTGTGCCACAACAGTTTTATTTGTGAATCACATCACACAGATAATGCTATACCAGCTATCTTATAATTGGTCTCCCATAAAAGCTTTGCTCTCCTATTTACAACTTATTTCTACTAATAAGGAGATAAACTTACTAATATTGACTAGCAAATTGATTTATCTCAACAAAACTGTATATCAACAATCTCAACTTAACCTGTAGCCTAGTGACTACCTATATGCCTATAAATCACTGATTATTACAAAGTATAAAGAATATGCTATCACGTTTTCTCTTCTGGATACCTCTTCTACCACCTTTCTTAATTTACTGGAGCTAAAAAGATTCAGTTCCAATAGTTTGATGGCAACAAATTTGAAAATAAGTTTAAGCTTGCTGGCGTCAGAAAATTGCTTTGAACTAAAAGTTTGAACCTAAAATGCGGCTGAGCGACTTGTGGAAAATCATTTTCTAGTAAATTGAATCTTGTTGTATTTTGACAGCCTAAAATTTGTATACATTTTAGGTATAGGTTTCAGTAACAGAGCAATTTTTTAGATTAAGAGATGAACTCTTTACTGGATATGCCACTCTGAGGATTGTAATTCATAGGATGCAGATGCAAGATTCTCCATGGAAATAATCTGGTAATAAAAATACACCAAAAGTTTAGTGTTGTACATTTTTATTATCAAAGAATTCAAAAAATATTGAGGTGCTTCTCAGCATAGGATCCCATCTTTGTCAACCTCAAGTTACCCTTGATTTGAAACTGATGATTTTTATTTAGCTTTTGTCCAAGTTAAAGTAATTTTGAAATTCAACCCTGTTGAGTATATACTTCTGGGAAGTATATGAAACAAAATAAAGGGGAAAATTAAGAAGAGAATGATACTTTATTTGATATCAAAGAAGAATGTTATATAGTATCATGGCAAGCCACATATTGCCCATGTACGTCATGGTAGCTATGGAGCTTGTCCAAGTAGTGTTCCTCATAGGACTCAAAACATCTGATCCTCATACAATATGGGGGTGTGGCAATAGTGCCACTGACTATTTGGTATCAAGCCATTTCTTGGGGAAAAGATTTCCCAAGGAAGTAATCAAAGATGCTGCAACAACCCTTCTTGTCACTGAACTTTTTTATCAGCATAACTTAACCTGTAGCTTTAATAGATCGCTGAGAAATCCTTTTTGTGTGAGGGGAATTCAAAGGCAATGGGTTTAGATGTTTTAAAAAAGATAGTGAAACCAGGTCTGCTAACATTCAACATGAATAATGCGCCTGAAAGCAAATAAGATGAAACTTTAAACAATATCAATCAAAGGGGTTTAGGCTTTCCTTTCAAACGTTACAACACATTACAGATGATATTTAGTTTTAAAGTTACTATGAAGATGTTAGACGTACCTTGTGTTCTACTACCTCCTAAGGCCGCCCTCTTTTAGGTAGACCTTACATGATGGGTACTGCTTTTGAAATGGGCTAGCTTTCTCGATTATTTTTAGTTTCCAGTGCATGGTTTTTTAATCTTTCATGACAGAACGAGGCTACAGCATAAAAGATTGAGAAACAAATTCAGTTGAAGAGCAGATAAAAACTGACCCATAGGATGAAGCTTACAAAGGATATAGCAGTTAAGACAATAAAAGGTCAAGGTATTTCGAAGGTTTGCTTTAATACGGACTTGCTTACTCAAATATTACGGCTATAAACCATAAAGCGGTAACTTATTCCGTTCTCGGTGATAAAATGGTTTCCTTCTGAGTCAGCCTTAACATCTTTGGAACTAACAATAGGGGGCCGGCGCGGGGATACAGGAAGCGTATTCAACCAATCAACCACTGGAATAGTCAAGTTGGCGCCATTATCCCAGCTGTTTTCCTTGGCTGCCAAAATGCTTCTGTATTCCGGAAAGAAGATGTCTGCCATGAAGGGTGGGTGGTCGAAGAGCTCGGTGATGAAGAATTTATTACAATTTGGATGGACAACTGATTCTGAGTATAGGTAACTCCCACCAATTACAAATACAGACCCACCGCTTTTAGCAGTAATTTCGGCACTGAGCTCCAAGGCATCAGTAAGTGAAGTGACCACCGAAGTTTGAGAGCGACGGTTTTCATGTTTCATTATTCTAAGGAAGTTAGAAACAAGAAACGCAATCATTGATTAAACAGTTAACATTTAAATCCTCTCGACAAAGCAGGGCTGCCTTTATTCCCAAACAAGCTTTTTACACATAATATAACATTTAAAGTTTGAAGGTGCAAAAAGGTCAATAATACAAGAGTACTTACAATTCTAGGTTGGGGTTTCGGGTGATTACGATTGAGTATCTATTGATGAAGGGCAAGATTGATTTGAGGCATGGACTCCCAAGTAAGTCTTCCCATGATGACAACATTTTTGGGAGAAGTTACTAAATCCTCTGCTGGGGGTGGTGGTGGGAACAGTTGCTCTCGATTGAGATCTAAGTATTGTGTAGCCACCTCAAAATATTTCATATCGGTAGGGATAGGGGTATCCTTCCAGGGAAGATCATTCTGGTATCCCAAAGCTCGGTCTGAAGTAGTAGCGGCTATAAGTGAAAATTTAGGAAGGCTAGGATCATAAGTAACAATGTTTTCTTTGGCAAGCATGCTGGAATAGATAGTAAACCGAGTGGGAAATGCAAACTTGTATATATCTAATTGGAAGTTGGAATTGACAGGTAAACGCCAGCTTGCAAGGCGGCCTTGAATATAAAGGTTAGTATACAATGTAATGTATGCCAGCCTTATTGACATTAATAAAAGTGGTGTTTCACCCCAGAAATGCGTGCGGGGCATCTTTATTTTTTAGGCTGCCATGTTCTTTGAGCAAAAAAAGTTGATTAATAAGCATATATAAACTAAATTAAAATAAACGTAAGAAGTTAGCTCGTGTCGCGCTTCGATTTGCATACCTTTAACACGCCCCTTAGATCCTAAGTTTGAAACCGCCTTTTTGTTCCATATTGGGAAATATGGTGAAAATCATCCCTGAAGCAACCAAGGAAGTTTTTAATAGTCGTTGTGCTAGGGATGCTTAGGCCCAGCCACGGCCAGCTTTCGGCTCTGGGCCGCCACAACTAAAGCGATATAAACAAATATTTTAACAAATTAGAATAATTCTTTGATAAGAGTGGTTCAGAGCCAGAAACTGGCCGCAGCTGGCCGAAGCAGCCCTATGCTAGCTCATTTTTTTTTGACGATCCTAAAACGGCATAAAAAATATCATAACCCTATATTTAAGTATTTTTCTTTAAAGCTTCACTCATTTGAAAGTAGCTTTAAAACATGTGTGAATTGCCATTGTAATGCCAAATTACAGATATATGATATTTAATAATAATTTAGAAGTAATCAAGTGGGCTTTATTGCAATAGATTGGGGTTTATATAGAGGTTTTGGAAATGTATTCAATATTTGATATTCGATGATGAATCGAATTCGGCATCACACTTCGCCACTAAACTAAGTGTTCATAGCTAGTGTCAAGTAAAGGCTTAACTTTCTCCAGCATGGCTGATGGGACCAACTCTTGGCGGTACACAGCGTCAAACACATATGAAGTAAGCTCTACCTCCTTGTTTCTAACTGTTTTGGTAGTGGTGACCTTGATGGGCTTCTGGGTCAGCTTGGGGACCCAAGGGTTGATGATCCACACCCTAGCAGCTTGTGGTCCTTGAACTGGATGTGTCAGTGCAGCGCACTATTGAACTCTCCTCTCTCATCAGCAACAGTGGCCAAATTGACTGTAGGGATGCAAAAGTGAGAATTCAAAAGTGAGAATCTAAAAGTGGCCAAGTCGACAATTTTAAAATTTCAAAATTAAATTTAAACAGCATATCTGGAAATAAAATTTATTATGGCCATATAAAATAATTTTTATTGCTTTTCTCAACCAAAATAAGTCAAGAAAAAGTAGTTACTTCATTATAAAAAGCCATTTTTAAAATTTAAGAAGTGTTAACTTGGCCACTTTTAGATTCTCACTTTTGCATCCCTACAGTTGATTTGGCCACTGTTGCCCTCCCATCTCCCTCCTGAGTAGGCACTTGGGTTGCACTAACTCTGTTCTTTGACCCGCAGGGGCAACTGCAACTGCAGTGCACAACAGATACATTGGTACTCTGTTGTTGTGGACCTTCCATTTTAAGAATTTGATAAAATACTAAATAAACTTCAATTAAGTTACTTCCCAATTTTAATTTTTGCTTTTATCTGAATATGGATATTTAATTAGAGTTTTCCCCCATATCCCAATTATAGATTTTTTATTTCTTAATTAGTTGTTTTTGGTTTTACAACACCCATTTTAGAATGTCCAAAAATATTTTCCACCCTTTTCCCCAGATTTTACTGCCAAATTTAAACACCCATCACAATGTTTTTAAAATTTGTGTTTCAGATTGTGTGTCCTATTTTAGATACCTTGGTATCATTCTTGATTACAGTCCATTGCACACAACATTTGAATGGTTTTGTTTACATAGTGATTTGCTACTGTAAATTCAGAACCTGAACGTAAAAATGCGGGATTGTCAAATCCTTGGTCCAAATTTTGAATCACTTTTGCGGGATGGCCTTTTTTAATTAAATTGATTTTTGTGAGTATTTATTTGAATATTTGAAAATGCAGGAACTCATAGACACTTTGCAAAGTTCAAGTCAAGCTACATATTTCCTATGGACAAAATGAATTAACTGGAATCAGATTTGAAGCGTTCAGATCCATTAACCATTTTCATTAAGTTTACTATGCTTTTTGAAATTGCAGGATTGTCAAATCCAAGAACCAAATTTCAAATCACTTTTGAATGCCACTATTAAACTCAAATATTAATTGTGGAACTGGAAATTAAATTGAATGTACAGTAGTTTTAGAAGCTATGGCGACAAGCGAAATGAACTCAGATTTAAACAAAATCCAAGTTGCGCGAGATTCAGGATTCAAATAATTTAAATATTGCCGGTTAATAAATCAAATGTCAAACCAAAAACAAAATTTCACTTGCCCATTATACAAAATTATATCAAACATCAAGTGGTGTAGTTCAACCCACAAACAAAATGAACTGATGCAACAAGTGAAATGGATGGATGCTATTCCGGAGTATATTATAATCCAATCAGGATTTGTATGAGACACCAACAGAAGGACCAAAATGAAACAAAATCTGAGTACTCTAGAAGCGAGATTACACAAACACAAAACGAAATGAAATCACACAAGATGTGTAGTATGAGCAGCCTAAAATAGAAAAATAACAGTATAACAGCCAATCAACAGCTATCCAATTTAGGAACAGAGGCATTTTATTCATTTTCATGGCTCCAGATTTGTATGGAATGGTTTTGAGAACCTTCCAAATATGGAATGGTGATTACAATAAAAATAAATCATTAAATTTTAAAATTTCTACTTTTAGTGATTTTATCCTAGGTTTTGTTTCAATATGGTTTTCAATAGCAACAT
Source organism: Entomophthora muscae (assembly GCA_014839935.2). NCBI lineage: Eukaryota > Fungi > Entomophthoromycota > Entomophthoromycetes > Entomophthorales > Entomophthoraceae > Entomophthora > Entomophthora muscae. Next base: position 325,065 of record QTSX02004306.1, read on the forward strand.
CTTCAACTGCGCCAGCAGCCAAGCCAGCAGCAGCCAAGCCAGCTTCAATGAAGGCAAGGCTCAGAATGTGGAGGCACCCGTTTACACCCAAGCCTTTGAGGCGGGTAACAAGGAAGCTGACCTGTTACTGTCCCCCGACCCATATGGCTTTGACTTGTTTGAGAGTCACTTTGCGTCTAGTGCTGCCCCCAATCCCACACCCACCTCTGCACAAGCTGCCTACCAACCAACCAATAAGGATGGCAACCTCAATCCAGAACAACTTCCTGCCATCAGTCAACCTGCCCCCTACAGCCAATCAGGCTTCAGCTCCCCCCGCCCAGCGCCCCAAGCAACAAATCATTACTGCCCAAATTCTTCAGGAAATTGTGGCACTCAACCTGCAGGGTCTGTCCTGGGATCAGATCGCTGACCAATTGCAATTTACCCAAGCTACTGTCATGCGGGAATTCAACAGCATGATGAACAGGGGGAATCAGATCGGGGCAGCCAAGAAGCCCAAGAAGGCCCAAGAGTCCCAGATAACTGAGGCATACCCGATCATGCTCAACCTCCTCCAGCGGGACCCCAAGCTTCCCTTGATCCAGGTCTGGAAGCAACTTGCTCACCATGGCATTTGGGTGTCTGAGCGCATGGTGCAGCTCTGGATGTACGGGAAGGTGGCTTCTGTATGGGTTCTTACCAATTTTGCCGGCAACCAATGGGATGGCACTGAGGATTCCCCGTATGATCCCGCCATTGAATCCACCCTGGTCCAATGCCTGACTAGTCTGTCAGATGATGTCATTTTCATCTCCTACTACAAGCTATCATTAGCTTTTGATGACTTTGGTGAGCAAGGAAGAGCCGCCACTCAAAAAGGAAGGAAGAAGGTCAAGAAGGGGACGTTTATTGGTGCATTTCTGGCTGTGTTGGCCAAGGGGTTTGTCTATTATCGGACAAACCCTGATTTTGTTGATGGGTACTCATACGGCCACATCCTCAGTGGTTTGCTTGACTCCTGGGATGGCTCAAATTCCAAATACCGGGGTTTCTTGAGCCACCAGATGGAGGGAAGCCCCACTGCCCTCGAGGCCATCCAGGGACGCGGGCACCAGGCCTCAGTCTACCCTGCCGGCCATGCTGACGTCCATCTGGGAGATGTTGTCTTCTTTAACATGGGATCCACACTACAGGAGCGCCACCCTCAGGCTTTCAACAACCTCTATCTTGGGGTCCTTGATCACAATTTTCTCTTTGGACGCCAAATGGTGGCTGACTTGTTTGCGCAAATGGTTTTCCATGTGAACATGGGCAGCCAATCACGTAAGGATAAGCGCCTTCCATCCCGGGCCACTGCCACTTACCAGCCCATCCAGCCAATGACTGATGAGGAGTACAATGAGCGGTATATGGCGGCCATCACGCGAAATCCTCCTGCCTCCACCCCCACCACCAACACCCCTAACCTGCAAGCCCAAAACACCCAATCCCAGACCCCCCAGGCCAGCACTGCCTCTACGTCTTCCTTCCTGTGTTATTCTGCCTCCTAGGCATCACTCCCCCCTGCCTCAATAAACCCCCTTCCACCAAAAATTTTATATTTATATTATCTTTATTTTGAATTTCAATTGTTCATGTTCTCTTTGTTTATAGTTGGTTTTATTCTTTATGTTCAGCTTATTTCTATAAAATCATATATTTACTATGGTGTTTATCTAGATCCTGAACACAGTTATTTTTAGCACCAAACCATAGCCCCTTGTGAAAATATTAACAACAACTTGGTGATCAACTGAATTTGAATTAGAAAATTATAGTGTTAACTGTTTTTAGATAAAGTTGTTACTGATCCAAATTCAAAACCTTAATGATAAACTTTAAGCCAATCAGGAGCCAAGTGATAAAGTGATTGTTGTGACATAAAGGGACATTCAATAATTCTTTGGTGCATGTGCGCTAATTAATATGATTGGCTGGCTGTTTTTCCATTGTATGCCATTGCTGCTGTGGCAAGTTGTTGGTGGACTAGTGCTAACCCAGCAGCTGATTTGGCACTAGTCCATCAACAACTTGCCACGGCAGCAAAGGCGCACAATGGAAAAACAACCAGCCAATCATATTAATTAGCGCACATGCACCAAAGAATTATTGAATGTCCCTTTATGTCACAACAAACACTTTATCACTTGGCTCCTGATTGGCTTAAAGTTTATCATTAAGGTTTTGAATTCGGATCAGTAACAACTTTATCTAAAAATAGTTAACACTATAATTTTCTAATTCAAATTCAGTTGATCACCAAGTTGTTGCTAATATTTTCACAAGGGGCTGTGTCAAGTGCCAAAAATAATATGGTAACCAGGGAAACAATGCCACACAAAGCAAACAACACATATTGAGATGTATGTAAAACATATACAAAATGGGTAAAAAGATGGGATAATGTAGTAAATGGGAAAACAAAAAGGAATAAACAAAGAGGCAATTGTATCAAAATAATACAGAATTTATTGGGGGAAGAGCTATAAAAATATATGAAAAGGTTAGTAAAAAATCAATGAGCAAATTGGAAAAACTTCTAAAAGACCTTGACTTGGCAATTACCAAAATCAAAGAAATTGACCACAAGGTCAAGGAAAAGGTGAAGTCTGCTGTCCTTGAAGGGGACAAAATCAAAAAGGTGTCCGCCAAATCACTCATGACCAAAATACCAGACACACCTGAGAAGACAATAGAGCGCCTACTCAACATTCAGAAGACAGTGGTTGAGGGGCTCCAGTTCAAGTCCTTTGCACTCTCTGCGCCGTCTGTCTGGACGGACAACCCTGAGATGTATGCACATCTCAAACCCACCAAGAGGGCCCGCAAGGAGGACACTGAGACGCCCGCACAGCTGCTTGCGCCAAGGATGGCAAAGCCTGCCAAAGCCGCCGGCAAAGAAGAAACCCAAGAAGGTAACCTAAGAAAATAAATTTAATAAAAATTCATAAATACTTACCTTTTTTTAGAAGATGTTGATGGCAAACTCCGCCGGGTCCTGGTTCCTTTTGTTCCCCCTACCTTCTACTCAAATTTTGCCACTCATGTGGCAAAGCAGCTTTTCCTGTCCCCCCTGTTTTGCAGAAGCTTGAAGATAGGATTCACGGTGCATTCCCAATGTCCAGGGAGGCATTGGCTGGGCTAACACATGAAGAGGGGGCATCCAAGTGGGCAGTTACTGCCTACAAGAATGCTCAACTGGTCCGCCTGGACCCAGTTAACCTCAGTGGAGTTTACTGTGTAAACTCCATTGAGCTTGTTTGGGACGTCCTGGCAACACTCCCATTCAAGGATATACCAGAGATGGGCTGGGCCCATGCGGCTGCTTGCTTCTGCTTCCTGGTGGAGCACACCCTGTCCTACTTGCTGGAGAACTTTGGGCGCGCGGTAGAAAAACTGGCTGTTGCAGATGCAACAGCTGTGAAGAAGACTAAAATTCTCCTGGCGGACTTTGGGCTGACCTGGAGTGCTAAAAAGACGGGGGTCCCAGAAGCTATGGATCTTACCTTTGGCAAAACTAAACACGAGACAAAAATAAGTGCAGTATACAATAAATTATGCGAGTTTACGGAAGCCTTTGCTGGGCAAAGGCTTCACTTGGTGGTTTACCTGGGGTTTCTGTTTTACTTTGGAATGAGTGCTAGAGTGGAGGACCTGGACGGGGTCCTTCTGGGAATCAACAAGGCCCAACTTGCTCTCAACAGGAAGAAGGTCCCCCATGGATATGACTTAGTGGACCATGTTATCCAGGACGCCCTGGTCCTGGCTGGAATCTACGGGTTTGCGGCCCCACCTGAGAAGCTGCTGCTTCACTCCCACCTCACCATCCTCCCTTTTACCAGCAGGCAAGAATATTTTAACCAGGGTGTATCCACCGTCCACGGTGTGGCGGTGGAGGTTGTGCGCCACCTCTATTGTGGGGTGGGTACATACCGCCAAACCCATTATAGGCGCTCCTAATTTATTCTCTATACCAATAAATATATTTAACCTTTAGATTATTTTTATTATAATTAAAATTTTATAAAATAATATTTTAGCAAACATTACTTACAAAATAAATCCCAGAGAAGGTCTTAATAAAAGCATAATAATATATGTCAATAAAATATACTTCTAATTTGTATGATTTACATTTATTTTTTTTAGTTTGCTTTTTATATTTATTTGCCAAAAATGATATTGATGTGTTTGCGTAATCCATTATCAAGCGTTTGGGATACCCTTGGATGCAATAATAAAAATGATTATGAATAAATAAATTACTAACCTCATTGATGGTGCTGCTGAATGTGATTGTGGGCTTGGAAACATCTAAATATAAAATGTTAGTTAATGAATCTTGATTAGTAAATTAGAGGATATATAAAAAAGTGGGATAAGCTAAGCCTTTAATTGATTGGCTGATTTTCAAGGTACGCAGGGATAAACAAATCAGCGTGGCCATAGAATTTGGCCATAGTCTCAGCTGGGAGGGAATGGATCCCAGCCTACAGCAAATCAAACAGGTCCTCAGTCCCATTTGGGGTTCCTTGCTTGACGACTCGCTTGAGCCACCCAAAGACTTCCTTGATGGGATTTAGGAAGGGCAAATAGGCGGGGGAGGAAGAGAAGGCGCATAGTTGGCGTGGCCAATTGCTGGGGGCCCACTGCAATGCTTGTGTCAATTGATGGAAATTCTTCAAGAATATCCGCCACCTTGTGGAGACCAACGTTGTCCAGCACAATTACGTTGGTGAAGCCCGGGCTTGTGCGCCTCAGGTGCTCCTGGACCAATTGGAGAAATGATAGGAAGGTCCGGCTATTGTGAGATCCCAATATCATTTGGTAGAGCTCAACCCCCTTTGGACCAAGGAGAGCCACCATTGAATAGGCTGTGGCGCGGACTGCAGCATGCCAAGCCATCCCGTCATTGGAGCCTCTGGGGACATACCCATACTCATTGCACATTGACGAGGCAAATGCTGATTTGTTGATGTAGTAAAATTTGACCGTTCCCTTGGCTTTTAGGGCAGTATACGTCTCTGCGTATTTTCTCCGGGTCTCAATATTGGCTGGGCTGTTCCAATTGTATGGGGATACCCCGAGTTTTTTCCAGGAAAATTGCATTCCCTTGACCAAATAATGATAGAAGGAAATTGAGGCCTCAACCCCAAAAGCAGACTTGACCATGGCCTGTATATTTGCCAGTTCAAGATGGCAATATTTGGTTATCCACTGGCAGATTGCCCATTTTTGCTCCTTTGTGAGCATGGTCGACACGCGCAAGGATTTCTCCGCAGCAAGGACTCAACCCGTGTTGATGAACTTGTTGAAGGTCTTTGAGGCGTACTTGGGATCCACCCTAACAATGGCTGCAGCTGCCTTGTAATTGCCTGATTCACGCATTAGATTAAGCAGGATGATGCGTTTGATGTCAGGGATGCGCTTCTGAGCGGGCTTTTTAGCGGTGGGGATTGACTCATTGGCATTGGGCAAGGCACAGGGCATAGGCACCTTGTTGTAGAAGGCTGCAACTTTCTTGCGCACCAGTTGTCCCTCATCAGTTTGAAAGAACTTGGGCTCCTTGTTGTCCTCCTGATTGCCATTGCTTATGTATGGCTCATAGCTAGTATCAAGTACAGGCTTCACCTTCTCCAGCATGGCTGACGGGACCAACTCTTGCCGGTACACAGCGTCAAACACATACAAAGTAAGTTCTACCTCCTTGTTTCTAACCATTTTGGTAGTGGTGACCTTGGTTGGCTTCTGGGTCAGCTTTGGGACCCAAGGGTTTATGCTCCACACCCTAGCAGCTTGTGCTCCTTGAACCAGCTGTGTCAGTGCAGTGTCACTATGGAACTCTCCTCTTCTGCCTACCTCCCGAGTAGGCACTTGTGTTGTACTGAGTCTATTCTTTGACCCGCGGGGGCGACCGCAACCGCAGCACACAACGGGTGCATTGGTACTCTGGTGTTGTGTTCCTTCCATTTTAAAATTTAATAAAATACTAAATAAATTTTAATTAAGTTACTCCCTAATTTTAATTTTTGCTTTTATCTAAATATGGATATTTAATTAGAGGTTTTCCCACCCAATATCCCAATTATAGATTTTTTATTTCTTAATTAGTTGTTTCTGGTTTACAACGCCCATTTTTGAATACCCAAAATAGTTCCCACCCTTTCCCTCAGATTTTATGCCAAATATAAGCACCCAACACAATATTTTTAAAAGTTATGTTTCAGATCTTGTGTCTTATTTTAGATGTCTTGGTATCATTCTTGATTACAATCCATTGCACAAACTGTGTGAGTGATTTCATTTGTGGTTTGAGTTCCTATTGTGTTTTGTTTTTGGATTGAGTTTTGACGCACCATGTGTGGGTGTATTTTGTCACCAATTCACATAGTAAACATATGTACACCAAAAGCCAACTCACACCATTTTTTTTGTGAATCCATGTATTTTGGATTGCATTTTGAATGGTTTTGCTTTGCGTGTGAGTACTTTGTTGCTGTGTTGACCCATTTTGCCTATTAGCGCCAAAAATCCCTGTTAACAGAGTGTATATTTTAACCTGCTAGTTGAATTTTGTTTAAATCTGAAATGATTTTGTTTAAATCTGAGTTCATTTTGCTTGTTGCCATAGCTTTTAAAACTACTGTACAGTAAGCACACTAGGAAACACCAACCCAAATCAAGAAGCTCCACCACAACAAAAATCAAATGAAAAATTCAATCTCAACAACCATGTTTAGGCATAAAAAGTATTAAACTTTAAAATCATCCAAACCCGGAAAGTATACAATATTATTCACTTCAAATCACAGATAAAGAAATACTGTTACTATGCAAGGCTAAATCAAGAGAAAATAACTACCCACAACTAAACCAATAACTCCAAATAAATACATATTTAATCTAAAATATATTTTTCATTTTATTTTTATGGACTTTCAATTGCATTCCCAACCCGCTCCTGCACCAGCCCGCGGGGCAGCCTGTCCATGAGGGCGTCCCAGAGGGTCCAAGAACAGACCCAGAACACAAATTGAAGGGAGTCATGCCAATACTCAGGCCTCCCAAGGTGTCATTGCCAGCCAACCACCTCCTGCGTCCCAGGCCCAATCAACCAGCTTGAATCCCAGACAGAAGCCACTCTCAAGGCCTACCACAAAAGTCTCCTACACCAGGGTCACTGGGAACACTGAGGTTACTTACACCTCCACTGTATACCCAGTTGTCACCCGGCCCCTCACTCTTGACCCAAGAGTTGCTACTTCCTGCCCCCGCGTCTTTGATACCTCCTATCAGTCATTGGCCACAACTGAGGAGCCATCTGTGCCTGTGTCTTATGCCATTATTGACAGCTCCAGCACAACCAAGCGTGATCCCACCTTCTACACAAAGGTCCCAATCCCATGTGTTGAGCCTGGTAGCCAGGATGCTGTGATACCTGCCAAGGGTTGGCGTTGGTTGACAGATAGTGAGCGTGAAGCTCTCCTCAACTGCTTAAACAGGGGAATGGCGGTTTGGGATATTGTATCCCAATTTGGTGTCATGGCCAGGTACATTGCCAACATTAACACCAAGTATGGCAATACCGGGCAAATGGCCAAATCCACCAAGGCAAAAAGACAGCCAAAACTCCTTCAGCCCGTACACATCAACACAATCAAGCAGTGGGTAGCCAGGGATTGCCACCCGGATACGCTTGCTGTCCAATCAATGCTTGCCACAGAGTTTGGGCTTTTTGTTTCTAAAACCCTTGTTTACAAAACAATGGTTGATTTGGGCTTCTCTTGGAAGGTGCTTGGAGTTTCTCCGTATAACAGCAACAGTGAAAATACCATCAAGGATCAACACATTTATGCCGAGACATATCTGGCACTAAAGGAGACTGGGAATGTCCAGTTCTTCTATATCAACAAATTGTTGTTTTCCTCCTCACTCAGGTTCAGGCATGGGTGGGTTGAGAAGGGGTCCAAGGACGGCATAGCCCATTGTGCAGCTGTCCGTTCCCAGACCTATTCAATGGTTGCTCTTCTGGGTCCCCGTGGTTTAGATCAATACCAGATGATTAAAGGCTCCCATAACAGCGGGACCTTTCTTGATTTTCTCTGAGCTATCATGGAGTACCTTTGGATAAATTATAGCGGCACAACCAACGTTGTTGTGCTTGATAATGTTGGGTTCCACAAAGTGGATCTGGTTGTGTCTGAGTTCCCGCCCATTGATAAAAATAGCCATTCTGCTAGCCACCGCCTTGCAGACTGCCCAATGAGACTCCTCTTCCTCCCCCCATATTCCCCATCCTGAATCCAATTGAGGAGGTCTTTGGGTGGATCAAGAATAAGGTGAAACAAGGCCTCCCTCAGGACACTGAGTGTGACGGAAATCACTGGATAATATAAAGCCGTTTCTAAATGATGGGGAATTACTACCCAAATCCACATAGAATTGATGATTAACCACCAACACGGCTGCAAGTATTTTTTTGTGAAATTTCCAATTGAAACTCCAGGATTAAGTAGAACAATCAATCCTAACCAGAGTAAACCAAGATAAATGACCTGGGAAAGCATCAATGCATCTTCAGCATAGAATTCTGGGCATTGAGAAGTGACACGGTTTTCATTTTCCAGAATGGGGGAAGGAGCTACAAAATTGGCTGGCATGGAATTAACATTTTGAAGTGCCAATGACAAAGTTCCCGATGCTGGACCCCATCTTCCTGAAATGATTCTGTTCAGAATCAGATTGTACGGGATATACCGCAACAACCTGAGCACAGGATGCATTTTTAAAATTTAAAATTAGAACTTGGGATAATTGATTTTTATTGAGCAAATTTAGAAGGACTCAACTCTTAGAGTTGAAACAGGGAAAATTATTCAATATATATCAGAAAAATTGACTAAGCAATACCACCTGAGTCTTGATCTCCTATTTCTTTGGCATCTTCAAGTAAGTATCTAGTCCAGGTTACAAAGAACCCTTGTGTGACCAGTTTCTGACAACCATGCTGATTGATGAGCTTATATCAGGTGACCCTCATATTACGTTGATTTATCAACGTCAGTTTACAAGGGGGAGCTGGTTTCAGCTGGCATACTGGAGCAGCTGTGACCCATTTTTGATTGACTGTTTGGTTTAAATCCGGTAACTCAGTCAATTTTGATACAGGTTTCCCAGCCTTCTGTGCCTTCTTACTTGGACGGACAATACCTGGCATTATGGAACTTACCATGACACTGAGGATCTCTTCAAAATTCTTGAGATTGGCCAATTTGCAATGCCACCCAATGTGGTGGCAGCTTTCTACAAGCACTCAGAATCATTCCTCCCAAAAGCCCTGGCCTCCAAGCCAATCAGATAAATGGGCGCTCTGGGTTTTATTTGTTTTTAATTTTATTTAGTTTGTTTTTACTAGGACTCAAAAATTATTATTTATATATAATAATGGGATGTTTGATTGTATTATAGACATTTAAGAATACTAGAAAAGGTAAGTAAAATTAATTATACTAGATATGAGGGATTTATTTTTATTATGATGCACTGAATATTATTGGCTTTTGCGCTAACAAATAAATAAAAAAAAGATAGAAAAAATTAGTTTATTTAAATAATTGTGAATTATTTTGGTACTTTGACTTTTTTAAGCCACAATTTGGACCTTGTGTGTCATCATCTGCTCCTTGGTATTTCAGTGCCACTATAGCCACACAACACGGCAACCAATGATTTTCATGTATCTCTTACTAATTTGTACTTAGGACGCAGGTCAAGTATATTGAATATGTTTATCAAATCATATTACAAGGGAAAGGTAATTTGAGTTCTAAACAATCATGTGTTTGGAACATAAGTGGAGCAGGCCGCATGATGCAGATAAATTCAATTCACCATGTTTATCTTTGTGATAAATGGACCCGTACTCAACAAGATAATAAATAATAAATAAAAACATTTTTAACTTATTTTTAAATATTCAACGTGGTTGCAACTTTAACTATTGTCTTGTAATATATTTAGATATATTAATATTATAATTTACCTACTTAGAATTAAAATAAAAAATAAAAATTATAAAATAAAAGTATAATTACAAATCTTAAAAGTTTAATATCAAAGGTTAAATATTCAAAATATACCAATTTTATTTAATCATGATTTATTCAATATTAAAATATTAAATATTTTTAATAGTGACTTTTAGATACTAAAATTTTAATATTAAAATATTTAATAGTAAATATTTAATATCAAAATAAATAATATTAAAATATTTAATATCAAAATATATAATATTAAAATATTTAATATCAAAATATATAATATTAAAATATTTAATATTATAATATTATAATATTAATATTAAATGTTTACTATTAAATATTTCAATATTAATTATTTTAACAGTGAATATTTTAATATTAAATATTTTTATATTAAATATTTTACTATTAAAATTTTACAAGTAAAATTTTAAAATAGTGAAGTATTTAGTATTAAAATTTTAATATTTAAAAATAAATAAAAAATAAAATAAAAAAGTTTAAGTTGCAAGGGAAAATAATTTATTAGGGGAATGCAAATTGCAAGGGGAATGTGATTATTCCGGGGAATTATACCCAGAAATTAAACTTTCTGCTAATGCGTCCAATTGGTCCCACATATTCTTCTGTATGTGGTGGATGACTCTGGCGCTAATTGCTAGAGGTGTGGCGCTCAGCACCCCGGTGGTGGCCGAACGTCTTATAAAAGGCAATCAGGTGAGAGAATTGACTAGTAGATTTTTTCAGGGGGCACATAGTACCCGTATAGTGTTGCTATTGCAAATGAGTCATACAGGATGTGCTTGACTGTCCTGTATCCCTGTGGTGTCTTCTGTTGGTCAAAGGCTACACAGCATATATTGATTTGTATGGGTACATCTTCCAGCTTTTTGACATTGGCTTTCAATATGCAGTGGAGAAGGATTCCCAGGTACACCACGGCGTAGATTCTTTGTGAGGTATACTTTTATGAGAACATGCACAGTTTTTTGAAGACTTGAACTAAACTATTGATATAGGATGTTTGATTGAAATTGAAGAGGGTTCCGGGGGCGCCCAACTTGTATCAGTCCCCCATGCCTTGGCAAACAATATTAATAAAGGTTTAAATGTGTTCACGAGGACTGTGTCCCCAACTTTGTTTGACAATGCCTTGAATACTTCATTAAAAATTGCTGATTTCAGATATTCATTTCCTATTGGAAAATTGTTTTTTATTAATTTTTTTGTATTTGTTGATATTTGTGAAGGGGAGCCTTTGAACACTTTCATATATGTATTCATCAAAGTTCAGTTTTATATCCCCGCAAATTTCATTCATTTCTTTGATTTTGATTGTTGATCCTAGTTTGTAGGCTTCTCTTATCCATGGCGAGCACCCCGCGGGTGGTTGATATTCCCTATCTTGAGCTTCACTATTAAAAAAATTATTCATATTCTGTTGAATTATTTTATTTATTTGGTTTTTATTTATTTGTTTTATAGGGGCCACTAGTGACTGGTAACCCCCATAAAACCAACTCAGTGTAAAAGCTGCCACTTCCACAACCTCATCCCCATCCCGGGCAATGACTAAAATAAATATAAGTAAAACATAAAAAGACTTACTGATTGTTTCCCCTGTGGCCCCCTCAGCCACAGACACCATATCAGCAAACTTCATGAGTGTTGGATGCTCTTCATTAATTTTCTTAGGCTTAATTTTCCTTATTCTTCTTGCAACTTGTGCTTCCTCTTGGTTTTCATTTGATAAAGCTTCTGTATTTCTTGATGCGCTTCTGCTTCTTGATTGTGTTTCATTTTCATCTGTTTCCATTTGATTGTTTTCCTCTTCATTGGTGTTGATTTCCTTTTGAATTTATGTTCCTTGTATTAGTTTGATCCTCTTGTTGTTTTCTTTGGCCCCCTGCCAGAACTCCCACAAATTGTATGCCGTGTTGTTGAACTTTAGACTTGATAAAATTGTTCCCTGTAGATTAAGTAATTTTTCTTTATTCTTTTTGTCTATAATATTTCACAATTTGTTCAGAGCATCTTCTTTTGACTGGATCAGTGGCTGGCCCTTGTCCCCCAGCTTTCCTGTCACTATTTCCCTGATATTTTTCTTGATTTCAACAACCTTTTGCAGGTGAGCTTCTAATTTGTTGATTAAGTTATAGATTGATGACATTTTGTTTGAATTCCATAAAAAACTGGCTTTCATAGTACTATCTTTGACGCATACATATTTTTGTCATTATCATTAATAAATTGAAGACAATAAACGTAAATATTGCATTAGAATATTGCAATAAGACATCAACTCTTGATATTTTGATATTATGTGCATAACTCAATGAATTTTTTTAATAAAATTCATTGTAAACATGGCCTTTTTTATTGTAATTTATTTAAATTGACTGTGTTTATATTACAGAGCCATTAGCGCTTAGTATAATATTAATAATTAGTGCATTTTACAGCCTGTATATTTACCTATTGGTAATAATTATGTAAACTTCTTAGTCAGATTTTGCGAGGTAATAATAATGTAATGTGTTAATAGAATACTGTTTAATGTCATTAATTGGCTGATTTTCTTTGATGTGGCAATTGTAGATTCTCTGACATTTACACACTAGTATCCAATTGGTTGGTTTCACATCCAATTGCACAGGCAATTGAAAACAAGCCGCCACCCTGACCACATTCAGTCTCAGGGTGGCGGCTTGTTTTCCTATTGCCTGTGCAATTGGATGTGAAGCTAACCAATTGGATACTAGTGCGTAAATATCAGAAAATGCACAATTGCCACATCAAAAAAATCAGCCAATTAATGACAATAAACAGTATTCTATTAACACATTACATTATTATTACCTCGCAAAATCTGACTAAGAAGTTTACATAATTATTACCAATAGGTAAATATACAGGCTATAAAATGCACTAATTATTAATATTATACTAAGCGCTAATGGCTCACTAATATAAACATATTCCATTTTGTTAAGTTATAATGGAAAAGATCAAGTTTACAATGGATTTTATTAAACAAAATGCATTGAGTTATGAACATAATATCAAAATATCAAGAGTTGTCGTCTAATTGCAATATTTTAATGCAGTATTTACATTTATTGTCTTTAATTTAGTAATGATGATGAAAATATCCATAGAAATAATTATATGTTACCACATCAAATGTACAACATTCTTTACACATGGAAACTTATACCAATGTAAAAAATATATCATTAATTATGAACTGAAAGAAAAAATCAATTTTAATAGTAGTCACCAAGAAAAGATTTATTTACTAATCAAAGGACGAGAAGGGGAGGGAATGGGCAGAATGAACATTGCCTTCATCTGTGCCTATGAAAGGGACGGCATCAGAGATGGTGGGGAGGGAATGGGTGGTGGCTTGGGAGTCAGGGCTGGAAAGCAGGTGGCTTGATGGGGGAGGTAGGGTTTATTGACTGGGAAGGGGCATCAAGAGCGGTTTGCTTCAATTGCTCAAATTCTTCTTCTGTCACATATGCGGGCTTGACAAAATGGATGGAGTGGCGCAGGGGGAGGCGGGGGTCCTTTCTGGAGTTATCACTATCACTTGCATAGAAGATGCTGAGATCAAATAAGTCCTGGACAGACGCGGAAGGAAAAAGCTCATACCCCTTATCAATTTGGGTGCATAGTTTGTTGTAGGTGGCAGGCTTTAAGCGCCTGAGGGCGGAACCAAAATTGTAGAGACATACATCTGCAAGATGCATGTTGGTGTGGTTGATGGGGTAGGACCAACAGGTATGTCCTGCAGCCCTTATTTCTTGGATTGCTCATTCCTGCTGCTCCATCTCTGCACTCAGTACAACTGTGTGCATGGTGTTTTGGGCAGCCCACTCCTCCAGCATGGCCTTGAGCTCCGTCTGGTAGGCATACCCATCTGAAGTGTTTGATATTGCCAAGTAATAATTGACGCCCAATGGGAAAACTGCCAATAAAACCCTGACAAAACAATACAAGATTGGGCCGTGCTTGTACACATCAGATTGGATGCGCTTCTCTCCAAAGTCTTGGCTAATTGCAGATATATTAGCATACAACAGGAATATTATGTCATTACAGGCCCTCATTGCCCTTCCTTTGATAAAATTAATAATTGTTGAATTGTAGGGGTTGGTATCCACCAAAATGGGGCCACTGAGAACTTGATTGGACAAGATTCTAGCAGCAACCACCACTCTATGCATCCATGAATTCACCGTTCTTTTGTTGGTGAAGATGCTGTGGAGTCCCAACTGGAGACATACCTGGACCAGGGGCATCTGCGGGTCACGCTCTATAATAGCCATCATGAGAGGGTGGGCTTTTTCACCTTTGGTTGAGGTACAGGCACCAGTTGGGGTCTTCTTGGTGGGGGGGCACAGTTGGCGTAGGCTCGCAGGGTTGCAGCCACAGTGGACTTTGCAAAACCCATTGCAGCCACAATTTCCCCAAGGGACATAAGCTTCCCTTGCTTTTCAACCATTTTAAGAACAATTTCCGGAGTGATCAATTTTCTTCTGCGTCTTGCAGGCTGATTGGCTGGGGGAGGGATGTGTCCATCTTGGGAACTGGTCAATGCCATCTGATTGGCTGTTTTGGGGTTCTGGGCTCTCTGGGTGACCCCATGGCTAAAATGGCTGGTTCCAGATGCCATTGCTGATAAGGGATTTGGGTTAGCAGCTGCCTGTGTGTGATGGGCAAACAGGGCCATGCTTGAGGATGCGGGAGAAAGAACAGACTCCTGGGTGTGGCTTGCGGAGGGGCCTGCAGGTTGGGAGTGGCCATAGACAGAGGCTTCACTGTCAAGAGACCCAGCTTAGCCCTGCATGATTTTGTCAAGGCCAGGGAACAGCTTGTTGGCTTGGTTGTTATTGAAAGAAGACATAATAAAAATTTATTAAAATTTTAAACTCAAGAAGAGGAATGTATATTTTAGTCAATTTTATTGTTAAATATGCCAATTTTGTGAATATTACGGTCTAAAATTTAGCCGTCCTAAAATGGAATAGGGTGATTTTTGAGAATGCCTGTGCTTCCTAAAAGAATCAGCACAAATCCACTCTAGATCCTTTGGCATCCTTTTTGAGACACCCATAAATTATATTTATTTCAAATTCCTTGCAATTATGATTTGAAAATTGGTTCTTGGATTTGACAATCCCGCAATTTCAGATTCACTAATTTTCACATGATGTCTATGATTTGTTTGAAATATAGGAAATCTCAAATTGTACATAAGAATCCTGCATTTCTGATTCATGTATCCCACATTTGTTTGTTGGGTTTTGTCTTTTGTTAGTTGAGTTATCTGCTCAAGAGATTCAAAATTTGCCAATTTAAATAAACCAAAAAAAGTCAAATTAAATGGTTAATTTTTTTAAATATTTTATTTTTCACTCAGCTGAGTTGCCTGCAAAAGTGATTCAAATTTGGACCAAGGGTTTGACAATCCCACATTTTTACGTTCAGGTTCTGAATTTACAGTATTATGTTTTATTTTTGGATTGAGTTTTGCTTCACTGCGCTTGGGTGTGTTTTTTTACCAATTCACATAGTAAACATATGGGACATTATTTTTCTTGTTATGCCTAGGCGCCAGATTGGTTATTTTATAACTTAATCACATTATTCATATTCAAATTATTCAGAAAGAGTAAAATATAATCAATCCTAAATATTTAATTGATCTTGGGCTTGGGTGATTTTTTAAAAAATAATTCATTGATTTTATAATTGAAAATTGCAACTTATAGTACTACTGAAAATATCTTAAGTGCTACTACAAACCAAAAATATTTATGATGAGTTGCATGGGAGAGTAATAGCAGCCCCAAAGCTATAAATGCTATTACCCTATCTTTGGCTCATCATAAATATTCTTAGTTTGTTTCAGAAAAAAAAGGTTGTTGTTTTTGAAAGACTGATAACTCTATTTAAAATACACCCTCTAGTAAGCTGCCCTACTTCATGAACTTGCCCCAATACACTACTAGCATCTTCTGATATTTTTGTTTCTCTGGTATCATCACGTGATTTCAAATGATAAAATATCTCAGAATATTCTGAGAAGCTTTCAAATGTTAAAGGTGAAGTATATAACTTCCCATCTTTCATCAAATATGAAAGATTAATGTGCAGATTTTTAACTTCAAGCTCTCTTTTTATAGGCCTAAATTTCCTTTCATAAATATAAAAAAATGCTTTTTGGGAAACAATTGAACCAGTTAAAGATGAATTGTATAATTCTTTTCTTCTTTCTTCTTTCTCACAAATATTTTTTAGATCATTAATGTTGTTAATATAAAGTACATTTTCTTTTTCCTTTAAAATTTTTGATATTACACCAAAGTGACCATCAACAATGCTTTTTCCATGGCATTCAACAAAACGGTTATATTTTATGGAACCCTTAATATATTTAGGTGCCTCTTTAAATAAGTAATATAAAAATTCATATGATCTAAAATGATTTCCATTATCTGTCCATACTTTTATATTTTTTATTTTTTTAAATCTATCTAATTTAAGAAGACTTATTAGACATTAACCTGAAAATAAAGAATCATGTGATAATATTTGAGACAAAAAATCATGATATTCATATTTAATTTTATTGTTTTCTTTAAAAACTAATGCAAACCCTAATAATGAGATTGGTTTTTTTGAATAAAAACAATTATTGGTCTCAATTGGACCACCTCCAACCTTTAAGTTTTCTTTATAATCTATAACTACAACACAAGACTCATCATCTAGTTCATTAATATCTTTTTTATATTCACAATTTTGATGAACATAAAAGTCTTGGTGTTGATTAATAGTCTTTAAGTCATTGTCTATAGATTCTGGTAATGGTAAGTTTTTACTTTCACATTCTTCCTTCTTTTTTCTAGTGAATTTTTTAAATTACAAATATTGCACATATCAGTTTGTTTTTTACTTTTTATTATATTTTTAGGGATTAATTTATAGTAAGTGGAAATTGAAACTGAAATTTCATTTTTTATTTTCATATTTTCATATATTTCTTTTTTTGTTTTAAGTAGAGAGTATTTAATTTCAGTTGAGTAATTACTCATCTCTTTTTCTATATCTTTATAAATTTTTTCAGGCACTTTTTTTGTAAACTGGCTTGTTTCAAAAGAATTTTCCAGCAATTTTTTAATTATTTTTTTAGTTATTTCTTTTTTTAATGAATAGTTATTATTTTTTTGGCTTTTTTTGTTTAAGCTTACATTTTTATTTTTATTTATTTTTCTTGAGTATTCAAACTCACTTTTGGTTATATTAAACCCCATATCATTAAGCTCTTTTAAAGAGTAACTGGAAGTAACCAGAGATCGCAAGGCTGGGATATGTTTTTGGGGAGAAGATTTCATGAGATCCTTTAAGTTTTCAATGAACTCATTGCCTTTTTGATTTTGAATAGTTGGCAGGAACTGAGCTTTCCCAAATTCAGTTTGAGTAAGGAAGTGCTTGATGAAATTATCAAGATCATCACCAGCAATAAAGAGGAATGCCTTTTTTAACATTGCAATTCTCTCTCTTTTTGTTGAAGCTCCCAAGGAAAAAAAGGGTAGCATGGCAGAAGTAAATTTAACTGAGGACATGGTAGTATTTTGAATCTGTAATTAGGTCAGATCTTTGATGTGTGCCTTAATGATGGAGTAGTTATGATCAGAATGTGGTCTTTGAATTGGGTTATTTGGATTAGAAGCTCTGTGGTACTTTAGCTCTTATTTACCAAGCTAAATGACACCATTCTGAAAGAAATGGTGTGATAGCTTTTATTATAGTTTGAACTTGAATTTATGGGACATTATTTTTCTTGTTATGCCTAGGCGCCAGATTGGTTATTTTATAACTTAATCACATTATTCATATTCAAATTATTCAGAAAGAGTAAAATATAATCAATCCTAAATATTTAATTGATCTTGGGCTTGGGTGATTTTTTAAAAAATAATTCATTGATTTTATAATTGAAAATTGCAACTTATAGTACTACTGAAAATATCTTAAGTGCTACTACAAACCAAAAATATTTATGATGAGTTGCATGGGAGAGTAATAGCAGCCCCAAAGCTATAAATGCTATTACCCTATCTTTGGCTCATCATAAATATTCTTAGTTTGTTTCAGAAAAAAAGGTTGTTGTTTTTGAAAGACTGATAACTCTATTTAAAATACACCCTCTAGTAAGCTGCCCTACTTCATGAACTTGCCCCAATACACTACTAGCATCTTCTGATATTTTTGTTTCTCTGGTATCATCACGTGATTTCAAATGATAAAATATCTCAGAATATTCTGAGAAGCTTTCAAATGTTAAAGGTGAAGTATATAACTTCCCATCTTTCATCAAATATGAAAGATTAATGTGCAGATTTTTAACTTCAAGCTCTCTTTTTATAGGCCTAAATTTCCTTTCATAAATATAAAAAAATGCTTTTTGGGAAACAATTGAACCAGTTAAAGATGAATTGTATAATTCTTTTCTTCTTTCTTCTTTCTCACAAATATTTTTTAGATCATTAATGTTGTTAATATAAAGTACATTTTCTTTTTCCTTTAAAATTTTTGATATTACACCAAAGTGACCATCAACAATGCTTTTTCCATGGCATTCAACAAAACGGTTATATTTTATGGAACCCTTAATATATTTAGGTGCCTCTTTAAATAAGTAATATAAAAATTCATATGATCTAAAATGATTTCCATTATCTGTCCATACTTTTATATTTTTTATTTTTTTAAATCTATCTAATTTAAGAAGACTTATTAGACATTAACCTGAAAATAAAGAATCATGTGATAATATTTGAGACAAAAAATCATGATATTCATATTTAATTTTATTGTTTTCTTTAAAAACTAATGCAAACCCTAATAATGAGATTGGTTTTTTTGAATAAAAACAATTATTGGTCTCAATTGGACCACCTCCAACCTTTAAGTTTTCTTTATAATCTATAACTACAACACAAGACTCATCATCTAGTTCATTAATATCTTTTTTATATTCACAATTTTGATGAACATAAAAGTCTTGGTGTTGATTAATAGTCTTTAAGTCATTGTCTATAGATTCTGGTAATGGTAAGTTTTTACTTTCACATTCTTCCTTCTTTTTTCTAGTGAATTTTTTAAATTACAAATATTGCACATATCAGTTTGTTTTTTACTTTTTATTATATTTTTAGGGATTAATTTATAGTAAGTGGAAATTGAAACTGAAATTTCATTTTTTATTTTCATATTTTCATATATTTCTTTTTTTGTTTTAAGTAGAGAGTATTTAATTTCAGTTGAGTAATTACTCATCTCTTTTTCTATATCTTTATAAATTTTTTCAGGCACTTTTTTTGTAAACTGGCTTGTTTCAAAAGAATTTTCCAGCAATTTTTTAATTATTTTTTTAGTTATTTCTTTTTTTAATGAATAGTTATTATTTTTTTGGCTTTTTTTGTTTAAGCTTACATTTTTATTTTTATTTATTTTTCTTGAGTATTCAAACTCACTTTTGGTTATATTAAACCCCATATCATTAAGCTCTTTTAAAGAGTAACTGGAAGTAACCAGAGATCGCAAGGCTGGGATATGTTTTTGGGGAGAAGATTTCATGAGATCCTTTAAGTTTTCAATGAACTCATTGCCTTTTTGATTTTGAATAGTTGGCAGGAACTGAGCTTTCCCAAATTCAGTTTGAGTAAGGAAGTGCTTGATGAAATTATCAAGATCATCACCAGCAATAAAGAGGAATGCCTTTTTTAACATTGCAATTCTCTCTCTTTTTGTTGAAGCTCCCAAGGAAAAAAAGGGTAGCATGGCAGAAGTAAATTTAACTGAGGACATGGTAGTATTTTGAATCTGTAATTAGGTCAGATCTTTGATGTGTGCCTTAATGATGGAGTAGTTATGATCAGAATGTGGTCTTTGAATTGGGTTATTTGGATTAGAAGCTCTGTGGTACTTTAGCTCTTATTTACCAAGCTAAATGACACCATTCTGAAAGAAATGGTGTGATAGCTTTTATTATAGTTTGAACTTGAATTTATGGGACATTATTTTTCTTGTTATGCCTAGGCGCCAGATTGGTTATTTTATAACTTAATCACATTATTCATATTCAAATTATTCAGAAAGAGTAAAATATAATCAATCCTAAATATTTAATTGATCTTGGGCTTGGGTGATTTTTTAAAAAATAATTCATTGATTTTATAATTGAAAATTGCAACTTATAGTACTACTGAAAATATCTTAAGTGCTACTACAAACCAAAAATATTTATGATGAGTTGCATGGGAGAGTAATAGCAGCCCCAAAGCTATAAATGCTATTACCCTATCTTTGGCTCATCATAAATATTCTTAGTTTGTTTCAGAAAAAAAGGTTGTTGTTTTTGAAAGACTGATAACTCTATTTAAAATACACCCTCTAGTAAGCTGCCCTACTTCATGAACTTGCCCCAATACACTACTAGCATCTTCTGATATTTTTGTTTCTCTGGTATCATCACGTGATTTCAAATGATAAAATATCTCAGAATATTCTGAGAAGCTTTCAAATGTTAAAGGTGAAGTATATAACTTCCCATCTTTCATCAAATATGAAAGATTAATGTGCAGATTTTTAACTTCAAGCTCTCTTTTTATAGGCCTAAATTTCCTTTCATAAATATAAAAAAATGCTTTTTGGGAAACAATTGAACCAGTTAAAGATGAATTGTATAATTCTTTTCTTCTTTCTTCTTTCTCACAAATATTTTTTAGATCATTAATGTTGTTAATATAAAGTACATTTTCTTTTTCCTTTAAAATTTTTGATATTACACCAAAGTGACCATCAACAATGCTTTTTCCATGGCATTCAACAAAACGGTTATATTTTATGGAACCCTTAATATATTTAGGTGCCTCTTTAAATAAGTAATATAAAAATTCATATGATCTAAAATGATTTCCATTATCTGTCCATACTTTTATATTTTTTATTTTTTTAAATCTATCTAATTTAAGAAGACTTATTAGACATTAACCTGAAAATAAAGAATCATGTGATAATATTTGAGACAAAAAATCATGATATTCATATTTAATTTTATTGTTTTCTTTAAAAACTAATGCAAACCCTAATAATGAGATTGGTTTTTTTGAATAAAAACAATTATTGGTCTCAATTGGACCACCTCCAACCTTTAAGTTTTCTTTATAATCTATAACTACAACACAAGACTCATCATCTAGTTCATTAATATCTTTTTTATATTCACAATTTTGATGAACATAAAAGTCTTGGTGTTGATTAATAGTCTTTAAGTCATTGTCTATAGATTCTGGTAATGGTAAGTTTTTACTTTCACATTCTTCCTTCTTTTTTCTAGTGAATTTTTTAAATTACAAATATTGCACATATCAGTTTGTTTTTTACTTTTTATTATATTTTTAGGGATTAATTTATAGTAAGTGGAAATTGAAACTGAAATTTCATTTTTTATTTTCATATTTTCATATATTTCTTTTTTTGTTTTAAGTAGAGAGTATTTAATTTCAGTTGAGTAATTACTCATCTCTTTTTCTATATCTTTATAAATTTTTTCAGGCACTTTTTTTGTAAACTGGCTTGTTTCAAAAGAATTTTCCAGCAATTTTTTAATTATTTTTTTAGTTATTTCTTTTTTTAATGAATAGTTATTATTTTTTTGGCTTTTTTTGTTTAAGCTTACATTTTTATTTTTATTTATTTTTCTTGAGTATTCAAACTCACTTTTGGTTATATTAAACCCCATATCATTAAGCTCTTTTAAAGAGTAACTGGAAGTAACCAGAGATCGCAAGGCTGGGATATGTTTTTGGGGAGAAGATTTCATGAGATCCTTTAAGTTTTCAATGAACTCATTGCCTTTTTGATTTTGAATAGTTGGCAGGAACTGAGCTTTCCCAAATTCAGTTTGAGTAAGGAAGTGCTTGATGAAATTATCAAGATCATCACCAGCAATAAAGAGGAATGCCTTTTTTAACATTGCAATTCTCTCTCTTTTTGTTGAAGCTCCCAAGGAAAAAAAGGGTAGCATGGCAGAAGTAAATTTAACTGAGGACATGGTAGTATTTTGAATCTGTAATTAGGTCAGATCTTTGATGTGTGCCTTAATGATGGAGTAGTTATGATCAGAATGTGGTCTTTGAATTGGGTTATTTGGATTAGAAGCTCTGTGGTACTTTAGCTCTTATTTACCAAGCTAAATGACACCATTCTGAAAGAAATGGTGTGATAGCTTTTATTATAGTTTGAACTTGAATTTATGGGACATTATTTTTCTTGTTATGCCTAGGCGCCAGATTGGTTATTTTATAACTTAATCACATTATTCATATTCAAATTATTCAGAAAGAGTAAAATATAATCAATCCTAAATATTTAATTGATCTTGGGCTTGGGTGATTTTTTAAAAAATAATTCATTGATTTTATAATTGAAAATTGCAACTTATAGTACTACTGAAAATATCTTAAGTGCTACTACAAACCAAAAATATTTATGATGAGTTGCATGGGAGAGTAATAGCAGCCCCAAAGCTATAAATGCTATTACCCTATCTTTGGCTCATCATAAATATTCTTAGTTTGTTTCAGAAAAAAAGGTTGTTGTTTTTGAAAGACTGATAACTCTATTTAAAATACACCCTCTAGTAAGCTGCCCTACTTCATGAACTTGCCCCAATACACTACTAGCATCTTCTGATATTTTTGTTTCTCTGGTATCATCACGTGATTTCAAATGATAAAATATCTCAGAATATTCTGAGAAGCTTTCAAATGTTAAAGGTGAAGTATATAACTTCCCATCTTTCATCAAATATGAAAGATTAATGTGCAGATTTTTAACTTCAAGCTCTCTTTTTATAGGCCTAAATTTCCTTTCATAAATATAAAAAAATGCTTTTTGGGAAACAATTGAACCAGTTAAAGATGAATTGTATAATTCTTTTCTTCTTTCTTCTTTCTCACAAATATTTTTTAGATCATTAATGTTGTTAATATAAAGTACATTTTCTTTTTCCTTTAAAATTTTTGATATTACACCAAAGTGACCATCAACAATGCTTTTTCCATGGCATTCAACAAAACGGTTATATTTTATGGAACCCTTAATATATTTAGGTGCCTCTTTAAATAAGTAATATAAAAATTCATATGATCTAAAATGATTTCCATTATCTGTCCATACTTTTATATTTTTTATTTTTTTAAATCTATCTAATTTAAGAAGACTTATTAGACATTAACCTGAAAATAAAGAATCATGTGATAATATTTGAGACAAAAAATCATGATATTCATATTTAATTTTATTGTTTTCTTTAAAAACTAATGCAAACCCTAATAATGAGATTGGTTTTTTTGAATAAAAACAATTATTGGTCTCAATTGGACCACCTCCAACCTTTAAGTTTTCTTTATAATCTATAACTACAACACAAGACTCATCATCTAGTTCATTAATATCTTTTTTATATTCACAATTTTGATGAACATAAAAGTCTTGGTGTTGATTAATAGTCTTTAAGTCATTGTCTATAGATTCTGGTAATGGTAAGTTTTTACTTTCACATTCTTCCTTCTTTTTTCTAGTGAATTTTTTAAATTACAAATATTGCACATATCAGTTTGTTTTTTACTTTTTATTATATTTTTAGGGATTAATTTATAGTAAGTGGAAATTGAAACTGAAATTTCATTTTTTATTTTCATATTTTCATATATTTCTTTTTTTGTTTTAAGTAGAGAGTATTTAATTTCAGTTGAGTAATTACTCATCTCTTTTTCTATATCTTTATAAATTTTTTCAGGCACTTTTTTTGTAAACTGGCTTGTTTCAAAAGAATTTTCCAGCAATTTTTTAATTATTTTTTTAGTTATTTCTTTTTTTAATGAATAGTTATTATTTTTTTGGCTTTTTTTGTTTAAGCTTACATTTTTATTTTTATTTATTTTTCTTGAGTATTCAAACTCACTTTTGGTTATATTAAACCCCATATCATTAAGCTCTTTTAAAGAGTAACTGGAAGTAACCAGAGATCGCAAGGCTGGGATATGTTTTTGGGGAGAAGATTTCATGAGATCCTTTAAGTTTTCAATGAACTCATTGCCTTTTTGATTTTGAATAGTTGGCAGGAACTGAGCTTTCCCAAATTCAGTTTGAGTAAGGAAGTGCTTGATGAAATTATCAAGATCATCACCAGCAATAAAGAGGAATGCCTTTTTTAACATTGCAATTCTCTCTCTTTTTGTTGAAGCTCCCAAGGAAAAAAAGGGTAGCATGGCAGAAGTAAATTTAACTGAGGACATGGTAGTATTTTGAATCTGTAATTAGGTCAGATCTTTGATGTGTGCCTTAATGATGGAGTAGTTATGATCAGAATGTGGTCTTTGAATTGGGTTATTTGGATTAGAAGCTCTGTGGTACTTTAGCTCTTATTTACCAAGCTAAATGACACCATTCTGAAAGAAATGGTGTGATAGCTTTTATTATAGTTTGAACTTGAATTTATGTTTGCAGAAATTAATTAAATACCAAGTTTTCATGCACAAGTGATATATGTGAAGCAGCTAAGCATTATTATTACATCATATCCTCTTTGTAATCAATGCAAATCAATTAAAATGATGTATTCAGTTAATTGTAACTCTTCCGCATATTTTTAAATGATAAAATATTAAAGAATTCCATTTAAAGAATGCTCAATTTGAGGTTCGAAGCTCACTTGAACCTTAAAATCAATCTAAACAGTGATAAAAACATCCTAACTTCAAACTATCATAAAATCCTAGAGAATTGAGCTTTTTAAATAAAATAAAATGCGAAAATAAAGCTCTCAATCTTATCTTTAATTTCCTCAAATAAAAAACATCTGTTGTGTATTCAAAAAAGAGTATTTATTAGCTTTGAAGTGATCTACTTTATATCATTAGATATAATCATATAATAAAATCTGGATTATGCTCTTTTAAATTACTTTTGCTTTAATATTGAGCATAGTATACATATTAAAATTTTTACACCAATAGAAAGATAAGATTCTTAGCTTCATTTTGATAGTTTACAGTGTGAAAAAATATTAATTTTTCATTGAGTTATTAATGTTTTAAATATAAATTGTGTAATTAGTTACTTTTTCAAAATCGAACTGTGTTATGCTGCGACTTGAGCAGCATGTGCATTAGAAAATGGCCTAATCTCTAAAATAATGACCCATATGTACACCAAAGGTCAACTCACACTATTTTGTTTGGGAATCACTGTATTTTGGGTTGTATTTTGAATAGAGTCGCTGGCACGTGAGCAATTTGTTGCTGTGTTGACCCATTTTGCCCATTAACACCCAAAAATCCCTGTTAACAGAGTGTATATTTTAATCTGATAGTTGGAATTTACTTAAATATGAAATTATTTTGTTTGAATCTGAGTTATTTTTGGTTGTTACCATAGATTCTGGAACTACTTTACTGGATTTAAATTTAAAAGATATAAAAATGTAGGGACAGTTTGAAATAAAACTTTAAGAGAAACTATCAAAAGTTTATAATTTGTGAAGTGTGGGGACAAAGTTTTTAAAAATTCCAAAATTATAATAAAAGACAAGGTATTCAGTAATTTTCAATTGGTTAAAAGTGGCATATTGATGTTGGGAAAATCTCCATGAGAATAATAAGTCATCACTCTATAAAAAATTTCTTTAAAATTAAGAGATTTGTAAATAAAGCAGCAGTGCGCTAAGTTACCGCTTCTGTGGTAACAATTTTTTTTACTCTAGATTGATAAACTTATCTGTGTTAATTTTTGAAATAAAAAGTAATTTATATGTTAAAAAAATAAAGCCTTGTAAATTTTACAACAAAAACAAACTAATTTCAATAAATTGATGAAAATTAATAGCAAAATGTTAAAATTTAGAGTTGAAATTTTAAGTTATCAAAATTCATTCTTAAAAGATTAAAGTCTGACAAAAAGGTAAATTTAGGTTCAAAGTTAAATTTTAAGTAAATTTTAAAAATTGAGTTTTCTAAAAAAAGAAACAGGTAATTTTGAAGCTAAATTTTTAAGTTTGAATTTAAAACGTTAAAATTAAGAAGTTTTAATATTAAGCAGATAAAAACTTAGAATTTTGGCTTAAGCCTACTTTATCTTGCTGGGTTTATTTATATAAAAATTAAGTTGCAACTGCAACAAGGAGATATAGCAAAAAGAGGAGAGTTTGAGTAAACTTCAAACAGAAGCAGAGTATCTGCAAAAGTTTCTAAATTAAGAGATTACCAAGGTGGTTATGTAACATTTGAGGTGAAACTGACATTTTGTTGCAACTGAACCAATGATAGTTCAGTATTTGATTGGGGGAAGACAACAGTCCAATAGAAAGGACAAGAATAAATAGAATAAGATTTAATTTTTTGTAGAATATTTTGATTAATATACCATATGGTGAAAACCACAAAGCCACAGGGGGTGGCACAGTGGTGGGTTCCATGTAAGGTTTAAAGCCAAGGAATAACTTGCGCAGGGATCAGCAAAGTCAAATTGGCAGCACTCCTAATTAGGAGATAGTGTCCAAAATTTGACACTACCATCAGATTTATCCATGTTATTAGAAACGTCCTGGGACAACTTATTGAGTGCCCCCTGTGTGGTAGGACACACCATTTCAAAAACAGCAATTCAATTTACTCCATCTCAAATTTAATTCAAGATGGTGTTTTTTGCGTTAGTGATTTTGAATCACAAAAAAATAAAATAATTAATAAAATAGTTAAATTTTACATATACTTTATCAATGCAGCATCTCAAATTTAAACCATCTCAATTCTGTCACTTCAAGTCAGATTAATTAAATCTTATTTTGCTAAATTTTATTTACATATGAAATTATTTAGTGTGGGGCGTGTTTACGCCATCTCAACTTTACGTCATTTCAAATCATGCCATTTATCTTAAACTAAAATAAGCCCATATTCAAACTAAAACAAAGCCTGTTGTATAGTGCCAGAAGATGTTCCTATAGTATTAATCTAAGACGCTTATAATAAGAACAACCTAAAAAGATGCCACTATGATAGTTCTTCTAGTATTGTCATTGCTGGGTAAAAAAACCAGTTTTGCTATATGTAATTTATAGCTTTATTATACATGGATAAGTTGATAAGGGTTCTCTTAATAAAATATTTTAATAGTGATTTTAATATGGAAGGGGGTGATTACACCATTTTGATTTACGTCACTTCAAATTCCACCAAGTTTCATATCACCCAATTGATTTGATGCGCACAATGGATATGGGAAAATAAGGGGAAATTACATATGACACCAGACTACGCTATATTGATACCCCCACCGTGATTCTTGCTTTCCACTTTTTAAAAGTACAAATTGACATTAAAACTCATATTAATAAAAAATGTAAAAAAATTCCTGAAACTTTACAAATATATATTTTTTATCCTTCTCTAAACAACTGGTTACTTTTTAACCCAAGTTGTCTAAGCTAGTTTTTGAGAAATTCAAGTATTACTCTTTGGCCTAGTTGAGGTAGCTCCACTGCAAATTTCTTAATTTAATATAAAAATGGTCAAAAACACTATGTTTTTGAGATATAGCACCTCAATTACGTCACTTCAAAAACGCCATTTTGACTGCAAGTTTTCAGTCAAAACTTAAAGTTTTGCATACTTGCGTTACAAATAAAAAATATTTTTTAAAAAATAAAAAACACTCAAAATTTGATATTATATATTTTAAGATCTTTTTTAAAATTCTATTTAAAATAATTCTACTTTTATATTAAAAATATTCTTGTTTTTCTCTTTAAAAACTATCCCCAAATTTCCCATATTTTGATACTAATTCACTTTTAGATGCCTCCCAGGTCTACCACCAAAGCTGCGCCCAAAGCCACCAAGGCCTCCAAGTTCAAGATCACTCCTACCAAAGCTAAGAAGGCCAAAACTACCCCTAAAAAGCAACCTGCTAAGGGTAAAGCTCCCCCAAGACACCCATACCTTCCCCTGAACCTGAGGAAACAAGCCCAACCCCTCCCCACTCTCCTTTTGTTTACTCCCCTTCAGACCCCCAAGAGAAGTTGTTCAACTTCAACTGCCACTCCGATCTGACCTCAGAGCCTGAAGAGGAAGGGGAACAGGAGCCTGAGCCTGGTGCTCCTGCATATGAGAAAATTGAGCTCTGGGATCTATACACCATCCACAATATCTGCAACCAAAATGGCACCTTTGCTGTGCCAACCATGTACCTAGCCAGCTACCCCATAATGAATAAGAAAGGAGGAGCCAGTTTTTTTTACAAGGGCTACTGTGATGGTCCACATGTTTGGTGGTTTGCAGGCGGGGCTAATGTTGGCCATGTAAAGATTTGGTTGATTGTTGAAGGTAGAGGCCTAGTAGAGAAGGATGGCTACTAGGGAAGGTAAGGCCTAGCTAGTAGGTGTAAAGACTACTAGAGGCAGATGCTGTCTTCACCCAGAAGAAGATATTGGCTGCTGTGATCTAGAGGTCTTCATCCAGCAGGGAACTGTGGCTTCTTGGGGTGAAGAATGAGATAGCTCAGCAGGGAACTTTAGCTGCTTGGGGTGGGGAGTGGTCCAGCCTAATGGGTAGTGTATGCTGCTCAGGCTGGAAGATGTTTAGACCCTGGCAGGTAACACAGGCTGCCAGGGTAGAAATATGTGCAAGAATGGTAGGGGACACCTACCAGGGCTGTAAGGTTTGGACCCCTGGTGGGTAGCGCGGGCTGATAGGGAGGGTAAGAGCTTTGAGGGCTCTACGTGCCCTGATACGCTTACAGGAGGTCTGTGAGCAATCATTCTACCTAACAGACTGGTAGGGTGTCCTTTTTTATGCCCCTATGAGAGCTTTGGGGGGAACATAAAGTGAGCATTGGAGGGCATAGATTTGCTTGGAGGTGTCATCAAGGCAGTTTTCTTGGGGAAGCAGCTGCAGAACTTGGTGCAATAAGGCCTCTGGGAAGTGAAGCTGATTACTTTGCAACTGAAAGCCCAGATTTAATCACCTGTGCAAGTAAAAACAATGCATAGACATTGATCTATGGTTGAATGGCCTAAGTGGGGTGCCACTTGCAAGGGTCCAGTCAAACCCCAGTTTAATGTAGACCCATGCCTGGGTCTACAAGTTCTGGGACAGTGATAAGATAAAGAACCAAGGTGGTTCACAGGATTAGCAGAGAAGATTAGTAAGAAGGGCTAGAAAATCATGATGCAGGAGTAGCTGGTCATGATAAAGGAGTAGCCAGAGGACTGATAAGCTGTTGAAAGACTGGAATGAGCTGTTTGTTGTCTAAGATGGACAGATTGCTGGTTAAGCTGAAGGGCTGGAAGATGTGGTTGAAGATCATGATGCAGGATGAGCTGATAATGATACAGGAGCTGGCTGAAGGATCAGAAGATGATGATGAAGAACTGGTGGTCCAGAGAAACAAGTCAAGATTTTTCCAAATTGATTTGCCAAAGTGGGAAGATGTGGAATATTTTGCCTTGGTTTAGTAGTGAAATCAAGAAGGAATGTGGATAGAAGTGTGAGTAAGATATTTATTAAGTTCCTAGGATAAATAAAGGTATCTTGCTATGAGAGCGGAATACAAAGTTGTTTTGGTGGGATACTTTTCTTGGATTTTACAATATTTGTAAATATATGGGAAAAACGTTGAAGAGGCCTAAAAAGAACAATTTAAATATTATTCTACTATTTAAATTGGTTTAGGTTAAATGCAAGGGAAACTGGTGCTGGAACATTGAACCAATTAATGCTTTGGTGCGCAAAGAGTTATTGATTTGAGCGGGTTGAGCAATGGAAATTGATTTCTTAGTTAGATCCTGGTGGAACTTCAGAAATGGTCTATTTCTATGCTCTGTATTCATTGGTTGAGTTCTGTCATCTTTCCTGATGAATATGATTGGTTGGAAGCCATAAGCTTAAAGTATAAGCAAGGAAATAATGAATTAAGACTTTAAGCTTTTGAGAAAGAAAGTATGTAAGCTTAAGTTATTATAGGAAAAAGTGAGCGGCAATGGTTTACGCTTCTGGAAAAAGCCATTTTGAAGGCGGAACCTTTGGCAAAAGGACACTATAAGAAGGTAGCTAGCTGGAAAGTTACAGGTTTTTTTACAGAGTCTTTTCTGGGTCTTTGAGTTTCTGCCAAGAGGTTTTTGGAAGCCTTTTGATCACCAGCAGGAGCTTGGTTGGACTGATACAAGTGGAATACCAAGGCCACCAAAGATATACAGAGAGCTGAAGCCCAAGATAACAGAGCAGGAGCCCAAGAATAAGGAGCAGGATCCTAAGCACAGCGCAGGAGTCCAAGTTTAAGGAGCAGAAGTCCAAGACCATGTACAAGGGGTCCAAGCTATTGTTGAAGGACTCCAAATATTGGCAAACCCATATTGTTTCCTTGACCCCCCAGGCCATATATTAGAAGGTTTCTAAGGGGATCTTCCTTCTGAGAGTGAATAAAAGACCATTTCATCCCCTATACATATTTATGAGATACATTTCCCCTTACTAGAGAATGAAAACCCCTTCCAGCCGGTCCCTGGCTATGACCCAGGACACAATTTGGGGAATGGTGACCAGGAACTCTATAGGCTACAGCTTCAGCTGTAACAATGAAAAGAAACTAATCCGTCAACATCACTATAAATGTGATAACATTGGCTGCCCAGATAGACTCACTACTTATGGGTTCACTAGATTTAAAGCCCTAACTGACAACCATGACTGCACTGAGCCTTTCAACCCCCTTTACCAATTTATCTGCTGGTTTCTTTGCCAGGTGATACCAACCACCAAGGATCAAACCACAACTGAGGCTGTCAATGATGCCCTCCTTAATTTAAATGATACCCAACTTGCTGCTGTTGGTGGTGCCACTAAATTGCAGAGATACCTCATCAATCAGAGGTATGCTCTGAGCAATGAAGGCATTAATGCTACATCAATCAACCAGTTGATTCTAACTGAGGAGAGATTCATTCTCCATGACAACAGCCAATATGCCCCTGAGCACATCATTTGCTTTGCTACCTCACAGGATCTGAGCAACCTGCTAAAATTCAAGACATGGCTCACAGATGGAACTTTCTCCACCTGTCCAAAGCTATTTAACCAGCTTTGGAAAATCCATGGGCAGGTTAGAAATCTGGTTCTTCCCCTGGTCTTCTACTTCCTTCCTAGCAAGAAGCAGGAAACTTATGTCTGTGCTCTTACAATTTTAAAGGCCAAGTTGGTTGAGATCCTCCAAATATTAAGGAGTCAAAGGAAACCAGAGGGCGCAAGAAGGAGGCCCAGTCACAGGAAGAGGAAGTCATCCTAACCAGGAAGCAGGCAGAAAGCCTTCTGTGACTGTACAACAGTCACTGTTGAGTATTTAGCCAAATAAATACTCTGAACTATAAAGTCGCTCTGTTTTTGCTGTTTATTTTATGTAGATAAGTTTGGCAGGAATTTTTCAAGTAAAGATTCCTGGAAACTTAGTATCTATATTAAATGAAAGAACAGAAGGCAAGATTGGCCAAATCAATCTTGGAGACTGGGGGTCTCAAAAACAATTTAATTGACCGGGAAGGTTAATTAATAAATACATTACAATATAATTAATGAGAATTAAATTATATTGATTAATGCCTTGGCTGTGTTAAGAAGTATGGTTAAGTTTAACCATAGGTAAACCCCCAGATTTGGGTTTAGAAACACTGTGGTGGTGTCTTGTTTGAGGTTCAAAGCGTTTTGATGGGTTTTTAAAACACAAGAAAGCCATTAAATGTAACGTTAACTAAATAAAGGCAAGGATGTCTATGCATTCAGGATTGATCAGCTGGTTCCCAGTTGGAACATTGATAGCTGAGTTTTTGAATTGGTATATTCCACAGAGGTTTGGCGCCGGGAACTGGGGAAGCTCCATGTTAAAATGGTGTATTGGGATGAATGAAGTCAGGTGACTTCTTCCCATTGAAGGTTGGTTCTCATAGGTTGAGAATTATTGGGGATCTTTTAGGTAAAGATCTAGGTTTGGATGACTCAAATATCATAGACCACATAATATGAATCATAAGTTGATTCAGGAACCAGAGGGGTTTTCAGCCAAATATGCCCCAAATGATATATAAGCAAAAACAGCTAAATTTTAAATAAAGATAATATTGTTGATTTTGACGCTTTCCCCACAACTACTTTTTAATTATCATGTCTTCTTTGCTATCATTTGAAAGAGCAAAATTTGGAGCGCTTTGTGTAGAAACCGCTGCTTCTAGGAAGAAAGTTCCTAACAGTTTGCTTGAGGAGGATTGGGCAAGTTTGGAGGTCTCTAAGATAGCACCTGAGGAATCTTTGGTAGAAGTGAAAGCGGCTTTTGAAGAACTATATTCTGACAATTTTGCCAAAGAGGGACCCCTGCATAAGGAAATCAAGTTTATGCATGGGATTCCTGGAACTTGCTGTTAGAGTTCAATGAAATTTTACAACAGGTGAAGGACAGAGCCAATTGTGAAATTGAGGCGTTAAGAAGTAGGGAGGAGAAGAGTGTCAAAATTATGGCTTGTTGGCGGGATACCAATAAAGTGTTGTCTCATAAAATTGCCTCTCTGGAGGCAAAGCTCCTTGAAGCTTGGCCACAGGAAGGTAACAGAAAGTTTGACTGGTTGGACCTGGATCCGTCACACCTTCCCTACCACAAATATCTGGTAGTGGATTTCAAACAGGCTCAGTCAAATGCCTTTATAAAAGTCTTCTAGAGCTCTCCCCAGGGATGCTACTTCTACTTCTGGCAGGCACTCTGCCGCCACCTCCAAAAGTGCTCTGATCTTTATTAGCTGATCAACCCTGAAGGCATTAAAGAAGTCAAGGAAATGTTTAACTGCTTTGCTGTCCTTGCCCTTGTGAGTAAGAAGAAGACTAATGCCTTTTACAACACCCTCTTCTGCCATCCTTATATCCTTGCCAACCAGGCAGCCTTTGCGCCCGTTATTGAGTATTTTGAAACTCAATGGGTTGGTATTTTTCAGGGAGCAGGCCACATCAGAAAAGGCGGTGACTCAATCCAGTGGAGCTGCTATAAGCAGGTAAAAAATTGTTTGATCAAGACCACCTCTTCCCTTGAAGGGTGGCTTAGCCAATTTTCAACAAGAGTCTGGGTTCATAAGCCCAAATTCAACAAAATAATGGTGCATTTAAAGCCCCAGCAAGTCATCTCTGCCTGGCTCTTCAAGACTGGCATGAAGTCCAAGGGCAACCCCCCAAGCAGACTAAAGTGGTAAAGAAATATACTGAAATCAGTAAGGTGGTCCTTGCCTACTATCCTAAGGATAGAAAGCTTGAGCATCTCCAAGATATCTCAGTTACTCTTTCTACCAATGTTTGAGCCCTTTTCCAATAAACACCACTTTATCTTCTCTCTTATTTCCTTTGATTTTACCATTTTTTTCTTTTTTTAGTATTTGGTACAATTCTATACTTATTTAAAGTATAGGTTATAGTTATAATAGATGAAAATAGTTGTTTTTGGTATATTTTAAATTTTGGGCTTTAAGCAACTATATTGCCACTAATTGAACCCATTTTTTATTGCAGATTTGGAAACCTGAGGCCTTTTTAAGCCTAGAAATGTTTTTAAACTTTATTTTTTTTGAGAATTATTTGGTTTTTTTGGAGTTTGAAAAATCAAAAAATTTAAAACTTGTTTTTCTTA
The DNA here is from genome assembly GCA_014839935.2 of Entomophthora muscae. NCBI lineage: Eukaryota > Fungi > Entomophthoromycota > Entomophthoromycetes > Entomophthorales > Entomophthoraceae > Entomophthora > Entomophthora muscae. The sequence goes on from QTSX02004306.1 coordinate 358,919, forward strand.
GTCCCAATGGCGTAAATTGAAATGGCGTTTTTACTATAAAATTGACATAGCAAAAATTGAGATGGCGTAATTTGAAATAGCATAATTTGAGATAATGTTTTCAAAATGGCGTGTCCTACCCCCTGTGTATTGTAAGATATATTGGCAGGTGAGGAGGAAAACTTGATTGCAACAATTTGCTATTGAAATCAAGCAAAAATCAAGCGTCAAAAAAGATAAGGGATCTAACTTAAAATTATCAATCTAAAAAATTTAATTTTAAAATTCCTAAAGGAAAATAAATTTTTGAACTTTAAAAGTCAAAATTTAAGTTTGGAGCATGACAATCTTTAAGAACAAAAAATGGAAAACTATTCATAATTTTAGCAATTAAATTTGATACCTTCTGGTCTATCTTCTGAGCTGCTAAAGACCACAAAGGAGAAACAATATCTCAGATTTAGAAGCAACGTTATAGTGACCAACCACAGATGAACTAATTACTTACTAAAAAATGGCACCAAGAAGTTGTAAATTAATTTGGTAAACAACAACCTCAAGAATAAAAAATCAAACACCCCACCACATCTCCCTACCACCCGCAGGACAATGGTTAGGTAGAACACCTTAATGACAGTCTAATTCAAACTTTTGAAAAGATCATGAATGGAAAGCCAAAAGAAACATGGCCATAATACATTAAACATGCCCTTCTAGTCTCAATATTAAGAACTGAATAAGGCACATGGTATTCACTCTTTGAACTGAATTATTGTTATAAGTCAGAAAAAATAACTCAAAACAACCAAACTCACATCAAGATCCTAAAGGGAAACCCTCACAAATAGGCACAAAAAACCCATAATCAAAGAATTAAGACTCAAACAAAAAGATGGCCTACATCAAACAAGTAAAAAATCAAACTGTTACTTCTTAGGAAACTCCACTTCTTAAAGGCACAGCAGCCTGAATGCTATATGGAAACCACAAGAAACCAGATCCAGTACATTGAGTCCCAGGAAGAGTGATCCAACACTGACCAGATAGGAGCAGCTATCTAGTAGAATTCAGGACTCTAAAATAAAGCATTAGCAAGAAATATCATCACACCAGACTTAGAGTGAGCAAAACTCATCACTCCAGAAAGCTCCAAACAACTGGGTCATTATTTTAGGGATTAGGCCATTTTCTAATACACATGCTGCTCAAGTCGCAGCATAATACAGTTCGATTTTGAAAAAGTAACTAATTAATGTTTTATATTTAAAACATTAATAACTCAATGAAAAATTAATATTTTTCAACATTGTAAACTATCAAAATGAAGCTAGAAATTCTATCTTTCTATTGGTGTAAAATTTTTAATATGTATACTATACTCAATATTAAAGCAAAAGTAATTTAAAAGAGTATAATCCAGATTTTATTATATGATTATATCTAATGATATAAAGTAGATCACTTCAAAGCTAATAAATACTCTTTTTTAATATACAGCAGATTTTTTTATTTGACGAAATTAAAGATAAGATTAAGAGCTTTATTTTCGCATTTTATTTTATTTAAAAAGCTCAATTCTCTAGGATTTTATGATAGTTTGAAGTTAGGGTGTTTTTATCACTGTTTAGATTGATTAAGGTTCAAGTGAGCTTTGAACCTCAAATTAAGCATTCTTTAAATGGAATTCTTTAATATTTTATCATTTTAAAAATATGCAGAAGAGTTACAATTAACTGAATACATCATTTAATTGATTTGCATTGATTACAAAGAGGATATGATGTAATAATAATGCTTAGCTGCTTCACATGTATCACTTGTACATGAAAACTTGGTATTTAATTAATTCTGCAAACATAAATTCAAGTTCAAACTATAATAAAAGCTATCACACCATTTCTTTCAGAATGGTGTCATTTAGCTTGGTATATAAGAGCTAAAGCACCACAAAGCTTCTAATCCAAAAGACCCCATTCAAAGGCCACATTCTGATCATAACTACTCCAACATTAAGGCACATTTCAGAGATATGATCTAATTACAGATTCAAAATACTACCATGTTCTCAGTTGAATTTACTTCTGCCATGCTACCCTTTTTTTCATTGGGAGCTTCAACAAAAAGAGAGAGAATTACAATGTTAAAAAAGGCATTCCTCTTTATTGCTGGTGATGATCTTGATAATTTCATCAAGCACTTCCTTACTCAAACTGAATTTGGGAAAGCTCAGTTCCTGCCAACTATTCAAAATCAAAAAGGCAATGAGTTCATTGAAAACTTAAAGGATCTCATGAAATCTTCTCCCCAAAAACATATCCCAGCCTTGCAATCTCTGGTTACTTCCAGTTACTCTTTAAAAGAGCTTAATGATATGGGGTTTAATATAACCAAAAGTGAGTTTGAATACTCAAGAAAAATAAATAAAAATAAAAATGTAAGCTTAAACAAAAAAAGCCAAAAAAAATAATAACTATTCATTAAAAAAAGAAATAACTAAAAAAATAATTAAAAAATTGCTGGAAAATTCTTTTGAAACAAGCCAGTTTACAAAAAAAGTGCCTGAAAAAATTTATAAAGATATAGAAAAAGAGATGAGTAATTACTCAACTGAAATTAAATACTCTCTACTTAAAAAAAAAGAAATATATGAAAATATGAAAATAAAAAATGAAATTTCAGTTTCAATTTCTACTTACTATAAATTAATCCCTAAAAATATAATAAAAAGTAAAAAACAAACCGATATGTGCAATATTTGTAATTTAAAAAATTCACTAGAAAAAAAGAAGGAAGAATGTGAAAGTAAAATCTTACCATTACCAGAATCTATAGACAATGACTTAAAGACTATTAATCAGCACCAAGACTTTTATGTTCATCAAAATTGTGAATATAAAAAAGATATTAATGAATTAGATGATGAGTCTTGTGTTGTAGTTATAGATTATAAAGAAAACTTAAAGGTTGGAGGTGGTCCAATTGAGACCAATAATTGTTTTTATTCAAAAAAACCAATCTCATTATTAGGGTTTGCATTAGTTTTTAAGGAAAACAATAAAATTAAATATGAATATCATGATTTTTTGTCTCAAATATTATCACACAATGCTTTATTTTCAGGTGAGTGTTTTATAAAAATTCTTAAATTAGATAGATTTAAAAAAATAAAAAATATAAAAGTATGGACTGATGATGGAAATCATTTTAGATCATATGAATTTTTATATTACTTATTTAAAGAGGCATCTAAATATATTAAAGGTTCTATAAAATATAATTGTTTTGTAGAATGTCATGGAAAAAGCATTGTTGATGGTCACTTTGGTGTAATATCAAAAACATTAAAAGAGAAAGAAAACCAGCTTTATATTAAGAATATAAATGATATTAAAAATATTTTTGAGCAAGAAGAAAAAAGAAAAAAAATTATATAAATCAGCACTATCAGGCTCAAATATTTCTCAAAAGTCATTCTTTTATATTTATGAGAGAAAAGTTAGGCCTATAAGGAAAGAGCTCAAAGTTAAAAATCTGCGCATTAATCTTTCATATTTGTTTAAAGATGGGAAGTTGTATACTTCACCTTTAACATTTGAAAGTTTCTCAGAATATTCTGAGATAACTTATCATTTGAAATCACGTGATGATACTAGAGAAACAAAAATATCAGAAGATGCTAGTGGTGCACTAGGGCAAGTTCATGAAGTAGGGCAGCTTACTAGAGGGTGTATTTTAAATAGAGTTATCAGTCTTTCAAAAACAACAACCTTTTTTTCTGAAACAAACTGTAAGGTCTCATAGTTTGGGGAAGGTGGTTATAGACTAAAGCTTTAATACTGTTGATATTTATGTTGGTCAAATATAAAAAGGTAGGTAAAGTTTGTAGTAACAACTGGACTAGGGCTCCTAGAAGCTTATAAGATGTAAAATAAGGACTGAGGCGGTTGATTAATCCTAAGAAAATAAAATAGAACCCAGTCTTAATGACTGAGGATTTGGTCAAAAAGTTGATTTCTAAGTCAGGGAATTGCTCACCACTAGTTGGAGGGTTAAAACTATCAATAATCAGATTGTGTGTATTATTATAGAAACTACCTAACTGGTGAAATAGAAAGTCAAAAGGAATCATAAAATTGAAGAAGGAAAAGAAATAAGTTAACTAAATTAAAAAAGAAAACACAAGCCACAAAACCTAATAAGTACCTTTTTTGAGGTGCAAGTCAAACAATCTCAACTTACTGTTGAGATTGGAAAACCAAGCCTTTTTATTTACTTGGTATTTGAGGTGCATAATTGAGGTGAGAAACTTAACCAAAATTGGTTATAAAAAATGATGGAAGAAAACAACCACAGAAACACATGTTTCTTATGGTTTAAACTTAAAAAGTTAGAACCCGGCGTAAAGGAGACAACAGAAGGGCATTGGTGCTTGGCAGGAGGTCAGTGCAAGAGCAAAAATCAGAAGAGCGGGAAAAACCTGGTCCAAGGATGCTGGCGTAAGCGGGAAAGCAAAAAAAGGTATTCAGATTTTGGATTGGATTATTATTACTAACAACTTAGATCTGCGGTTTGAAACTCGGCCAGAACAAAAACAAGGTAAGCTTTGAATTTAACACTAACCGTAAAAAATAAAAAGAATGTTGCCAGTCAAAGGAGAATCAAAATAAGGAATCTTTCTTAAAAAATGAGCCAATCTTAACCCAATTCTTCAAAAGTAAAGTAATGGAGTCCAAGGAAAAATCTAGCAGCAAAAATAGAAAGGAGAATCCTGACACAAAATAAGAATATTTATGATGGGCCAAAGATAGGGTGATAGCATTTATAGCTTTGGGGATGCTATTAATCTCCCATGCAACTCATCATAAATATTTTTGGTTTGTAGTTTGTAGTAGCACTTAAGATATTTTCAGTAATACTATAAGTTGCAATTTTCAATTCTAAAATTGATGCCTTATTTTTTAAAAAAAATCATTTAAGCCCAAGATCAATTAAAGTTTTGGAATTTGTTGATTGTATTTTAAGCTTTCTGAATAAACTGAATATGAATAATACAATTAAGTTATAAAAGGATAAATCTGGCGCCTAGGCATAACAAGAAAATAATGACCCAACTGCTCAACAACTTCAGTATCACCAAGCTGCTGTCATAAAAATACAACCTCTTTTAGATGTTCCTGGACCACAGAGCAATTCTTAAAACAAGGAGAGTTTCTAGATTAGAAACTCTGGAAATCTGAATGTGGATATTGATTAATCAACTTTCTTTTCAACTATATCTACTTCTGGAATGCTTCCAGAAAACCTCTCATGCATCTTGAAATACATTGATCTCTTTTATGTTTTTCAATTGCCTTATAAGGCTACTGTCTAATATTTTATTTGAAACCACATACAGTTGACTACCAATGATGTTCAGCCATATCAATATTGGATCAGTGACACCTCCAGAGTGGGATGATTACATACTAGATGAGCAAAAGAATTGATTTTATAGGATTATTGTGGGGATTTACCACCAGTAAATCACTTTGCTCATTATTTCCTGCTGAAAAATCCCAGGCTACATCCCCTTATTTAGCCAGGTAGCTTAGGAAAGACACCTGTCACAACTTCACTCAGCAGGAAAACGCTTTCATTATAGAAGAGTCTTCACAAAAAGAGGGGAGATAGCTCATACAGGTGGCATAATGCCCAGTGGCAAAGTATATGGCCCTGTGATGTAGTCAATTAGTGTAAACCAAGAGGCCAGTTGTTGTGAAGTAATTGGTTGTAAACTAGCTGTCACTATACTCACATATTGATCCATTAAGCTTGGTGAACCAAAGGACAATGGTACTCTTGCTATGGATGATAAACAATCCAACTGATCAACTAAGTTGTACTCTGAGTTCATATTAACTAACAATCATCTGATCATTAGTTTAATATTGGGCTAAGTAATAGAGGAAACTGGGCTGTAACTAGAGGATCCTGGCGTTCTGTGACTCTGATTAACCCCCTCTCTTACTATATAACTCTCTCCTTGATTGATTAAATAAAGATCAATTTACATAAACTTATAACTTATTATAAAAATTAGGCTGAATAACTTATCTTAGCTCAATCTTTAATAGCACATAAGTTCATATTTGAGTTAAGCAAAAGTAGCTATCAATCACCTGATAGCTGAAGTTACAACAATAGTTGCACAAAAGGGTCATGATCCTGTCTCTTACCAAAAACTAAACCCTCTGATGCAGCTAATTGGGTTCTTTTAGGTTAGATGATTAGGATCATAGAAAGGACTAGAGGCTTTTGGTTAGACAGAGAGCAGCTTGCACACACCCATAGCAGTATTTATAGTACCACTCAAGGGCTTCACACACTTTTTTCTCACCTTCTATCATAATTCTTCTAAGACATTCAGGCCAGAGAATTAGAAAAATAAAAGACAATCACTATTTCTCAACCCTCATCCTTCAAAAACATCCATATTCAAGGGACAGGTAGTAAACCTACACATCATCCAAAGGCTAACAATTCAGATCACAGCTATGCAAACAAAGGTGATCACTTTTTTAACTTCATATCATTAAGATTATCATTTTTTCTTTATTACTCACTTTCCCACAGCTCACCTTGTCACCCTCACCACTGAGAAAATCCTTATTTAATTGGGATTCATGTTGGCTTAGGTTGGGGACTAATTGAAGTAGTGTGTCTGTATCCAACCATAGCTGTTGCAGCCTCTCACCCCCGCTGTAAACCTAGGTTCAATTCTCAAAGCCCCATCCACCCAATCAGATCCACCCCAGGCTTCTGGAAAACCCTCCAAACCCTTGGACCTAGATCTTAAAAAATTCTCTCTGGCCAATCAAGCTCCTGTCTAACCTCCTATTCTATGACCAAGGCTTTGCTCCTAAACTTCTCTATTAAAAAGCATCATGGCCCATCTGGATCCTGTGCCTGCCTATCTTTTGATATTAAAGTGTAGAGCTTTAACCCCTTGCTTAAATTATTTGGTCTAAACTTATCTTACTTCCCCTCAAGCTCTCAGTGCTGTTCATCTTGATTAATCTTGTTACCTATAGGGTTAGTCTGATTTTTAGTCTTGCTAAATCTTGCCTTTCTCTTTGCTAGTTTAATTCTTATGAACCTAGTTTTGATATAGGGTTTCATATCAAGTTCAACCCCTCACCTTTTTGCTGTTGGATTATCTGCTTGCTCATCCAGGTTTAGATTGAGTCCATGACTCTCTTTAAAGGTCTAGCACGCATTTTCAAACCCTTTCTGATATGGGGTTCCTTGTTATTGGTCCTGTCTGCTCAATTCCTATGGAATTGAGCAGAAACCATGTTTTCTGGGTCGGAATTTTCTACCAATTCTATAAATGTTGGCCCCATCCAAGACTATGGCCTATTAAGTAGCTCCAGCCCTGCTTCTGTTATGGAGGATTTATTACCATGTGAGATCAATTGGAGACTTTTGTTGATCATTTATGATCTATTTTCAGCCTCTTACTTGTCCCTTTTAATAGCCTCCCCTCACAAGCAAACCGGATGGTTGTGTTTGGTTGACACCTGGTGAAGAAAATGACCTCAAGCAACCTCTCACCCCTCCCAATTTATGACAACAGCCAATCACCCAATAAATATGGGTTAGTGATTTCAGAGCCCTCGGAAAAAAGCCCTCATCCCAAGCCCTCTCCAATTTTTCATCTTCCATCAGCAGACTGTGCCTCTGCCTGTTAACAGGGCTCATTTTAATAGGCTTAGACACCTACTTGTCTTTTCTCTCTACAGTCTCTTTTATGTGGAGACCTTAGAGCAGTCATCCCATTATTATACTGGATGGTGTTCTGGAAGTCCATCTCCTGGGTGAGAGCCAGACTTTGTTGGTTTAGCTCCTTCTCTGGCAAGTTGAGGGGGGTTTATGAAGTAGCATCAAGTTGATACCTGGAGTGGAGGCTTTTTTAGCTTCCTGTGCTTGAAGTTTGGTGTAAATTGGGTCCACACCTTATATGGTAGTATGAGATTCTGATATACTTGTGGGTTGGGTAAGGTCATAATGTTAAAACTATCACGGGGAGATTTGATAGTGCCTGTGTGTGCTGTGAGATATGTTGGTGAGTGGGTTGGTCAACTTGGGTGCAACACTGGCTAAGGAAATATGCTTCTTTCTCTTCCCTGGGTTCTATCATGATATATTACTAGGATCATATATCTGTTTAGTTATATGGAGATTTCTGAACCAGGCTAAAAAATACACATGCTTCAACACTACTTCGTTGGAGGGTTGCTGGTGGGGGTTGACCATACTTTGTGGCTTGGTTAGAAGTTGTGATGGCAGCGAATGATTGGACAGGGTTATATGCTTATTGGGTTATGGGTGGGGTAAGCTGTGGTTGCTTGTAGTTGGTCGGGTTGCGTGTTTTTTGTTTGTCTAAACTTGGAATGTGAGGGATCGAGAATCGCGGGTAGTTGGCGAGGGGGCAGCTTCGCCTTGGAATAGCCGTGGCAGGCAGCCTCGGAGTTGCTGGGATGGGTCAATGTTTTCTGTGGACTGTGCGCCGGTTTCCTTTGCCGCGTAGATGCCGTTGGGGTGGATTCGAGTTGATCTTGGTTTATCTGGATTTGCGGGTCGGGAAGGAAAGGCCGCTGGTTGGTTGGAGATAAAGCAAGCGGTGCCGTTGGTGCAAAAGTTTTATCCTGATTGGAAAGGGCTTGAGTGTTGGTAAGATGTTTTTAGTTTGTAAATTTATATGGCGTGGTTGAAAAGGTTTATACCAATTGGAAAAAGATTGAATGTTGGATTTATATTTTTAGATTGGAAATTTATATACATGATTGAAATGGAGTGAATAGTTGACGTGAGTTTGAATAATAAATTTAACCTTTGATGGATTCGGATGATGTAAAGTAAGGGAGAAGTATATATTAAATATTATGTAAAGTAATTAGCAGTTGTCCCCGTGTGAAAGAAAGGAGAAGGCTCCTTTGCGAGAAGCAGGGGTAGGTGGGTCAATTGGTTGTTTTTAAGTCATTTTGTGATCAATAAGTATCAAAGTTCAAATAAGGATTTAAAACATCATGTGAAGTCAGGAGATAGGAAGCTTTCTTGGGCGGGGTTTGATTGGCTAGGAAGAGAAGAATAGCCCCTCAATTTAACAAGTGATATATAAGCAGAGGGAGGATGGTTAAAGATTAACATGGCCATGGACTACGAAATCGAAATCAACAGTGAGAATCTGCTACTACCTCATTCCGGTGGTTATGGGGCTCTCCGGTACCAGTACCGCGAGTACTTGGCTGAGTTCATGGGGACGTTGATCCTTGTGCTGCTTGGTGATGGTGTTGTTGCTCAGGTTTCTGTAAACTCGGGTGCCATTGGCTCGAGCTTCTTGAGCATCAACTTGGGGTTTGCAATGGCGTTGATGTTCGGTATTTATGTTGCAGGTCCTGTGAGCGGTGCCCATTTGAATCCTGCTGTGACATTGGCCAATGCTATACTGCGCGACTTCCCTGCTAGAAAGATCCCTGGGTACTTCGTTTCCCAGACCCTTGGAGCGTTTGTTGGGGCTGCACTTGTGTATGCCAACTACTGGCCTGCTTTGAATGCCATTGATGGCGGTCATCGCTCAACAGTAGGTCCTCAAGCCACTGCCGGCATCTTTGCCACCTTTCCCTACCCCGATGCTCCTATCGTCAACTCAGTTATTTCAGAGACACTAGGAACTGGCATGCTGCTTATCGGAATCCTTGCCATCACTGACCGCCGTCAAAAAATCCCTGCCTACATGGCACCAATTGCCATTGGCACCGTGCTTGGATCGATTGGTATGTCGCTGGGGGTCATGACTGGGTTTGCCCTGAACCCTGCACGTGACTTTGGACCTCGTCTCTTCACTGCAGTGGCTGGCTGGGGTTGGGAGCCCTTCACTGCCCGCAGTTACTATTTCTGGGTCCCTATCGTTGCCCCTTTCATTGGCGCGCTTGTAGGGGTATTTGTTTATGATTCTGTAATCTGTCCTCTTGATCCCGAAAGCGAGCAAGTGTAAAATTAAATTTTTACACTTTGTCAAAAAAATAAATCCTATATGCGCTATTCCCCACTGTGGCCTCGTAGCTCAATGGATAGAGTGTCTGTTTAAAAAACTCTCTCATTGCAATCACTTTTTTGAGATATATCTTCAATTTTACAAAGCTGATTTTTAAAGTAGGTTTTTATTAAAGGGAACCATGCTATCTCCAGAACCACTGCAGCCTGAAGACTCAGGGCAAGCCCACCACATAGAGATGGATCAGGGCGTCTCCCCTGATACAGGACAGGTGGACTTCCATATCAACAATGGGGAGCCCTCCACTGCTGAACCTGCAGCTCCAAACCCTCCCCCTGACAAGGGAGAGGAAGCCAAGATTCACTTGGGAACATTGATTGGGAATAGCCAATCAGAGGCAGGTGGCCCTGAGCCCAAGCCAATGAAAACTGAGGAATTCTCAGGAAGTGAACAAAGTCATAGGGTAGATGACCCCCCCCACTGGGGCCAAAAAAAAGACCCAAATAGAACAGACAATCAGCAAGCCCCCCAAGAGATGGCCAAGGCAACTGAGGCAAGCAGGAGACCCAAAACCTGCACAGCACTTTCCCACAAGTGGACCTAGAGATTCTAGAACTTCACAACATCAGCAAAGAGGAGGCAACTACCTGGGCAAGCTTGGGCCTCTCAGTTAGCCGAATTATACACTGGCACGGCTTGTGACTCACTGCCACTACAGGAATGGCATGGAAACAAACCAGTCTTTCACCTGGTTGGCCATAAAGTGGCTGTGATAAGAAATGACCCTATAGTGGGCCCAAATCTTCTGCCAAGGCAGAGTGAAAAAGCTCCAACTAGCAGAGGAATAGCGCAAGACCAAGATGCCCTTTTTTTAAATCAAGTACGCCCTTGACAACTGAATCCCACCTGCAGAGGTCAACCTCTTGAGAGATGGTGGGTTTACTGTATTTAAGGCAGTGAAGTTCTTTCAGGCATACATCCCAGCAACATTAGCAGGGGATGTAAGAGAGAGGGGCTAGACTAACAAAGTCTGGCTCCCATCCTGGTGAGACCAACCACCAGGATGCCATCCAGTGCAAGACTGGGATAGCCGCTCAAAGGGGCCGCCCAAAGGAGACTGTATGTGAAAGGGGAGGGAAGTATGCATTCAAAGCCATGATCATGGCTCCAGTAAGTAACCACAGAGAGCAACCCCAAGTGAAAGGGGCCTCTGTATTTGACTCAGGGATTTGGTGCAAGGGGGAAGGATTGACCAAGTCAGAGGAAGGAGTTTCAGTAGTAACAGATTCTAAAGGTGGCAACAACTCTTCAAGATGAGAAGACAACCAAGAGAACAACCCATAGGATCACAGTTTGATGGGAATCTGGGTGAGATGCTCTGTTTACATTTTCAAAAAGACCAGGAATAAACCCAGAAGATCAAGAAATCAAGGAAAGTTTGCTCCAAAAGACTGGGTTTGAGGACCAGAACAAGAGGGAAATGGGCACCAGTATCCACATAGCCATCTTATACCAAGGTGACAACATGATTTCAGCGGGTGCCCTTCTTTTTCTAAAACTACTGGGCAGACAGACCAGTACTTGGAACAAATCCCAACAAAAAACAATGGGCGGGCAGGCAGTCAGTCAGGCGGGCCAGGGAAGGCGGTTGGCAGGGACAATTAAGTGCTTGGTTAAATAACAGGGAATGGTCCAAGTTATTTTTCTTGGAACAATTCCCAACAAAAAACAACAGGCAGACAGGCAGACAGGCAGATGGGCAGGCGGGCCAGAGAAAGCGGGAGGCGGGAACAACAGCGGGAGTTGGGATAAATACCTTTATTGTTAAACAAACTTTAAAAATACAAAAGATTTGCAAAGTCAGGAGTTTATTCAACAATTGAAATTGGTAAGCAAGGGATCTGACAGCCCATGCTTCCATTTTATGCAAAGGGGAGTGATAGGACAGAAGGGGTTATGAAAGAGGCTATTGGAGTGCAATCTAAAGGGGAGCCTATTAAAGAGTACTAGCCAATCTTATCTTGGTTTGAGACCCAGAAAATAGGGGCTGTGGGGCCGGATGTAAGACTCAGCCCCTTAATTGGCTAGGAGCCTTCCAAGGACTCAGGGTGCGCATTTCCCCTAACTCCTTCCTCTGACGTCTCCACCAGAGAGCTCCGGAATCCAATTGTTTTGGGCCAGGGGACTCCCAGGCCGGAGGAATTAGCTACCTGGGACACCACTGGTCGTAGGTTTTGGTACCCAATTTCCCCCGGCCGCAGATTTGACCTTTCTGACTTCATGTGGCCTGCATTTTTTGTTGGTTTGCTAATTGTTTCAGGACCGGGCAACACCAGGACAACAAGCAATCCAACCAAATTAATGTCTCCTCTGCAGTTGGAGGGGACTCCAAAGGGGAAATGAGAACTTCAGCCGGAAAGGCCAACACAAAGCATTTGTCTACCGTGTGGGCCAAGTCCTCCAGGTTTTGGAGGGATTTTGCCTTCACGCAGGCCACCTTTTTTGATGGTCTGGGAAATAAATCCCGATCCAGGGCCAAAGATGGGCCACAGAACTTTACAGGGGAGCTCAGAAGCATCCCAATGGCAGCTGAAAGACTCTCTGAGTACTTCAGTACATTTGGAAACATTGATTGGGCCATTGGGTGGGCCAAATATGGAATCACCCCTAGTGAGGAAAAGGGCTGGGCAGCCCTCATGTTTATACCGGCAGAAGCACAGCCATGGATTGACTACAAATTTGGAGCCCAGGAAGCAAGAGACTAGTCATAATGCCAGTCCTCCCCCAAACTGGCTTGCACAATGAGAGTTGTGGGGTGGCATCCCAACATAGTGGCAAAATAGGGCCCCTTCACCACATGGTCACCCAAAGTAGCAGCTGAGTGGAGAGCACAGGGCTGAAACCCTGCTGACATGAAGTATTGGCTCAACAAAGGCTCTATCCTCATTGATGCAGACAAGTGAAAGCTTCTGGGAATTACAGCTCACATCCACAGCAACCTGGGGAACCATCCAATCACCCTCAAACATTGAGGCAACAGGTGTGAGACAACTTCCATTCTTAAAGCAGCTGACTGGATTGTAGCTGGTTTCACCCCTGAGTCTGTGATTAGGTGAATGGACAACGGTATCTCTCCCAGAGACGCCAAGATCATCAAGGATGTCCTCTACCCTGTGGAGGTGGCCAAATAGCCCAACACAGTAATACCCGCTGAACTGGCCACATGCTTGAAGGCAGCAATCCCTGACCCCCCCTTGGCTAGAGAGTTCTTCAAGAAAAAGATATCCCTAGAAGAGGTGGCCCAATGGACAGCAATGTGAGCAAACACAGCCAAAGCTGCCTACTTTTTAGGGTGCAAATGAAACTCATTGACCATAGCCAACTAGTTTCACACTAACAAGTCTACATACAAAACATTTCACGTGAACATGCACCCTGCAAAGAGCCCAGAGATGAGTATGACGTGGTCTAAGACAGACTTTGCAGCCTCAGAAGCAAAACTATGAATGCAACTAGAGGTGGATATTGATCTGGCTTGTAACTTCAAGAGTAGACAAATCACCCCCCAGATCATCATGAGCTTCATCAACAGAGGGTACACCATGAAGGAGGCAGTGAACAACATTATCCGCAGAATCTCTGTGGCAGATGCCAAGCCATACAAGTACAGAAGAACATGTCTTATAACAAACAGGTGAAGAAGGGCTTAGATCAATCCCTGAAACCTGATGGATTCCTCTCATATACAGATAGAGTAAGGGAAATGCTAATGCAAAGCAACCCATTCCGCTCCATGCCAGGCTCCACACTCCCCAATGCAATGAGGATCCACTTTAATGAACTGTCTAAAGGCAGTATGGATGACTGTTTCTCCATGATCTTCTCCACCCTTGAAAATCACTTTCCCAACAGGGAGTTTGACCACAAGTGGTATGCAGAACATGGATACATAGATGTGGGCTTAACCTGTGATGGTGAAAGGGAAGCAGTGTTAAGTGCAGACTTCTCTCACAAAGGCATACCCCTCAAATTAGGAGAGAACAAGATACGCCAACCAATTGGCCAAATGGGTCACTTTCACTGACGTCCCCACAACAAAGCAAAGGGAATGGACCCATGTGGCTATTACCACTGGCCTATTCTACTATGATGTGGTTATTGACATCCAGGAGGAGATGGCCAACATGGCCAAGTGCCTCTGCCCTATAGTCATCCACAGCCTAGTGGAGAAAGCACTGTCTATAGTGTGTAAGAACATCAAGATCCCCAGGTTCATATGCCTCCTGGAAGCGGGGAATTAAGTGATCTATGTTGAACCCAAGAACAAGAGGCAGATAGGCAGATTCTGCTACTGCCCTGGTCAAAGCTTTGGCCAATGTCTTCACAAGAAGGGAGTTGTCAGGGATTCCTTCCCTAACTACCTGACTTTCATTGAAAATCTTGGGAAAGAAATATTTACAATTCAACACCAGAACAAAGAGCTTGAAGACACACATTTTAAATCTAACACAACAAAGTCAACAATACCAGGTAATTGTTTGGATACTTTTGATACCCGGATTTAAACCCAGGACGCTGTAAATGAAGAGTTGATTAAGACCAGGACATCACATAGCTTTGTTTTACCTTTTTATATTCAGTTTATTGAATTGAATTTTGCTTTTGAAAAGCCTTTCAAATTCAAAAACGTTAATCAACTAGTAAATGTCACTTACCGCTCAACACATGATTGGCTGGATCTGGTCACCCGCTTGATTCACAAACCACTCTCAATCCTAAAAGATATGGCTCTGTATATGAAATTAACCCATCTTCTGATACTACACTGCTTAATTATCAACCACTTGCTTGTATATTTGTGGCTGATCCTGGTGAAACCATATGAACTTTAAGATGAAGGTACTTTAAATCTAGTCAGATATGCCACAAGTCAAAATCTTCATGCAAATCCTCTCACATCCCAAGAAACTCCTCCCATATTTCTTCAGCCATGATTTTAAGCCTATTTAAAGGCCCAAACTTATTCATTTCAAATTGTTTCAACAATAAAGATTATTACTCTTCTAGCTACTCATCCATCTTTGATAACACTCCTTCTCTGAAGCCATGAGAGGAATTCTCTTCCTATCTTGGTTTCTAGCCTAATTCTTGTCCAAGGTGTTCACCTTGGAAAACCCAACTCCAACAAAAGACTGGTATAATTCCTCCCCAGATGATTCCCACCAGAAGGAATTCCTTGCCAATGGATGGTTCAAATGTCCTTCTGGACATTGGGGACATAAATTCCACTATGGCCGTTTGTTTGCTTCCCCACCCACTAAACCTACTCTGGTTAGACCTTACGCCTCATTTTACCTCTTGACGTATTTGGTGGGCTACTATCTACTAGGGCAATTAAGTTCTATGTTTGGAAGGTTTGCCTATCTAGGACAACTTGGACATCTTGCTATGGTCACGGTTCTTATTGGTTTGGTCATAGCATGATTAAATGTAGGGGCCTTGGCCCATCAGCTGGGAAGTTTATTCTCCGCAAAGTGGGTCCTTGACAGGAGTACATCACAGAAGCATGGACCTGGAGAATGGGGTGTCCAGAGTGAATGGCAAGGAATTCCTTTGCCCAAGAGAAGTATGATGGTTCCCTGTGTTGGCCAAAGACTCCTTCACCATGGAAGCTCTTCAGGGACAACTGAAGGAGAGACACAAGAGAGACTGGGCCAGAGAAGCAGCCCAGACCAAGAGAGAGAAAGTGGACAACTTTCAGGATCCTGACAGCCCCCAAGATGAACCAATAGAAGAGTAGGCGGCACCAAAGGTCCAGGAATGGATAAAGGCAACAGGTAAGATGGATGGTAATAAAGCCTCTAGACCCAAGGGGAGCCAGGCCCATCCAAAAAACAGAACAGGCCCCCACAGGGTAATACTAAACCCAGCCAACAGAATACTGCGCCCTCACCCACAACACCCTTTGAGCCAACACTCAAGGTCCCAAAGAGGGGGCACCTGCCTAAAGCTAAAGGCAACCCAATGCCAATACCCTCCCAATCCCATCCTAAACTAACCCTGATGCCCTCTCAAACCTGCCCTGATACCCTCCCAGACTGTAAGGGATGTTATCCCTTTCACAAACAGTAAATCAAACTCTGTATTAATTGGTAATCACTGTGATACAGCAATTGCATTTTTAAATACAAAAATAGGAATTAATAATAATAGCAGGTTAATTAAATTAATCAATTCAAAAACACGTTGGAAATTGATCAACAAGTGCGCTATTAAGAGCAAAAGCAAAAACAAAAAAATCTTAAACCAAGGCAATAATATAAATCCTACTTCAAAATCAAAAATCTAGACACCAGATGATAGATCTGACGGCAACTAATTAATAGCATTTAAAATGAACTCTTAAACCCCCAAGACAACCAATCAGCCTAGAATTAAATGCTCAAAATCAAATTAACAAAATTCAGGGGAACCACCTAGCCAATCATTTGATGCAGAGCAATCAAGCCAGAGAAGTTACACTCATCCAGGCCCAAAATATCATCTCCAACACAGTACTGAAGAATACTACAACTTGATAACTCAACTTACCTCTTCTTGCATTGCAGGCTTCAGCCTGCTGCAGGCCTTCAAGGCAATACTTGCCAAAATACTTTTGCAGAATCACCTGGTAACCACTATGTCCACTTCTTCACTTGACTTCAGTGTTTAAGCTGAGAAATATCCCCTTTGCCAATTGCTCCAACAATTTCTTATTCCTATGTTAGCCAATAAATCTATATTTTCAAAACTTCTAAAACTTGATTAGTAGATCTAAAAAGGTTCCTCTACAACAACATGAAGCTTGTCCTCCTTGTGTGGACTTTTTGTGTGTTGACTTTATATGGTCAAGCCAACGTAAACTTTGAAACTACCAAACCTGCCCCCACCAATAAATATGAAGGCTCCATTTGGTATTGTTTTGGATCAGGCCACCATCATGCTCCCTATCTAGAAACAGTATGTTTTCCCCCATTATTCACCCCAAGGCCCCCTAGTTGGTTTTGGGATATACCAGCGTCTATTATCTCTTAAACCATTTCACTCCTTTCCTGGGGAGATTCCACTTATTTGGTCACCTCTTGCACATGTTAATGAAGGGGATCCTAGTAGGGTCCACTCTAGTCAAATTCAACTTGGGAGCTCTCCTTCATTTCATTGGAGAGAGACTTCCCAATGAGTGGATCTCTACACAGATAACACCTCACATGACTTCACGCCTGAAGAGATGGCATCACTCCAAAAGGATAGCAAAGGAGTGAGGAAAAGCACCTGGAGATCCCTCAATAGTAAGCCCACTGGCCAACCTGATAATAACACCCAGAAATCAAAGACTACCAAGTTGCCAAAGAAACCCCATACCTGTGGGTCAGGCATCCAGGAATAATGAGATTAGGTACTATTAATGCCAGGAGCTTATGCAACTAGGACACCAGAGCGCAGAAGATCCACCACCTTAAGAAAACTAATATGGACCTAATGATTATCACCAAATTCCAACTAAACAACAACACTATCCCCCTCTCATAGACTATGACCCCAAGAACCACCAGTATGCAAAACAGATAGGACTTAAGTCCTTCTGGAGCAAACATGTGGCTGTTGTGGCCTTCTCTCCCCATATTAATATTAAACTAATAGCAGTGATCTCAGATGAGCGCATCCTTGTGATAGATGCAGAAGAAACCAGAAATGATCTCAAGCTGAGAGTAATAGGTGTCTACTTACCACCCAACCCTACTAGCAATGACCAATGGGACGTCCTTGACTTACTTGTCCTCCCCAATAACACAGTAGTGATAGGGGACTTCAATACCTGGACAGATCCATTCAGGAACACTTTCTCTAACAGAACCAAAATTCTCTCAAGAAGCACCAGAATGCTCTCCTTCATAACTGAGAAGGAACTGGTCTTCACCCTGGATGACAAAGCAGAAGGCCCAGCCACCCTCACATAATGTGAGTTTGGTTCAAGAGGCAGTTAACAGCTCCAGACTGGACTACATCCTAGTCACAAGGCTGCTGGCTGAGATCACATCAAGATCAAATACAAGTGTGTCCCCAATAAGCGACCACATGCAGGTAGATGTGGTGATTTTTAAGAAGAAACCACAGCCACATGAGTGGAGCAGCAGGCCAACTACGCTTAGAGATCCTGAATGGAGACTTCAACTATCCATTACACTCACACAACTTATCAAGGTACTGGACCTTTGCCCCCACATGAACCCAGTCCAGAGATGGGAGGAGATAAAAGAGGTAATTAAAAAAGAAAGTAAAAAATATGAAGGAAAAGATAAAAAGTATATTTAAAGAAAAATTAAGATTGGAAAAATAAATGAAAGATCTTATGGAAAAGAGGCACAAGATGCAAGAAAAGATATGGTTTGATGAGTACTCCAAAACTCACAACAAGATAAGGAAGGAGAAAAGAAAAGATGATGCAAGAGAAAAGAGTTAATTCAACAGATTTCTTCCAGTGTATGATGGTTACCTCATCACGCAGGGCACTTGACCATCTTAAAATCACCTGCTCCGCACAGCTACAACTGAGGTGAGGAGAGACAATGGGTCCATGGCTTTAGAGGAAGGGGATATTAAAAGAGAGGTGGGAGATTTCTATACCTCACTGTACTCCCTGGAAACAGTGGACATGTGTGCAGCTGAGGCTCTCTGCAACATTGCAGCTCCTGCCATCATAAAATGTGGTGAGGAAGACAAGAAGGACTTGGTGGCACAAATCACTCTAAAGGAGGTCAAGGACACGCTTAAGGAGGCACCCAAAGGGAAAGCACCAGGCCCAGACAATCTCCCAGTGGAAGTATACCGCTCACTGCAGGCTCCTCTGGCTAGTGAAATGGTAAACCTCTTCAATTAGTGCCTGATAACAGGACATCAGTTCCCAGGCGGCAACAAAGTGAAGATCTGTATGTTTTCAAAGAAGAAAGGCGTAACCAAACAACTGAAAAACTGGCAACCCATTAGTCTTTCCAATGCAGACTACAAGGTGCTTACCAAGATCTTGTCCAACAGGTTGATGCCTATAGCAGCAAAAACACACTATCCATGTCAACACAGCTTTGTACACTGCTGGTCTATTTGAAACAACTTTGAGGCAGTTCAGAATAATGTACAGGGAAGATATGGAGTCACAGAAGGCTACCTGAATTTTTTAGATACGGAGAAAGCCTATGATAGAGTGTCATGGGGTTATCTGAAGTTGTCCCTTGAGACAGTGGGTATCCCAACCAAGTTCTGGGACTGGATCAGTACACTATACATTGATCTAAAGGCAGAATTCATATTAAACAACAGTACCACAAACACATTCCAAATTGGTCAAGGGCTGCAACAAGGAGACCCAATGTTGCCCCTGCTCTTCAACTTTATGACAAACATTCTACTGACAACTTTCCAAGTGAGGCTGAAGGGCATTACTCACCCAGGTCAAGACCCACTGAAAGCATCAGCCTTTTTAGATGATACTGTGTGTGGGATTGCAGATCAAGAAGACATACTATCATTTACTGAGATTCTTGATCTTTACCAGCAGGTATCTAGTACAAAAATTAACGTAGATAAAACAATTACGGTTAGGATAGGCTTACCAAACTTCTCACCACCAGCTGACATGACGTCAATAGATCCACACCTCCCTTTCAGTCACCTAGGTATACTGTTCACGTCAAATGACATTTCCTAAGTGGCAATGGAGCAGAACCTGCTGTCTGACCTGGTGGAACACATTGGCAATTGGATATGCAAGAGACTTGACTAGCCTCAAAAGCACAAGCGCTCAACGTATTTGTGTACTCTAAAATCTGGTATGTGGCACACATTTTTCCCTTCACAGAAGCCTTTGAAAAAAAGGTAGAATTAATCACACAGGCTTTCCTGTGGAACAAGGCCACAGCTGCGCCTATCAGATTAGAACGGGTAACAAGAATGGCCAAAAAAGGAGGCATAGGACTCTTACCTGTGGCAGTGAATGCAAGAAGATTGTGGGGAAAATTGTTCCTGACATTCATGGAGGCACAGGGTACAAAGCCCTGCAAGGGCGATAGCCCAAACTTGTTAGCAAGCCTTCTCCCAAATGGAAATAAAAAATCTTACCTTACAAACATACCTGGCAAGTAGACCTGGGATGGTAAGCAGTATAACCACAAATCCATATTGGAAAAACAGCATACATGCATTACAATGAGGAGAATAGAGAATCATGATAGTGCCTAAAGACAATCCCCATTTTCTAGCTAACAAATTTATCTGGGCCAAATTAATGGCGGCAAGGAAAACCCATGAAGGAAAAGACAAGATGCAGGTGTTAGTAGATAACATGTATTTACTGGTTACCTTCAAGGGGCAAAGAATCCACAGATGGTGCTTTGACAAGGTGACAAAACGGAAATAAACACCCAATTTCTGCACCTCCTTAGTGATTGGAGCTTGGAGGGATGTGAAGTAGTGGTAAACCTAAAGAAACAGTTAGATACATTAATTGCAAGTTTGTACCTATCAAGATACAATCCTCAAACTGGCGCATCCTGAACAGAGCATTCAAATCAGGTACTTACAGCAATGAAATTATTGGTATAAATAATGTAAAATCTGACTGCAACTAGTTGAATGAGTTGATAATAGGTACTATGAATGCAAAACTAGCACTCAATTTCAGGAAAAACCCCAGTGGGAGCTTCAAGGACCAAAACTCTGCAATATGCAGCTTGGAAAAGACGTTTCCTTCCACCACACTATTGGCTCTGCACCCATGAATATCAAGGCGTTATATTATCAGTGTTCACTCTATAGAATCCATGTATCAAGAAGAGCTTGGATTTTGGAAAATAAGCCAATTAATGTGAAATTGATGGTCCACCAGTGGAAACTGGAGGTGACACATCACCTATAACAAATCAACAAGTTTGGTTATCTAATTCCAGAGAAATACTAGACTAGATGTAAAACTATTGCAAATAGCAAGTATATTAAGTATAATGTAACATGCAAAATGATAGAGCCAATCTGGCATACAAGGTCTGCCATAGACAAAAACTTGGGATTTTAATACCCAGCATGCCAGTTTGTAGGGTGAGCTTTTGTGGTGTCCCCCATTTTACCCCCAACCACTTTGAAATAAAGAATTGGTTATAAAAAATGGATATAGAGTCTGTTTATGAAGCAGAAAGTCCCAGGTTCAACCCCTGGCTGGGTTGCATTTTTATTTACACACCATATAGAAATATTTTGATCAGAAAATATGACTTTTAGGCGTACTTTTTTCCTAAGGTAGAAT
Organism: Entomophthora muscae; assembly: GCA_014839935.2. Taxonomy (NCBI): domain Eukaryota; kingdom Fungi; phylum Entomophthoromycota; class Entomophthoromycetes; order Entomophthorales; family Entomophthoraceae; genus Entomophthora; species Entomophthora muscae. The sequence goes on from QTSX02004306.1 coordinate 380,266, forward strand.
GGATCATAACCCATACAATTTCCTGTGATCATATTCCATGAACCTAATATTTATTCTTAAGTATTGACTTTATTGTGGCAACTAATTTTAAGTCACCTTCCAAAAAGTAAATATTTGTCACTTATTTAATGTCTCTTAATTATTGCCATGGGTATAAATTACCCTTGTCATTGAATATTTTTATTTGTATCACTGTTTAACACATTCTTCTCTGGAGGATCTGATAACAACTTTTTTAAATTATCCTTTTTTCAGAAGCAGATCTGTTCAGTTTCTACTTATCAAGACTAACTAGGTGGTTGCCCCATCCAAGGACAGAATTAAAGTTGAATTGAATAAATCAATTAAATATATTTTTCAGTATTTTTAGGCTTGGATTACTTATCACATATTTTAATTAAAATTTTATTTATTTGCTTTATTAACAGGTAATTGCAATTATATTTATTTAAAGCTGTATATTCCAAGTATCAATAAAACTAAACATAAATAAGTATAGTATCAATATTAAGTTTAGTAAAGCTAAACTAGTTATTTTAAATTTTGGTATTTGAATTTTTTAATCCCTTCAAAATGTAGAGCTGATCTGCATCTTTAAAATAAGCTATTGTAACAGCCAAAAATACCTCAGATTTAAAACAAAATGTTTTCAGATGTAAGGGAATTCTAACTATCAGGTTAAAATATACACTCTGTTAACAGGGATTTTTGGTGTTAATGAGCAAAATGGGTCAACACAGCAAAGAAGTGCTCACACACCAGGCAAAACTATTTAAAAATAAAATCCAAAATACATTAATTCACAATAAAAATGGTGTGAGTTGACTTTTGGTGTAAATATGTTTACTATGTGAATTGGTGACAAATTACACTCAAGCACAGCAAGTCAAAACTCAACCCAAAACCAAAACACAAAAGCAACTCACTATGTAAACAAACTTAATCAAAAGTTGTGTGGAATAGATTGTAATCAAGAATGATACCAAGGTATCTAAAATAAGATACACAATCCAAGATATAAAGTTTAAAATTATTGTTTTGGGTGCTTAATTTGGTGTAAAATATGGGAAAATGGGTGGAATTTTTTTTCCGTATTCTAAAATGGGTGTTGTAAAACCAAAAACAACTAATAAATAAATAAAAAACCTATAATTGGGATATGAAGGGAATATTAATTAAATATACATATTCATATAAAAGCAAAAAATAAAATTAGGGTGTAACTTAATTGAAATTTATTTAATATTTTATTAAATTTTTAAAATGGAAGAAACACAACAACAGAGTAACAATGCACCTGTTGTGTGCCGCAGTTGTGGTTGCACACGCGGGTCAAAGAATAGAGTTAGTGCAACACAAGTGCCTACTCAGGAAGGAGACAGGAGAGGGGAATTCAATTGTGACGCTGCAAGGACACAGACTGTTCAAGGAGCACAAGCTTCTAGAATGCAGAGCATCAACCCTTGGGTCCCCAAGCTGACCCAGAGGCCCATAAAGGTTACCACAACCAAAACAATCAGAAAAAAGAGATTGAACTTACCTCCTATGTGTTTAACACTGTGTACTGACGAGAGTTAGTCCCGTCAGCCATGACGGAGAAGGTTAAGCCTGTGCTTGACACCAGCTATGAGCCCTACATCAGTGATGGCAACCAAGAAGACAACAACAAGCCCAAGTTATATAGAACCACATAGGGGCAGTTAGTGATAAAGAAAGTTGCTGTATTCTACACCAAGGTACCCATGCCTTACAAGCCTGTCAACAATCAGGTGCTTGCTTGCCTGAACCCACAAAGCCCGCTCAGAAGCTCATTCCTGATATAAAGCGCAACATCCTTCTCCAACTCATGTGGGAATCTGGTGACTACAAGGCGGCTGCAGCCCTTATTGGAGTGGATCCCAAGTATGCCTCCAAGACATTCAACACCTTCATTGAGACTGGCTGAGTCCTTGCTGCAGAGAAATCCTTGCATGTTTCCACCATGCTCACCAAGGAGCACAAAAGGGCAATCCGCCAGTGGATCACCTGGGACTGCCATCTTGAAATGGCAAATATACAGGCCATGGTCAAATCTACTTTTGGGGTTGAGGCCTCAATTTCCTTTTACTACCATCTGATGAAGGGAATGCGCTTTTCTTGGGAAAATCTTGGGGGTATCTCCATATAATCAAAATAGCCTAATCAACATCAAGACCCAGAAAAAACACACTGAGGCATGCACTGCCCTCAAAGCCAGGGGGCAGCCAAACTCTATTACATTGATAAATCAGCACTTGCCTGTTCTATGCAAAACAAATATGGCTATGTCCAAAAAGGCTCCAATGACAGGGGAGCTTGGTGTGCTGCAGTCTGCGCCACAGCCCATTCAATGGTGGCTCTCCTTGGTCCAAAGGGGATCAAGCTCTATCAAATGATATTGGGTTCTCACAATAGCATGACCTTCCTATCATTCCTCCAATTGGTCCAGGAGCACCTGAGGCGCACGTGCCAGAGCTGTATCAACATCAGTGTGTTGGACAATGTTGGTCTCCACAAGGTGACCAATATTCTTGAAGAATTCCCAATGATTTACACCAGCATTGCAGTGGGCCCCCAGCAACTGGTCGCAGCAAATTTGTGCCTTCTCTTCCTCCCCACCTATTCACCCTTCCTAAATCCCATTGAGGAAGCTTTTGGGTGGCTCAAGTAAGTTGTCAAGCAAGGGACCCCAACTGGGACCAAGGACCTCTTTGATTTGCTGTAGGCTAGGATCCACACCCTCCCAGCTGAGGCTGTGGACAAATTCTATGGCCACGCTGATTTGTTCATCCCCGTGTGCCTTGCCAAACAGCCAATCAATTAAAGGCTTAGCATGTCTGACTTTTTTATATTCTATAATTCAGTTTTTAAAATTTATAATTATAATTTTATATTTAGAAGTTTCAAAGCCCATAATCTCATTCAACGGGACCATCAATGAAGGTTAGTAATTTCTTTATTTTATATTATTGTTTAATTATGGCATCTGAGGCTATCCCAAACACTTGATACTGTAAATTCAGAACCTAAAGGTAAAAATGCGGGATTGTTAAATTATTTTGCATGAACTAATCAACTTAATGGAATAATTTTATCCCAGAACAACTTACTTTTTTATATGAAAAAGGATGAAAAATATTCCAGTAAGTTGGTGAGTTCATGCAAAAGAATTTGACAATCCTGCATTTTTACCTTTAGGTTCTGAATTTACAGTACTGGATTACGCACATATATTTATATCACTTTGGTCAAATAAATTTAAAAATGAAATCAAAAAAATAAATGTAAAATGTACAACTTATAGGTATATTTTATTAATGTATATTATTTTGCTCATATGAAAACCTTATCCAAAATTAATTTGGCAAAAATTGTTTGCTAAAATAAAAGTTATAAGGTTATTATAAATAAAAATATCTAAAGTGTAAATATATTTATTGAAAAAGAGAGTTTTAAGGGCGCCTGTAATGGGTTCTTTGGTATGTACCCACCCAGCAATGGAGGTGGCACACAACCTCCACTACCACACCGTAGACAGTGGATACACCCTGGTTGAAATACTCCTGCCTGCTGGTGAAGGGAAGTAGGATCAGGTGGGAGTGAAGCAGCAGCTTTTCAGGCGAGGCTGCAAACCCAAAGATGCCAGCCAGAACCAGGGCATCCTGGATGACGTGATCCACTGAGTCATATCCGGGGGGGGGACCTTCTTCCTGTCCAGGGAGAGCCTGGCCTTGTCAATTCCTAGAAGGACCCCGTCAAGATCCTCCATGCTGGCGCCCATTCCAAAGTAGAAGAGATACCCAAGGTAAATCACCAGATGAAGACTTTGCCCAGCAAAGGCTTCCATAAACTTGCATAATTTATTGAAAACTGCACTGATCTTCTTATCATGCTTGGTCTTTGCAAAGGTCAGCTCCATGGCTGCAGGGACCCCTGTCTTGTTGGCACTCCAGGCCAACCCAAAGTTGGCAAGGAGGATTTTTGTCTTCTTGACAGCTGTTGTGTCTGCAACAGCCAATTTTCCCACTGCGCGCCCAAAGTTGTCCAGCAGGTAAGAAATTGTGTTCTCCAAGGGGTAGCAGAAGCAAGCAGCCGCATGGGCCCGGCCCATCTCTGGTACATTATTGAATGGGAACGTTGTCAGGATGTCCCAAACAAGCTCAATGGAGTTTACACAGTAAACTCCACTGAGGGATACCGGGTCCAGCCGGACCAGTTGGGCATCCTTGTAGGCAATAACTGCCCATTTGGATGCCCCCTTGCCATGCGTCAGCCCAGCCAATGCCTCCTGCAACATTGGAAAGGACCTGTGGATGCGGTCCTCCAGCTCCTGCAAGACAGGGGGGACAGATACAGCTGCTTGGCCACATGAGTGGCGTAGTTGGCATAGAATGTTGGGGGGACAAAAGGGACCAGGACCCAGCGGAGTTCACTGTCAAAGTTTTCTAACAAAAAAAGGTAAGTATTTGGAAATTTTTATTAATTTTGATTATTAGGTTAACTTCTATAGTCTCCTCCTTGCCCGCAGGCTTGGCTGGCTTGGCCATTCTTGGCACAAGCAGTTGTGCAGGCAATTTTTTATCCTCTGTCCTTGCCTGCTTGGTAGGTTTCAAGTGGGCATACATTTCAGGGTCATCTGTCCAGACAGACAGCACAGAGAGGGCAAAGGACTTGAATTTGAGGCCTTCTACAACAGTCTTCTGGACGTTTAGAAGACACTAAATTTTCTTCTCTGATGTGTTGGGTATTTTGGCAAAAAAGCCTTGGCTGACACCTTGTCAATATTGTCCCCTTTAAGAACAGCAGACTTCACCTTTGCTTTAACCTTGCGGTCAATTTCCTTAATTTCAACAATTGCTGAGTCAAGGTCCTTCAATAACTTCTCAAGTTCTCTCATTGATTTTTTACAACCTTTTAATATGTTTTTATATATTTTACACCAATAAAATCTGTATTATTCTTGTCAAAACAGCAGGCACAACCCGCCAGCAAGGTTCCAAGTAAGCAGGTTTGTGACCCACAATCCAATTATCTAGTCCCCTGAAGCCAAACTAGGAAGTCAACTCAAATTTCCAAATCCAACAACATGAACAAATGATGATTCCTTACAGTGGATACCTTGTTTTGGCACTTAACTCATTACCAGGATCAGGCCACACCCTTTACCATCCTACCAAGTAATCAACACTATCATTTTCCTCTTATCCCTGATTCACAAAAGCTATATAATCACTATCTCTCAATAAAGATTATCATCTAGTTTCTAAATATTTTTACCCTTGTAACTCTGCTAAAATAGTACAGTTACAACATTTGTAGCACAGGTAGGTTTTCCATCTTACTTTACCCCCCAAAATTCCGCCTGTTGCTTGTACTTGCTGTGGCAAACAAATCCTTGATATAATTATGTCTGGACTCCTACTAGATTGGACGCCATACCTGCCGGGTACCAAGATACCAGAAATTTTACTATACCAGAACATGCTTGTACTGGTACCCGCCTTTAACGCCCTGTCAGAGCAAGGTTTCTTCCAAGCACCTATCATCCCATCCCAAGCCACAACCAAGGAAGGAACCATGCCTACATGGCCCAACAACTCTAAAGTGCTGCCCTGGAACCATTTTCTGGGGCCAACAATGACAACACTGCAGCTTGGATTCAATCTGAACAAAGTGAATTGACAAAGATGAAATGCCCACAACACTTCTGGATTGCAAAGATATCCATCTAACTCACACATGATGCAGGAACTTGGTGCAACAAGTGGCCCAAAGAACATACTGTGAAAGACTAGGAAATTTTCAAACAAGACTTCTTGGCACAGTTTGTATTGAAGGACACCACCCTCATGATTTTCCGCCAAGTGAAGAACATTGTTGGGAATTTTGACCAAGCAATAATGCCAATTATGATGGAATCCACAGATTGGGACTGTTACAACCAAATCCATAAATTAGTAGTACAAAATAAAATGATGCCAATTATGATGCAGCTTGCAGGTAGGAATTTCAGCTACCAAATAACATAAATTGGTAGTATAAATCATATGCATATTGAATCAGCAGTAGCCTGATGACCTGAACCTTAAATTAGCCAATGATAAGCGCCGCTGCGGCACTTAAATGATACATGATTTGCTGCCGCGCCACTTTGGAAAATACACAGGCGCTGCCTAGCAACTGGATTAGGCGCCAAAGCGCCAAACTACTTTTACATCAAGCACCACCTGGCAAATATTGCAAGCGCCAAGGCGCTGCTTACTTTTACATTGAGAGCGAAGGCGCTGGGTTTGATTCCCCATAATCTCAAATTCCCATATTTATCACATTAACAAGCATTAAGCTTGCAGTATTTCAGGAAAGTAGGAAGTGATCCTGAACTAACTAAATCATTCCATGCCAGTAAGGATCACCTGTGTTGGGTGATGATGAATGTTGCAACTGAACCAATGAGAGTTCAGTACTTGGAATCGGGGAAGACAACAGTCCAATAGAAAGGACAGAATAATAAGAATAAGGTATTGTTTATTATAGAGTATTGGGATTAATATACTATATGGGAAATGTCACAAGGGGGTGGCATAGTAGGAAAGTCCCTGTAAGGTTCAAAGCCAAGGAATAACTTGTGCGGGAAGCAGCAAGTTGAATTGGTAGCGCTCCTAATTAGGATGAAGTACCCACCATTTGATGTTGCCATCAGATTAATCCATAACATTAGATACGTCAAGGGGCAGCTCATTGAGCGCCCCCTGTTTATTGTAAGAAACGTTAGCAGGCAAGGCTAGAAACTTGGTTGCAACACCCCCCTTGCCCCCTGCTTGTTGTCAGACACCAGGACTGGAGTCTGCAGAAGATCTGGGAAGGTCCGCACAAACAACCTTTATGTGGGGATGGCGCAGCAGGGGCGCAAGCAATCATGGTGAAGCTTCTTGGTGTTCCCTTGGTCATCCTCAAGTTGATAGGTGTGGTTGTCATAGACTACAGCTACCTTGAAGGGCCCTAGGTAGTTGGGTTCTAATTTGGCAGAATTGGGATTGAGGGTGTAGACAGGGTCACCTACAGCATCCCTAGCTTTGAGGTGCTTTGTCCCTCCTGCAATCCGCTTGTGTTCAATTTCCCGGGCTTTGGCACGCTATTGATCCAGGGATGGGGTTGTTGTTAGGGGAGGCTTGTCAGGGACCTTGGACTGTAGCTTTCCCTGTTCAACTCCTGTCAGACTGTCCAACGTCCCAAAGGCTAGGGTACTGGGGCTGAACCCTGTGCCCCGGTTGATCCTTGCTCAAAGGATGAGTAGAGCGGTGGGCAGGTGTTCAGTCCATGTGGTGTTGGGGTGCTCTTGCAAGAGCTTGGCAATCAGTTGAACCAGTGAGCCATTTAACCATTCTACACGTCCATTGGCTTGAGGATGGTAGGGGGTTGTAACTATAAGTTGGAGCGCGTTCTAGGCGCAGTATGCTTTCATGATATGCCCAACTAGTTTGGGACCGCCATCTGTGATGAGACGCTTTGATTGCCCAAAGCGGCCACAATTTCTTTTCCAATAAAGCAGGTGATAGTGGTGGCAGTGTGGTTGGTTGTTGCCAACGCCACTGGCCAACAAGTGAAGTAGTTGATGGCAGTGATAATATACTTATTTCCCAGTCTGTCTTCAGGGAGTGGCCCCACAATATTGAGGGCCCACTGCTTGAAGGGTTTTATGGCCTCAATGGGCAGGACAGACTTGGGGGTGCAGGTCTGGATGTGTTCTTCTCACACAACACACACATTTCAAGGAGGTCCAAGATGTCTTGACGCATGCGCAGCCACCAAACCTTATGTTTCATGATCTTGAAGAGGTTATGTCCTCTGATGTGATCCAGGGTTTGGTGGTAGTGCAGTATTGTGTCCCCTTGTTGCGTGGTGGGAATGTAAGGCGTCTTCTCACCTGTCTCTGCCTGGCGGCAGACGTTACCAGCATTGGTGGTGAACTGACTTTTGTTGTCCTTCAACTTGGAGTTGGTGACCAAGTTAAGGCCCTTGTAGCGGGTTGCCTCAAGGCAGAGGTAGAGCATGGGCCAATCTGGATCTAAACCATTGTCCCCAGTGATGAACGCTACATAGAGTTGTGAAAGAGTGTCAGCTGTGACCAGTTCTTTTCCAGGTTTGTACTCAATGCGTAACTGATAGGGGGATAGATGCTCCACCCATCCTGCTTGGCGGTGTGTCAGATGAGACTGTGTGTTGAAGTACTGAAGTGACTTGTGGTCAATCAGAAAGCGGGGTGGAAGATAGCACCTTCCAGGTAACAGCACCACTTCTCAACGCAGTGTACAATGGCTGCCAATTCTTTATCATGGATAGGGTAGCATTGTTCTGAGTCAGTAAGTTTCCTGGATTCATAGGCCACAGGAAGAAAGATGTCATTGTCAGTTTCTACCCTTAGCACGCCCCCTATGACCCTGTCAGAGGCATCAGTCTCTAGTTTGTACTGTTGGTTTTGATTAGGGAACTGCAGGACTGGTGCGGTTGTGAGCCTTTGCTTTAACGTCTCAAAGGCTTGATCTCTGATGGGGGTCCAATGGAAGTGCTGCTTGGTATTGAGGAGCTCAGTGAGAGGTGCAATTAGTTCTCTGCAATTGGGGATGAACTTGTGCACATAGGCAACCATGCCCAAGAAGGTACACACCTGGCCCACATCAGTGGGAAGTGGCATGTTTGTGATTGCCTTGATTTTGGCAGGGTTGGGCTTTATCCCTTGAGCAGAGATGGTGTGACCAAGGAATAACAGCTTCAACTTGAGGAACTCACATTTGGAGGGTTTAGCTTTTAGCTGGTTTTTCCAAAGGGTGTCAAGGACAGCACAGAGGGGTTGGAGGTGTGTGGTTTGATCTTGACTGAAGACAATAATGTTGTCAAGGTACAAAACCACACATTTTCCAATAAGTTCCTCAAATGCTTTGTTCATCAACATGGCAAAGGTGGAGGGAGCGTTGGTCATTACAAAGTTCATGACACAACACTCAAACAAACCATAGTGTGTGCGGAAGGCAGTTTTTGCCTCATCCCCTGGTGAAATGCGGACCTGGTTATACCCTGCAGTGAGATCAATCTTGCTAAAGACCTTTGTACCTGCAAGTGTATCAAACAGGTTGTCAATCAGCAGCAGGGGGTACTTGTTCTTAACTGTCACCTCATTTAGGGCGTGGTAGTCTGTGACCAGGTAAAGGGACCCGTCCTTCTTGGCTACAAAGAAGACTGCCACCCCATATGGAGAGAGTGAGGGGCAAATGAAGCCCTTATCAAGCGCGTCCACAAGGTGCTGGTGGAGGGTTTCATCTTCCTTTGGTGTGAGACAGTATAATGGTTGTGCTTTAGGTAATGAACCTTGAAGTTGTACAGCGTGCTGGATCTCTTGAGGAGGAGGTAGTTGTTCAAGTGTCTCACTGAATACATCCTTGTACTCCTCAAGGAGTGCAGCTAGCGCTGGTGGTGGTGATGATGACAAGGGAGGGACTGCAGATGGTTCTGCTCAGATAACTTCAACTGAGCATTGGTTAAAGTCTAGTTTTCCCTCATTGAAATTGTATGAGCCCGTCTCTGTTATTCTGACAAACACAGTATCATGGAGTAACTTGCTCATTTCCACAGTGTAAATCTGGAATCCTACCCCATTTCTGTTGAGGGTGATGAAAGAGGTATCCCAATTGATGTAGGGACGGTTGTGCCAAAGCCAGTCAAGACCAGCAATCATGTTGTGGCTGAGCTCTGCCATGATTAGCCCAGAGAACTTAACCTGGATGTTCCCCATTCTCACAGAGAAGGGTACCATCTTGTGGGTGATGGCCACTCTGCGGGAGTCAGCTACTTGTACAGCTTTTAATCTGCTGGGCATTTGGTCTAATTGCTGAGAGTCAGCAAACACCTGGTCCACCATAGTGTGGTTGGCCCCGGTATCTACCAGTAATTTGTTGGTGTTCCCACAGAAACAGAAGGGATAGGACAAGTGTGTTACTTTATTTGAGGAGTGGCTTGCTTGTAATACAGGGTCATCACTGTGGACTTGAAAGACGTCCAGGGTTTCAACTTTGTGAACGTTGTAGTCACAGGGATTTTTTGCAAGCAGGGATTGAGAGGATGAGTCAGGTGAGGTTGTAAGGCCTCTTGTCATTACAACCTCCAGGCTTTTCCCAGGTCCTTGATCTTTGCTAACTGGAGCTCCCCTTTGCAGAGCGTTTGGTCCCATTTTCCTGTTGACGTGGTTGACAACAGCCTACTTGACTATGGCCATTGTCCAATGTTGTACGTGGTTGGGGTGGAGCGTCACTGATACAGCAGAAGCCCATTGAGGCCTGGTTATTAGTCTCCACAATGGTTTTATAGCAGTCATCAATGGAGGTACAGAAACCTATGGGGACCCACTTGCAGATATGGGGTTTTAACCCATTAACAATGAGGGTGAGTAACATTGCATTTCTGTTGGTCACAGCTTCTGGGGCGGCAGCAAGGGCTTGTTTTCAGGTGGCAAGGTACTCAGGGACAGAACCAGTCTGTTTGATTGCTAGAAGAGGAGTTCCCACAACAATGGGTGAGAAGGTTTCACTTTAACAGGACTTGGCGGCATCTCAAAATGCCGCCCAGGTAATGTCAAGTTCCTGGCTGGCCCAGTTGATGAACCACACAGCGGCGGGCCCCATGAGGCGCCCAGACACAGTGGCAATCCACATGGGCTCAGGAACCTGGCAGATGCAAAGGCAGGTTTCAGTAGACTGGAGCCAACTGAGGATGTTGGCCCCCTCAACACTACCAGCAAAGGATTCTAACTGAAGCTTGAGCATGCGTTGGGACAGGTCTGACTGGGGCAGGGTGACGCTGGCGTCACGCTGCCCAAGGCGGAGCCAATTGTACACAATGGTGAGAAATAACTGGTCTTGATAGATAACATACCCTTCAGGGATGTCCCCCTTAGGGATTGGCAGGAAGGTCTCTTGTTGGGTAGTAGCCATACGGCCCATACTCTGTCCTTTCTTAGGGGGAATTTTGTTTTAGGTAGGCTGTAAACCTACTGCTGCTACCACTGTTGCAACTGAACCAATGAGAATTCAGTATTTGGAATTGGGGAAGAAAAAGTCCAATGAAAAGGACAGAATAATAAGAATAAGGTATTGTTTATTATAGAGTATTGGGATTAATATACTATATGGGAAATGCCACAAGGGGGTGGCATAGTGGGAAGTTCCATGTAAGGTTTGAAGCCAAGGAATAACTTGTGCAGGAAGCAAGTCAAATTGGCAGCGCTCCTAATTAGGATGAAGTACCCACCATTTGATGTTGCCATCAGATTAATCCATAACATTAGATAAGTCAAGGGGCGGCTCATTGAGTGCCCCCTGTGTATTGTAAGATACATTAGCAGGCAAGGCTGGAAACTCAGTTGCAACATGAAGATATTCTATTGGTTGATGTGCAATAAGCGCCAAACCTAGACTAATAATTACCCAAATAAGGGGCGTGTTAGAATGCCCTAGAAGACATTGCTAGCAGCCCAGAGATTAAACTTTGCAGAAGGTATAAGAAGAATGATTCACTCACAATAAAAATAAGCTTTTAATCTTGACTTGTCTGATATATATCTTTAACCTGGTTGACCTTCATCCTAATCCTTAAGTGCTTCTGCGTGATCAGAAGCCATTGCTGGACAATAATCATGATTTCATTTAATCCTGGCTCTTCTGATACAATACTAATCATATTCTTACATATGAATGTATTAAAACAAAGGTCTTGTGCCCTATAATCTCAAATAATTGTAGCGCTGTAATGCAAAAAGCTCAATAAACTTGACCCAGACAGGCACTGTAAAGGAACTTACATGTTCTTTTGAAGAGCTTTGCCTGTGTGCTCCTTCAGATATGGTATATGACACTCCAGCCAAATATCTCATTTATTACAATGCCATCAAGTCACATGTAATGAGACACGTCAACCTAGACTAAGTAATCAATCTGCAAAGCCTGTATTGCAAAGCAGAGAAGGCAGAGCAAACAGACAATGCCCTCCACAAAGCGTAGACTGGGAAGAGAGAGAGGCCCAAAGATTCAAGTTCAACTGGGCGTTCCAATTGACCATCCCCTGGGAACAACAGCAGCAACTCAAACCATAAACCTGCGGGCTCCAATGGACACAAAAACAGGACTGACAGCCAATCAAAACGTACTGATTTCTGTGCCACTACTACACAAGACAACCAAGACAAGGGAAAAGCCCAAGGAGAGCACTAAACAAGCCAAGCTCTCCCTGTACAATTCCTATCTTGCCCAACAACAAGTACCAACCCAAGGACGTGGACCAATGCCCAATGATCCAAGTACCCTCAGAGGACCCGGTGCTTTACACCATCACCAGAAATCCCAATAAACTGATGTATTACCCTTTCTGCTTTTGCAGTTACACAGGATCAGCACTCCTGGACTTGGGCACAGATAAAACCTTAGTCAACAGCAACTTTTTAGACAATTTTAAGCTACCCACTAATTCTTTGCAGATTAAAAACATGGTTTTAGCTGATGAATATCACATTGCTGTGACAAAGGAAACAGCCCCTTTCTCCATAATGCTAGAGAACCTGCACTTCACCATCCAGGGACCTGTCATTGACTTCTACAAATTTGATGTTGTACTGGGGCTGGACTGGCTACAAAGGAATAATCCCCACATAGACTGGGCAACCTTAGTATTAACCATCAAGGGTGAAGGCATCAATCACCAGATCTACCCTAACTCAGTGGATCAGCTTCTGTGTGACCATGTTTTTGTAAGCATTAATGAAGCCCTGGACAAAAAAGAAAAACTTCAAGAAAATTGAATGGGACTCATGCCAGTACAAGATCATATATTTCAAAGATCACCAGGACACCACTACACCCCAAGATTGTGAAATTGTAGCCCACCATCCAGAAATCTTCAAGGAGGCGCTACCAGGACTACTTCCTGAGAAACACATACAACACTCTATCCAACTCAAAGGAGTAGTACCTAAGGCACAACCCATCTATTGTCTGACTCCAAACAAAGACAACTCCTTACATGCCTACCTCAAGGAGGCACTTGAGAAAGGACTTATCTGCACCTCACAGTCTCCTTTTGGAACTTCTGTATTCTCTGTGGCAAAGAAAGACAGTACCCTCCAATTAGCCACAGATTAACAAGCCATCAATGAAGTCACCATCAAGAATTGCTATCTGCTCCCACTCATTGACAACCTCTTCAATGCCCTAGGCGGTTCCACCATATTCTCCAAAATTGACCTAACCACATGTTATAACCAAATCTGCATCAAGGAGGAAGATATACCCAAAACGGCCTTTCATACTAATTACAGGTTTACAAGTGTGTGGTGCTCAATTTTGGAATGATAAACGCCCCTTTAACCTTTGTGACTTTCATGAACAAGGTGTTTGCTCCCCATATTGGCAAACATGCCCTAGTATACCTGGACAATATCATTGTCTACAGCCATTCAGTAGAACAGCATCACAAGGACCTGGAAGCAGTTTTTGCTACCTTGGAACAACACAAACATCTAGCTATTCCTTCCAAATACCAATTCTTCCATGAACAGCTGCCCTTCCTGGGACATGTAGTGTCAAAGGATGGCATTAAGCCTGACAGTCAGAAGATTTGGGCCTTCTGCAAAATGCCACCTCCAAAAGACAAGTCAGAACTCTGCACATTCCTGGGGATGGTTGCCTATGTGCAGTGGTTCATCCCCAACTGTGGCGTCCTGAATGCACCTCTGTCTGCCATAACTGGCACCAAATCAAAAATTTTATGGACCCCCCAGCGTGGCCTTTGTTTCAGATGTATTAAGGAAAAACTCACCATCACACCTATTCTACAATACCCCAAATGTAATGTTGAATACCAAATGAAAACAGACGCCTCTGACACATCCATTAAAGGGTTACTAAAAATCAAGAACAACAATGGCAACTTCCTGCCTGTAGCTTACAAATCACGCAAACTTACGGACAGCAAGTGCCAATACCCTATACACAACAAAGAATTGCCAGTCACTATGCATTGTTTGGTCAAATGGTGTTGTTATTTAGAGCAACAGGAGGAGTTTACAACCCTGATTAACCACAAATTGCTCATATACTTTGAAACCCAGGAAAATCTCTCTTTCCAAAAAGCACAATGGATGGAGCTCCTGAAAAGTTTTAACATAATCATACAGTACAAACCTGGTACAGAACTTGCCATGACAGATGCACTCTCTTGCCTGTACGTTAGAGCCACAAGAGGAAAGAATGGACTTGAACCATACTGGTCTCTTCTGATACTCCAAACAAAGAACAAAGGCTTCCACCCTGGCACCACAGATATAACAAAAGAAACAGTCATTAAGAACAAACACTTATTTGCAGACGTGTATGGAACCTTACACTGCAAAATGACGGATGGAACCACCATCCCTTACATCCCTACACATAAGCAAGTGGACACCATCCTACGTTACCATAGAGACCTAGGACTGTCAGGGATTCCTTCCCTGACTACATAATTGTATTGATGGTTTAGAGTCTATCACCCCAGCACAAACAGAACACAACAAAGTTCTTGATACCATGGCCAATTGGGATTTCAAGCTAGACGTGGATCAAACCCAGAACCCCAGAGACCAGCTAATTTTTAGTATACATTCAACAGTTAAACATAGTTTACCTTTTTATTTGAGCTTGATTCATTCAAATTTTGCTTTTGCACTTACACCTAGCCCTGGACTTGTTAATAATCAATTAGATGATGTCACTTACCGCTGCTCCTCTGATTGGCTGTGTACAATTCCTCTGCCACTCTTTATTCTATTTGGTCTATATTTGAACCAAGCTCCGCTCTTAGTTAACACTGATGATCATCTATATCACTGCTTAATTGTGGTTGTCCTTGTGGCTGCCTGGCAGAACCTCTCATCTTCAGATTTTACACTTAACTCTATTAAGTCTCAGGTAGAAAAACATATGATCATATTGATCATCTCAGCCTCTATTTTATTAAAACTTGGTTTTAAAGCCTCTTCTGCTCACTTAGCCTTTTAAATGTGTGTAGCTAACCACTGAGATATGTAAGAAAATAACATTTATTATTTTCACTTGTTCAAACAATAAAGATATTTCTTCCTATTCCAAGCTTGTCCATTCTTATTTCTGCACCCCTTTTTGATACCATAAAAGGAAGTTCATTCTTGTTCTGGTTTCTAGTTCTTTTGCTTTCTGTGGTATGGACACTGGAAAATCCAACTCCCACCACTAACTGGCACAATTCTTCTCCTGATGACTCCCACCAGAAGGAGTCCCTAGCTAATGGCTGGTTCAAATACCCCTCAGATCACTGGGGAAGGAAGTTCCAGTACAGATAGTCTACAACCTTACCTCTCTTTCTGAACCCTCTTTGGTGAGACCAAATGCCTCATTATACCTGCTGTTCTACCTAGTGGGATACTACTTGCTGGGTAGATTTAGTTCAATGATGGGGTTTTTTGTCTTACTTGAGCACTTTGGTCACCTGGCAATGGTTATGGTTCCTATTGGTTTGGTTATAGCAGGCCTTATTTTAGGAGCCTTGGCTCATCAGATTGGGAACTTGTTTCCTCTCAAGTGGGTCCCTGACAAGGACATACCAAAAGCCGCAACCTCTACAAATTTTTTAAACACAAAGCATGGTGTCCAACTCTTTAATAAGATGTCCAGGAAGTCCTAGAGCAATGCAAAATATGTGAGAAATTTTTAAAAAGCAACTGTTGAAAATGGGTGTACGCTGGCAGATTTGACAGAAGATTTGGAGGCAGGGGCACACAATTGCTATATGCCTTTGAATGTGGGAATTCTGAAGCCATTGACCAACCTGATTTGTAATGAATAACTTTATTAGATCATATATAGGCGATAAAAATCAACCTCCTGGTGTTTACTATCAACACCTTATTTAGGGGTATTCTTATATTAATGATAAGGAGCGCCTTTTGGGGAAGCTTCAAATATGGAATTAAGAAAGAAGAGAAGTATGGGTTTATTGGATAATACTTTAGACTTATATAGACTTGACTGTGGCGGGGATTTAGTTGGATTGAACCTAGGGGTTGGTTATGTGCAAGATGGGTTCAAGCCACTGGATACTTGGACAGTCATGTGATATTGCTTGGTTACCATTCTTGGTATGTCAAAAGGTATATTGGAGGGGCACCAAATTGGGCAATGGCTAGATGTTAAGTAGGTTGGCAATAGCCAGAATGCTTGTACATCCAGACCCTCAACACCCCCCTTAAGGAGTTACTCTGGTGCATCAGGAGGGGGCTTTGTTTTCCTGGCTGCCGCCTGATGCTCCTAGAGCTGTTTACTAGTTAGAACCAGTCTGGTTGAGTGTTCTCCTTTACTAAGGCAGAGACAGGGATTGTGATATTTCTTGACAATTGGGGTTTTGGTACCTTGGAATTTTACTAGATAGGTGTTGTGATCTGTTCTGTAATTGACAATTCTTCCTGGTCCCTGGTGTACCAAGTCTAGTTTCTTTCTGTTGCCAGCTAGAACCTAGACAGGGGAGTCAATGGGAAGTGATTCCTCTGTGGAGGTTACCTTTTGTGTTTTGAGCCTTTTTGTCAGGGCCTAGAGTGCCCTGGACAGTCAGATGGCTTCTCTAGAGGTGATTAAACATGCAGCATGGAAACCCCCACAAAGCACTTCCCAGGGAAAAATACCCCTTTTCAACTAACAAATGGCCCAGGATTAAAGAGGCACACAATCCTCAAATCCCTGGCATCAAGCCTGTTAACAAATCTGGGCCATCTACCTATTGGGAAATGGCACATTGGGAACACAACTGTTCAATTGCGCAATCGGGCAATCAATTCATTGCAAGAGCTAAAAATAACTGTAGCAACTTGCCATGCTGCAAAATTCAAAAGTTTCATTTTATAGCAGCCAATGAGAGCTCACCCTCTTGGCCAAGCACGCAAATTCCAGGTAAAATTGCAAATCCACCTCCAAATGATGCCATCAGTTCTCTGGTGGCACAAAAGGCCATAGAATCATCATTAAGTATAAGTAGTGTGGGGGAGAAGCACTCCTCACTGTTGACATCTTAATAAAGCAAGTTTATGCACAGAAATCATTATCTTATTGCAGGAATTGTCTATTTTTGCTCAAATTTAATTATTTTCTTAGCATCTATTTGTGAATCCACCACAATATACTAACTAGCTTATCCACATCCACCTGGTTATACTCCTGCTGCCTTTGTTGAACCACCCTGCGCCCTTGATCTGGAGTATTTCCATCCACACCATTTGGATATGCCGCCAACCATGAAGGAGATTTCAACTGCACCTCCTCTCCCAAATGCGCCACCCACTCAGGACTTCAGCAAGCTAGGTTTTGTCTACATCACCGTATTGGGGCTGGCCAACCAAGTTGTGCCCCATACTGGGAGTTGGCGCCCCCTGGCCACTGCCCTCAACTACCTGGTACGGATCACGCCTATTGTGTACATGGCCTTTCAGGCCCAGCCTGCCTCCCCTGTGGGAGTCCAGCCGGACTCTGATATGGGCCATGACACCTTTTATTTCTACTATTTTAGCTTTGAGGCATATGTGTTGTAGATTTGGTGCTTGTTCTACTGTAGGGGATTTCCCTGGGGGGGTCTTTATGTATGGCTGTTTTTTGCGGGTGATTATTTCTGGTTTGTACCTGTAGGAGAGCTCAAACAGTGAATAGCCTGTTCCTTGATTGGTGTGGACCCGGGATACTAGTAATATGTGTTTTACATATAGTGGCCATGTGTATTTGGCTTTACCATCCATTATTTTCTCTAAGGTCCTGATAAGGCTGCTGTTTAGGTGTTCCACTCTGCTGTTGGCCTGTGGCCTGTATGGAGAGGTTGTGGAGTGTTTAATGTTTTTGGGTTTTAAGTTGTCATTTACTACATGACTTGATAACTTGGTTGCTTCATCAGTTATGAGGTAGTCTGGAGTGCAGTAGTTGGCTATGATTGCTTTGTTAATGAATTGGTTTATGGTCTCTTTTTTATGGTCCTTTGTTGCCCAGCAGATGGGCCAGCGTGAGGTAAAGTCAATAGCTACAATTAAGAAACATTGATTTGTTTTTGTTTATGGGAAGGGGCCCACTACATCCAGTCCCCAAACCTTGAATGGTTCAGGATCTGGTACTAGGTTGACTTTTGGCTGAGGAGCCTTTGTACTGGTGTATTTCTTGCACACAGTGCACTTTTTCAGAACATCAACTATATCCTGCTTGAGGTTGGGCCACCATACTATCTCTTTTAGTGTGAGGTATAGGTTGTTAGCCTTTGTATGGCCTAGCAGGCAGTGATGTCTTAGTATGGTGTCAACTCTTTGTACAAGTGGGATGCACGGGATATGTTTGTCATTAATGATTTGGTATACCATACCATTTTATACATATAATTACTTTTAATTCCTTACTAATGTATTGTGGGTCAATTGGTGTTTTGAGGGGGTCTTCCCTTTTTTTATACTCAGTGTTGTACAAGTTTGGCCAGTCAGGGTCCAGGTGGTCAGGGTGATCCTCTATAGGCTGACATAGTCTAGAGAGAGCATCAGCTGTGACAAGCTCTGCCCCTTTTTTTATTGGATGTCAAAATTAAGCTGTTCCAGCAGGAAATCCATTTGGCTTGTTGCCGTGCAAGTGCGTTTTGAGTTTTGAAATATATTAAGGATTTAGGGTCAGCTAGTACTTGGGCGTTTAAATTTCCTTCTAAAAACATCTCCATTTCTTGCATGTGTGATATGTTGCTAGCAATTCCTTATCATGTATTGGGTATCTCTGCTCAGTATTAGTTAGTTTTCTGCTTTCATAACATACTGGTAGGAAGTCTTGCTGCCCTGGCTGGCTGATGCGCAGGACTGCATCAATGGCGGTGTCACTGGCATCTGACTCAAGCTCATAGCACCTGCTGTTATTAGGATATTGCAAGATTGGTGCTTTAATCAAAGCTTGTTTTAATAATTGGATATTCTTGTTACATTCTGGTGTCCAGATGAATTTCTTTTTGGAATTACCCTTGGTTAAGTCATTTATTGGTGCAGTTAGTTTCCCACAGTCTTTGATGTATTTCCTTAGGTAAGCTACCATACCAAGAAAGCATCTAACTTGTTTAACAGAGGTGGGGTGTTGCATGTTATTTATGGCTTTTATTTTGTCTGGATTTGCTTTGATGCCACTGTCAGAGACAATGTGGCCCAAGAACAGGAGTTCATTTTCCATAAATTGGCACTTACTTGGTTTTGCATAAATTGTGTGCTTTGCAAGTCAATTGAGTGTCTCACAGATATATGTGAGGTGTTCCTCTTTAGTTTTTGAGAATATGATGATATTGTTGAGGTAGCATAATGTGTTTGAGAGACCGTTTAGTGCTTGGTTTATTATAACAATAAACGTTGCAGGAGCGTTGGTCATCCCAAAGTTCATTACTCTACATTCAAAGGATCTAAATTGCGTACAGAACACAGTCTTTGGTATGTCCTTTTCTTTTACTTCAAATTGGTTATAACATGATGTGAGTTCAATTTTGGAGAAATATGGGCTCCTGAGAGTCTTGCAAACAGATCCTCTACAAGTGGAAGAGGGTAATTATTCTTTACTGTGCTTGCATTTAGTTCTCAGTAGTCAGTTACTAGACGCAGAGTGAATTCCTTTTTCTTTACAAAGAACACTGCTGCCCCCCAAGGCAATTCAGATGGGTGGATGAAGCAGTTAGCTAAGTTGTCCTCAATATGGGTTTAGAGGGTTTTTTTCTCCATGGGGAGAGTCTTTAGAGGGGTGCAGGTTTGGGCATGGCTTTACATAGGTCAATGTCATGTTTGACCTCCTGTTTGGGGGATAGCTTGATGAGTTCTTTCCTTAAATATATGGGTGTATTCATTTAGGAGTGCCACAAGTTCTGGGCATTGGATCTTTGTTGTTTACATGTTATTTAATTCAGTGAACCTCATTATGTGTATGTTACTCTCTTTGGTTAGATGTTCTTAGTCATCTTGGTTTATGACCTGGACAAATACTATGTCTCTTAGAATGAGATCATTAAGTTCTTTGAGGATATTAAAATTGACTCTGTTAGGTTTGATGGTCATGGTTTTTATTTTCCAACATATGCTGGGGTTCATTTGGGTGAACCAGTCCATGCCTGCTATAATGTTGTAGTTTATGTTGTTTATGACCAGTCCTTTGATGGACGTTTGTATGCTTTGGAGGTCAATTCTGAAGAAAGTTGTTTTGCCTTCAAGTAGAACCTTTGACTTATCTGCCATTCTGGCATATTTGAAGTCGGATTTGACAACTGGTATTTTGTACTTGATTACAAATGGTTTTCTAACCATAGTGTGTTGTGCACCAGAGTAAAATAAAATTTTATGTGTATGGAATTTGTAAGTGCATGGGTAGACAAGAAGCTATGAGTGATCTTTAATTTTTACATTCATAAAAATGGAGGATTGCAGGACACATGGGATGTGAGCAGCAAGGTTCATGCCTTGGTACAGTTTCTTGTTAAGTTGGGGGGAGACAGGGGCACTTAATCCTGTTCCCCCTCCTCTTTTCCCTGTTCCTCCGTTTTGAGACCTTTGAGGTCAGAGAATGTGGAGTCAGATTCATAGCGGGTTGTGGTTTCAGCATTGTTTACTTTGGCTTTGTCCTCTTTCTTGGGACGGGAGCGGTTTGTGCTTTGGCTGTGATTGCCATTGTTGCAATTAGAGTTGTTGTTGCTATGATTGGTGTTTTGGCGTTTATTGCCATTGGAGTTTTCTCTGCCATTGCCATTTGAGGAGTGATTGCCGTTGTGTGCAGCACATTCCATGTTTGCGCGTTTTTCTAAGTGCTTGGCTTCTCCAATGAGTGCAGGCATGGAGGTTTTGGCCTCTGGGCGGATGAGGAAAGCAACAGAGGGTTTCATTCTGTTGATGAATGAGGCTCTGGTATGTATGTTATCAGCTTGTGCTGGATTTTGGATTTGTGATGTATTTCCTCAAATTCATTAGCTCAAGCTGTGATAGTGGTCTTCTGAGGAAGATCACTGAGCTGTATTGCAATGTCTTGGAGGGATTTGATGACGCAGAAATTGTATGTGATGTCTGCTTTGAACTTTTCCCAGTTGTCAAGCTGGTTGTCAGTTTGTGAGCCAACCCAGGTGGCAAACCAGTTAGCTGTGGCCTTGTACAGGCGCTTGCAGGCTTCCTGGACCCATTTCTCATGGGAATGCAGCTGGCGCAGAGTTTAGCAGCTGTGTGGTCTAGCTAGTTGATGATGTTTTCTTTGTTTTTACCAAAGAACTTGTCAATAACAATGTATTTGGTGTTAGTAACTTCACCTGTGATAGTTGGTTGTTTGTTTGTTTGTGGTTGAAGAGAGCAACTGTATTGAATTATCTTGGCACATGCTTTGGTCATGACCAGACCTTTGAATACAGTGCATTCACTAGGTATATCCTCATCAATGTTGTGGGCGCGGAAAAAGTTTTCCAGGTCTCCTGGGATGTGGCCTGGTTGAGTACATGGGCAAAGGTGGGCAGGTTATGTTCAGTCATTTTCTCTCACATTGGCGTGGTCAAAAACTGTAGTGCTACCAGTGATAAGGAGCGCCTTTTAGGAAAGTCATAAATATGGAAATGGGAGAGAAGAGAAGTATCTTTTATTGGATAATACTTTAGACTTATATAGGCTTGACTGTGGCGGGGATTTAGTTAGATCAAACCTAGGGGTTTGTCATGTGCAAGATGGGTTCAAGCCACTGGATACTTGGACAGCCATGTGATATTGCTTGGTTACCATTCTTGGTATGTCAAACAGTATATTGGATGGGCACCAAATTGGGCAATGGCTGGATGTTAAGTAGGTTGGCAGTAGCCATAATGCTTGTAAATCCAGACCTTTAACATTAATAATCACTAGTCACTGGCAATATCTTCTAGGACATTCCAGCACACTGTAGAGTCTTGGTTGTGTGGGCAGAAAAGGGGCAACTTCCCATTTTAGGGCACAATCCTGCAATTCCTATCAAAAGGACACCCTTTGCTAGCACATTAATCAATTATCTTTTTTAGGTGTAAAATCACTTCCTTATTTGAGCTTGATTGGGAGTCAAATCAACCAGTCAAATTGAGCCTGGCAACTTGGCGTAATTTTACCTCAAAGCTGGCGTCTCAGGGCTCAATGTTTGTTATTGTGGCGCTCTGGAACTTGCAAATAATTGTGCTGGTGTCCTGGCACTTGATGTAAACTGTAGTGGCGCTCTGGAGCCAAGAATAATTACTGCTGTCTCTGTGGCACACATTTCTGAGGTTGCTGGTGTCCCGGAGCCCATTATCTAGGGTGGCAGCAGCGTGGCATGATTCATCACAATGGCAACATCATGAGCCACTAACTGTACATTTATCAATGTACTTTTAATGACACTAATTTATGAAAGGGTAATTGATTGGTCCTAATCAATTTTTCATTAATTGCCTAATAAATTAGGCTTTCCACAATCCCTGATCAACAATTATTCACATATCCCCCCACTTTACCAGGGCTACTCTCCATTCTTTCTTTTATGAGCGTCTGCAGCAATAACAATCCTTCCTTGCGCCAGGTTTACCAAGACCTCATGGCTATAATGACACCTGAGGATTGTAGGCGTTTATATGTATGCTGCACCCTTCCCAAGTCTGTTTCTTTATCCAGTTATTACATGCAGGCAGTTGTCAGTTGCAGGCGCAGGACTGTGATACCACTGTGGTTGGTTCAGAACGCAACACTGCCACACAGACTGAGAAGGAGAAGGGTGCTGACTCCATATTTGCTGATACAAAAGTGACCTTTGTTTGCCTTCCTTGCCTTGGTTTTGAGGATCTACAGGATTGGTCTGGCAATATTGTCCTTGAGACTGCTTCTTCACCACTTGCAACCCCTTCAGTGTTTCTGCAAGCCTGTCACAACTCCATTGAGTTGCCCTCCTTTTGTCCTGCCATCATCAATTGATGATGTGTTTGGCTCCTGGGGACAACATCCAGGAGGACAAAGCGGGAAATCTTTATAATAAAAGAATTGAGGTTCAAAGCTAGCCTTGGGCTAGCCTTAAGGGCAAAATTAAGGGCACATACCTTAATTTCCTGGAATACAAGATGAGGAATTCCTTTTGGCAAAAAGGAAAGGAAAAAAGCTTGAAGATTATTAAAGCCAACACAAATGTGGATAAACTTGTCTTTATTAGGAGAAATGATTCTACTTAAATAGTAGAAAAGGGTTGATTATAACTCATTAGGTAGACAGAGTGGCAGAGGGGATCATGTTGGGATGAGGTCATAACAGGATCAGAAAAGGGCAGGTAAGGTATTCCCAAATGGATGGACATTGGAACAGACCCATTTATATAAGGTGAGGAATTTCTAAAGTCAAACTCAAAACCAACCAAATCTTTGCATATATAACTATTTGAGGGCCATATCAAAATAGCATTAATGGCGCAATTTACAGTATCTCCCCCCTCAAGATTGGATACAAGGAGTTGATATTTGCAGAGGAAATGGAATGAACTTGGGAAAAGGACAGCCAGATGACAGCAGCTTCACAGTATACTCAATGCCCTTCTTGAAGGTGACTTCACAAGGTCTAACCCAGATAGAGTCAAGCTTATGGGCTTGGTCTCCAGTACAATTTTGATAGTAGAGGACTATGTCACCTACTTGGTACTCAGGGAGTGGGCTCTAGAAGCATTGGAAGGCAAGAGATCTAAGGCCTTGACTTTACAGGCAGTTGATTATGCTGTTGCCTGAATGTCAATGATACAATAAGTCAGGTCTTTGACATGAGCTTCAGGATTGGCAGACACATTAACTTCAATCAAAGGGGGTCCCAAGATTGAGGGAGTTGTGGCTTCATGCCCATACATAATGACAAAGGGAGACTGGCTAATCACTTGATGTCTACTGAGTCAATACACAAAGAGAGCAGCAGGGAGGAACATATCCCATTTGGCGGCATCAGAGAGGGTGAGTTTCCTCATGATGGACACAAGAGAGGAGTTTGCTTGTTCAAAAGTCCCATTAGTTGATTGATTGTATGGCGCAGAGAAGGATTGATGAGTGCTCATAGATTCTATAATAGGCTTTATGAGGCAAACATTTAATTTGGTGCAATTGTTGTAAAGCAGGACTTGAGGGCTGCCATGACGGTAGAAGATATCTTGCAAGAAATTAGTAGTGGTCTTGGCAGTTATATTTTTGTAGCTCTGGATTTGACCCATTTACTAAAATTGTCTACAGCTACTAAGATGAACCATCAACCAGACCTAGAACAAGGGAGAGACCCAAAAGCATTAATTCTCACAGTTTGGAAGGCATGCTTAGGGGGATAAGCTTGAATCAATGTTGAAAAGGTTGGGGTTGTTTAGAGCTGACAAGAACAACAGGAGGCAAGGATGTCAGGGATTAAGATGCAAGTGATTTCCCAATAGAAGTTCTTGCACAACCAGTCATGATTTTTTGCTATACTCCATGTCCATTATCAATGTGGTCTTGGAGGATAATGGCTATTCTCATACTAGGACAAAATTAGGGCAGATAGTGTTTTTGACTTTCTTGAAGAGTTGTCTATCTCAAATCACAGTATCTTTTGATAGGGCCTGTAGTGCCAAATGGATGTCTTCTGGCTCAGTGGTTCAGGAGTCAGGGTACCCTATTAACTCATATAGGCAATCAGTGTCTGAAGGATGGATAGCTAGTATAGACATCCTTGTCAATCTATCAGCGTTCTGATGTTGTGCACCAGGGCAGTGGACCACCGTGAAATTGTATCCTTGCAGACGTAGAGCCCAACATGCCAGCCAACCTTCAGGTTCCTTTAGCTGTTGTAACCACTTGAGGGAGGAGTGATTGGTGACTACCATGAAGTGGGTTCCATAGATGTAATGCCAAAACTGTTTCACTGCATTAAAACTGCTAGGCATTCCTTTTTGGTGACACTATAGTTCTTCATGTGTTTGTTGAGGACTTGTGAAGAATAAGTCACAGGTTGATCCACGCCCTCATTGTCAAGCTGGGCTAAAATGGCACCCAAAGCTACTCCACTAGCGTCAGTATACAAGATAAACTCCTTATCATAATCAGGGTAGACTAGGATGAGAGCCTCTTTAAGCTTGTCCTTCAGCGCTTCAAATGATTGCTGTTGGCTGTCAGTCCATTCAAAGGGCACATTGCAAAGGAGTTAGACAAGGGGTTTTCTCAATTCAGAAAATTCAGGGATGAACTATCAATAGTACACCATCATACCAAGAAATAATTGGGTCTCTTGTAGGTTTGTGGGAGTCAGCATCTTGCCAATGGCTTCCACCTTATTATTCATGAGGCAAATTCCAGTTTGGGTGATCTCATGGCCTAAGAATTCAAGTTGATCTTTAAAGAAGGAGCACTTGGAGGGTTTGAGCTTTAAGCCAGATTCTCAAATCTTGATGAAGACAGCTTTGAGATGGCCTAAATAGTTGATAAAGGTGGAGCTAAAGACAGTGATATTGTTAAGATATACGAGGACACAGGAAAGCTTAAGGTCTCTTAGAATAGAGTCCATAGCTCTTTGAAACGTAGCTGGGGAATTGCAGAGTCCTTGGGGCATTTAAGTGAGTTCATAGAGGCCTTCTGAAGTGATAAGGGCAGCCTTTTTCCAGTCTTCTGGAGACAAGCCAACCTGCCAGTACCCAGAAGCTAAATCCATGGCAGAGAAGAATTTCAAGCCTCCCAATCATCTAAGAGCATTTTCAATCCTAGGAAACAGGTACAAGTCTTTTATTGTGAGCAAGTTCAGACAGCAGTAATCCATCACAATGCTGTGGCCTCTACCCTTCTTCTTAAAGATCAGCAAGGGGGATGCCCAAGGGCTCAGAGAGGGAGTTAAGAGTCCAACATCCAAAATTTGTTTTGGTTCTTTTGAAACCTGAGCATCTTCTACCATAAATACTGGCAGTAGGGTTTGGCACAAAAGGGTGGAGTGTCACCTGTATCAATTTGATGAATAACCCCTTTTTCTGCCATAGTCATTGGGACCAGAAGCAAAGATGTTGCTGAACTGGCCAAGAAGCTCTAATACATCCTTTTTTGAATAGGAGACAGCTGCAAGAAATAAGCAGCAGTAAATAGAGAGAGCACTTGGAGGTCTCCTTCTGGAAAGTTGAAGTTGCTAAAGATCCCAAAGGGGTAGAGATAAGCCACCTGGTCTGCTCCAAGGATGCAACCATGCCCAACAACTTGGCCCCAAGATATCTGCATGTAAGTTATTCTGTTCATTAAACAAATAACAAAGCAAACTTGAGGACCTTAAGTACAATCCAGAAACAAGAAACTGCATTTTTAAATGCAAATTTAGAAACTAACAACAGAAACAAAACAATTAATTTTATCAATTTGAAAACATATTTGAAATTGATAAATTAATGTGTTTTATTCAAAATCAAAATCAAAAACAGAAGCAAGTGTAAAAACAGAAACCACCATATAAATTATACTTCAAGTTTGGATTCAAGGCTTCAGACAATGATAACAACAACAGGAATATCAATTCAGCATGTAAAATTGGCTCTGATTAATATAAAACAGCCAATAAAGTTAAAATTAAATGCAGAAATTATCCAAATCAGATATTCAGGGACCTAGTTGACCAATCAAAGCCAGCAGACCAACAAATCCAGAGAAGTACATCACATCTAACCTGTAAGGTCTTGTCCATAATGGTTCAAGGTTATAGACTAGGGCGTACAAGGCATTAGGATTCAAATTTTTAAGATATAGAAACGTAGGAACTGTCTGTAAGATAATTTTACAGAGCCCTGCTAAAAACCTATATTGTGTCACAAAAGGAGTAATTGAGTGTAAGAACCCTAAGCAAATAAGATAAATTAAAGTATTTAATAGTGAAAATTTTGTAACTAAGGGAATGTAAATATTAGGATATTCTCCATCCGCAAATTGGTACATATAACTATTGAATGCTTCCTTAAGGGAAAACAACAGATACAACAAGCCTAAGGCTTGTTGTTTTACAAGTTCCATCTTTTTAAGGAAATGAAAATCTAAACTTTAAAACAAAACTAATAGAAATGTATAAATTTCTAAAAAAATTAAGATCTCAAGTTTAAAATTAGATAAAATTGAAGAGGAAGAAATCACTTAAAATTTTGGCTTAAAGCTACTCTTCAAAAGCTCTTTATTTATAGAAGAAAAGCCTTTTCTGTTGGCACTGATAGTCAGGAGGAAGCAGCCAAGAAGAGGAGCAACTGGATAAGTTGGAAAAACCAGAACCAGAAAAGGGGAAACAGAAGCTAGTACTATACACTGATCAGTACGTTGAAGCTGGGGAGAGATTGGCAAAGACGTAAGCGGGAGTTTGAAAGGTAAAGATAGGTGAAAATTATTCTAACTTAAAGTAGAAATATATGTGGATTAAGAATCAGTGGTCAGAGCAACAACAAAAACAACAATTCAAACATGAATTACAAAAAAAAGGTAAGAGTACTTTAAAATACTAAATTATTAACAATTTGACCTAACTTTTGAATATTAATAAATAACCCAAAATATAAGTAAAAAGTGAAAAATAACTTAATTATCTCAAGAAGCCTTCCCTTTGGGGCAGGGCATGGCATAACCCCAGAAATCATCCCAAACCATAGTGAAGTACAATACTGCAATTCAATATTCCAACCTGCCTCTTTTTGTATTGCAGGCTGCAGCCTGCTACAGTTCTGCAAGGCAATATTTATAAAATCACTCTTGCAAGACCACCTGGTAACCTTAATTTTCCCTTAATCACTTGAGCTCAGTATTTAAACTGGCAAATTCTCCTCTTCCAAATTGCTCCAACAATTTTCTTATTCCTATCAAACCAATAAATCTATATTTTTAGCCTTTAAAAACTTGATGAGTAGATTCAAAGGTTCCCTCTTCAAAAAGCATGAAGTTCATCTTCCTTGTATGGACTTTTTATGTGTTAATCAGCTATGGGCAAGCCAATGTAAACTTTAAAACTCCCAAAAATAAACTCCCACCAATAAATCAGAAGACTCCA
This sequence comes from Entomophthora muscae, assembly GCA_014839935.2. Lineage (NCBI taxonomy): Eukaryota > Fungi > Entomophthoromycota > Entomophthoromycetes > Entomophthorales > Entomophthoraceae > Entomophthora > Entomophthora muscae. The sequence goes on from QTSX02004306.1 coordinate 408,383, forward strand.
TTTGGTATTTTTTGGACCACGTTGCCGCCATGCCCCATACATAGAAACAGCATGATTCCCTCTTATTATCCACCCCAAGGCCCCCTGGTTGGTTTTGGAGTATATCAGCGTTTATTATCCCCTAAAGAATTTCACTCCCTTCCTGGGGCGATTCCACTTATTTGATCACCTCCTTCACATGTTAATGATAGGGATTCCAGTAGGGTCCACTCTAGTCAAATTCAACTTGGGTGCTCCCCTTCATTCTATTGGAGAGAGACTGCCCAATGAGTGGGTCCCTGACTCTGCATAAGAAAATTGATCAGGTTAGCTAGCAACAGCTATACAGGCTCTTTATGAGTCCAATCTAAGATCCCTGGGCATAATCAAGGCTCTTTGTGGCTTAGAGATTCAGAATAGTATAGCTTCAGAAATGACTTTTCAGGCAGTTTGTAAGATATCTGAGAGTCTATAATCACTTGGGAGCCTGGAGGGATGGTGACAGCCGCAAGGGCAAGAAGAGGCACACCTTCCTCTGCATGATAGGAATGAGGAGGGGAACACATATTGGAGGAATGTTTTCTGTACTTGAGCAAGAAGATTTCCGTGAGATACTCAAGCACACAAGTTTAAGGCATTTGTCAGGTAGTAGTGGAGGTTCCTCAAAGATTAAAGGGAACTTGTATCCTAAGAGTGATAGGTATCCATCTCAAAGGTCTACAACTCCATTATATTCTTTGAGTAATTGCGTACCAACCAGGAGTTCATAGTTTTAGTTCTCTAGGACAACAGCGGGGGAGGCAATGAGAAGCTTTCCAAACCTCATGGGCAGGGAAGAGTAGGCACCAATGGCTTGAGTCTGTGCCATGTGGCAGTACCATATGATTGAGTGTAGTTGAGGTCAGGGGCCAGCTTAAGCTTTTTCATTAGCTTGGGTGGTACCACATTTACTGGAGAACCTGTATCCAGAATTGCCTTGATCTTAATTGTTTGGATTGACACTTCCATGCAGTTATTATCTTTCACAAAGGGGTTAAGTCAGCCAGAACGTCTTGTGAAGTTTCCAGCTCTATTTCCCATTTAGCTAACATGCTTTTTAGGCAGGAATACCCTTATATATAGTCTAAAACAGGAGAGATACAGACACATTCTGAATGAGAGCTTCTGCTATCTCAGCAGCTTCTTTAGAAGAGTCTACCAGGACAGGAGATCAATTAGCCTGGGCTAGGTAAGGATGAGCCACTATGGCCTTGGCTTTACTTGAAGGTGGGCGAGTTGTAGTCATGGTTTTCCCTGAGAGAAGCTTGTAGGAGACGGACACAGTTTCTGGGAAAGCCAAAATGGAGTAGCCCTAACTATCTGATTCATTGCAGTCAGAATATTAAAGTTCAGAATCACTAGAAAGATTGCGGAAAAAGGTGAAGGATAGTTGGGCCAGCCAAAGGGGTAGATTCCTTGTCAGAGGGAGGATCAGGAGAAGACAGGGGAGATGGGTTAGCAGAGAGTGTCTTTGTCTCTAAGCTGACCTCTCTTTTCCTGCCTGCTCCTTTGGGTCACAACCTTCTACCTGAGGGTTGGGACATGTACGCAAGTGATGCCCTAGATGACCACAATTGTGACATCCTTGTCTCTTAGGCTGTCCACTTGAGCCCAGAGTCATAATGCACGGAGTACAGGAGGTGGTTCCAGCGTTGTTGTCACCTGGGTTGAGAACATTGATGTGGGGATTGCCCTAAAACCCAGATTCAGTAGCAGGTTGTCTAGCCCAAAGAAGTCAAAGGATCTCTTACAGGGTGTCCAGTATAAAGCTGTTTTGTTGACTGATATCTCTGGTGGTGGCAGCAGCAGCTAAAAATTCATCAATTTTAATCTGTTGCACTTATAGTGTACAAGCAATCCCATTGATACAAGTAGCCAGGGAATTTTCTTGAGCAGTCAAAGGGATAACCTGTCCATTTATTGTCTCTGTCAAGCAAGAGAGGTTATGTATCTCCCTTTCTAGTTCATCTTGCCTATCCACAACATCATTTGTTACCTCCGCAAGCTGATCCAAGGCAAGAGCACAGTTGACATGGGGTTGGACTTCCAAGCCAGGACAATACCCATGATTCCTAGGGGTAGGAGTACCAGTGACCTCAGCCTCTCCTTAACCATCAGAGTCAGAGGACTAATCATCAGGGTCAGAGAGGCGTTGTCTTAAATACTCAATCTCAACTCACATGGTAGCTACTTGATTGGTTAGCAAGGCAATGCAAGGGTCAGGTGTAGGCTCTACTGGTGGAGGGTCTGTAACAGTAGCTTGTTGTTGAGTAGTGGCTTTGGGTTCAACTATGGCTTCCCATACCTTAGCTTCAAAGGCAGACAGGGCCTAAACAGAAGGAGCTGTAAGGATCACTTCAATAGCAGCTACTCTATCATCAACATAGTTTTGAACCTGATACAGAGTGTCTCCTAACACAGCCTTATCCAGACCATATTGTTAGTGCAGATGTTGGCCCCAATTATTAATGTGGGTCCCAACCAACTCAAGTTAGGAATTAACATGCTCTCAAATTGGTTGAGCTCATTTGCTAAGGTCTAAAATCCTGACAATACTTTAGCAGGGTTGCTTCTATCTGCCCATGTCACCTAACTTGGTGATAATCCAGTTTGCCAGTTGATCCTTGATATATCCAGGAAGCAAGGAGCAAAGGGAGTTTAATGACAAGGTTAAGTTCTTCTGTGAAGCCAGCAAGTTGTGCTGGTTATATGAAATACAAGCAAAGGGTCTATGGGACCATTCTTGATAGGCCATATTTTGAGCATAGTTGTTTAAGACAGCGGTGGCTACAGCAGTCAGAAGCTGGTTCTGGGATCCTAACACAAGTCAATGATGAACCAAGGCGGGTTGGATGAACTGGTTAACTAACATACCAATAGTCTCCATCAATTCCATCGGCTCAGGGGTAATATCAAAGTCCAAGAGGAAGGAATACAGATCTTTGGAAGCATACCCAGGACAGAGGCCAGGGATAGTGTGCATTGCCACAGTGCCTGTGTAGAGGAGGGAGTGTGCAGCGGCACAAGCTTGCTCATAGTTAAGAGAGAAATCTGGAAGGGGGACCAAGCAGGCCTGGGAGAAAAAACCATTACCACAGGAGTTGAGGGGGTATTGGTGATATCTTCTTCTAGAGGAAGACTAGAAAATTTAGGTTGTTTGGGTACTTCAGAAACAAAGGGGGAAGGACCAGAGAAAGCACGTGGGAACAGGGTAACCAAGGGGCTTGCAGCCCATTTAGTGAGCACCATTTTGTTGTGTTTGGTTCCTGAGGACAACATCCAGGAGAAAACGCAGGAAATCTTTATAACAAAAGATTTGAGGTTTCAAGCTAGCCTTGGGTTAGCCTTCAGGGCAAAATTAAGAGCACATACCTTAATTTCCTGGAATACAAGATGAAGCATTCCTTTTTGCAAAAAGGAAGGAAAAAGCTCAAAGAATATTAAAGCCAACGCAAATGTGTATAAACTTGTCTTTATTAGAAGAAATGATTCTACTTAAATAGTAGAAAAGGGTCAATGATCACTCATTAGGTAGGCAGAGTGGCAAAAGGGGTCACATTGGGATGAGGTCATACCAGGATCAGTCAAGGACAGGTATGGTATTCTGGAATGTGTGGAAATTGATGTTGACCCATTTATGGAAGGAAATGAATATCCAAAGTCAAAAGCAAAAATGACCCAATTCTTGCACATATCACTATTTGAAGGCCATATCAAAATAGCATCAATGGAAAAATTTGCAACAATAGTTAAGGTCAGGGGCAAGCTTGAGCTTCTTGACAAGCTTCAAGGAGACAACATTAACAGGAGATCCAGTGTCCAAGACAGCCTTGATTTTCACCTTTTGGATGGATATTTTCACCCAAGTGGTAGTACAACCAAAGGGTAGAAGGACAGCCAGGATGTCCTGGGCTTCTGCTAGCTCTTTTTCCCATTTTTTAATCATGCATCTCAATCCTGGAAACTCCTTAAAGACAGTCTGGAGAGGAAGAAAGACCAAAACATTTTTGAACACAGCGTCAGCAACCTCAGCAACTTCTTTGGAAGATTTGAAAAGCACAGGAGATCTCTTGGCTTGAGTGAGGTAAGGGCAAGAGATAACCTCCTTGGCTTCAGGCAGAGTCTTGGCGGTTGTTGTAGCTTTCCCAGAACGTAGCTTATAAGGGACTGCAATAGTTTCAGGGACGGCCAGGACAGAATACCCGTAGGCGTCAGTGTCGTCAATATCAGAATCATCCAGGTCAGAGTCATTAGAGATATTGTGGAACAAGAGGAGGATAGGAGTAGCCTCATTATAAGCAGGCTCAGATTCAGCCATAGAGGGAGGGATTGGAAGAGACTGGGAAGAATTGTCAACCAAGATTGTCTCTGCCTCTAGGTTGACTGTTCTTTTCCCGCCTGCTCCTTGGGATCATCTCCTTCAACCCAAAGATTGGTGCAGGCTCAAGAATGGTGACCTATTTGTCCACAGTTATGGCAGCCCTATTATCAAGGAGGATTCTGTGAGTTTATGGTGAGGATATGCGGGCCATGTGAAGACAAACCAGAAGTAGAGGCGGCACAATTCTCCCACACAACTGCCCCATAATGAGTAAGGTGCATATCCTGCAACAGCATCTTTATGCTCTCAATAAAGGAAAGCATGTCCTTATGAGCCTTAAAGTGGAGACACAGAAGCTAATTAACCTTGAGGGCTTGAGAGCAAGCCATGTAAGCTTTGTGCACTGTCAATTGTCTGCTTGTTATCAGTTGCTGTCCTTCCATGTAGAATCTATCTGCAAATTCAACTAGAGTCTCCTTAGGTTTGTAAGCAATGGCCATGAAGGCGTCCTTCTTCACTTCCAAACTAAGTTTGCCACCGAATTTGTAAATCACAAGCTGCTTCATTTCTTCCCAGGTCTTGATGGTAGGCTACTTGAGCACTACTACCTCCTGACAGGTCAGGTGCAGTCAGGTTAGAATGTGCTCCTTTTTAATTTCATCAGAGGCTCTTCTCATGGCAGTTTTTTAGATAGTTAGAAAAGCTGCAATGATACAAGTTTTGGGGTCAATGACTTGCTTAAAGGTAAATTTAAAGTGTGCTTTGGGAGTTGGACCACCAAAATTACTATCAAGTACATTTATGTGTGGGGAGAATTCTGCTTTGAACTCAGTGGGGGGCTGTCTGTCCTACAGCTGGGGGACACTTTCCTCAAGGCTAGTCAAGTTTTCAGCAGTGCAGGTGCCTGCATTATTAGCTAGGGTGGTCTGCTGCTCAGTAACATCCTGGTGCTGACTCTGTGCTGTTACTACTACAGATAGTTCAGCCAGTTGGGAAGTAAGAGACGGACCCACCAAAAGGCAAGGGACAAACCTGTCATTTACTGAATCAATTAATTCACTCATTTTTTGCACGTCTTTATCAAGTTTGGAGTTGTCCTGTTTCAAGTGGTCCACCTCATTAGCTAGAGCAATCAACTCTCTATCACAGTGGATTTAGAGGGGCTCCTGACAGGCCAGGCCAGGGCAGCAGCCATCTTCATCAATAACCCTAAGTGGACTTGTAGCAGTCACCACCATTTTGCGTAAGGCAGCAACCTCTTGATGTAGCTCAGCAACTTGAGTTGTGAAAGCAAGTAAATAGAGATCTGACTGAGGTGCTTTGGAAGGGCAACCTTGACTGCAGGTGGACGCTTGCAGCTCCCAAATGGCATCCCATAGCCTCTGTTCTCTATCCACCAATTTGTCAGATGGGGGAAGGTAAAACATCTGGCTTGGGTGTAGACAATTCATTCACTTGAGTCTGGAGCTTGGTAATGGCAGTGGCGGTGGCGGTGGCAACCCTTTACTGATCAAATTCTTCACCAAGCTTTCAAAGGCCTTTATTAGTTAGTCCTGCTACTTGTTGTAGTTGATCAAAGGAGTTAGCACTGAACACATTGAGCTTCTGCACAAGTTTTTCAAAGTTGGTGAGATAGGCGTTCAAGGTGGAGTCTACTTGGGTTTGCCGGAGCTGTTCCAACTGGTGAAACTCATATAGACGCTCCCTGATGTATTCAGCAATGGACTGGCACATTCACTCAATGGAATTAACCAAGCTAGTTTAGGAAGTGACATAGTTGCGCTGATTGTCTGACACCAAGGAAACAGGAAGTGGATTCACTGTTAAAAGGCAGCAAACTGATCCCAGTGATGAGTGACAGCTGCTTGTAGAGACAAAATCTACTTAACGTGGAGCCCTAACACCATTTGATGGTGGGCTAAGGCAGGTTGTACAAAGGATGTCAATAGGTGCTCAGCAGAGCCAGTTGCTGAGAGGAGATGCTGTGGAAAATGTGGAGCCACAATCAATTCATAGTATTCCGCTCAACTGAACTGTAGCTGGAGGCAAGGAATGGCCCCATTATGGGCTGGCCCAAGGGCTAATGCCATGGCTTGTTCCAAGTCAGGGGTGCCTAAAGGGTAGGCCACTAGGTGGGAACCCTTCCCAAGGTTAAGCACAGTAGGGACAATATGTGGGTCTGTGATGTCTTCCTCAATAAGAGGACTGGTGATTTCAGGTGAAGTCAGCTCTTGTATAGGACAAGGAACAGGACCTGAAAATGTGGTTGTAAAAGGGATAACTGAGGGGCTTACAGTCCCTGTAGTGAGCACTATTTTTGTTGTGTTCTGAGGCAAAGCACAGATACACAACGGGGAATCATAACCTTAGGATTGAATTTGTACTAAGTCTTGGTTAGAATGGCAGGAAAAGCTATGTGATTACCTTGTTGCCCGGATTGAATAATATCTACTAGAGGTGGCTAAAGAGGCGCCAAAGTACTGGGAGACACAAAGACAAAAATGTTGATAGAACTTAATTTTTATTGGTAAATAAAAAATAGATTACATAGTGATTGACAATACCAAAAAATGCTACCAGGACAGTAAGATTACTTGTCACAAGCATGAGTGGGGCAAGTGAGTTGCACAGAATCAGGAAACTGAACAATTAAAATTTCCAATTTGAAGCCAGACTCATTTTGAAGGATAAAAGCAAAAGAGAGGGATTTGTCCTCAAACTAACCCATTGAAGGCAAAATCAAAACATGGTGAATGGCGGCATTCACAACAAAAAATACAAGGCATCTGAGCTTAAGCAGCAGCTTGAGCTTATTGACACTGCCCTCCTGGAAGGGGCTAAAAAGAAAAGGGGAAGAAGGGTGAAGAGTAATAACTGAGCATCATCTGGGCCATTTGGGATTCAACTTGCTTGCTTGCTTCTATGGGTTTAACTTTTAACTTTTTAGCTTTAATTTTTACTTTTTAGTTTTGATCAATTAGTTTTTAGTTTTAATTTTTAATTTTTTGATTTGATTAGATAGCACTGATTATTTTATGTATAAATTGTAAGTTTGAGATGAATAGTTATAGTTGAAAGTGAGTGGAATATCTTAATTTTTGTTAATTTACCAGTAAAACATAAGATATTCACAGTTGTGCTTATATGAACTATATCAAATAAATATTAGTATTTTTATTTTGTATAACTTATATATTGTATTTGTGTTTATTTTTTTCTTTGGAATTTTAATTTTTATGGTAAACAAAAATAATTTTATAATGAGTTTGTAAATTACATATAAGATGAGAAATAATTGCTTATTTTTCCTTACTATCATTCATTAAGACACTGTTTTTATTGCATTTTGAGCTTTCTGAAGTCACTTTAGTATATAATAGCTGTAAGGCTTAATTTTTTTATATTAAAATTTTTCAGTGCATCAAGATCTGTCAATTAAAAAAGTGTCAATTTCCAGTTGTTAATCAGGAAAAAAGCTGAATTATCACTTTGTTATAGTGTTGATCACCAGGGAGTTTAACTTACCCTAGTTGCCTTCTCACATTGTGCTGTAACATTGAAGCTAGAGTTAATTTATGCTTTATTTAGAAATATTTACAATCTTGTAAGGAGGCTTTGATAGTACTTCTCTTCAGAGGCCATTGATGTGTGTCCTGGGTCAAAGAAAAGGACTGAATGTGTTGGGGTGACATCATTAAAATGACTAAGTTCTAGAGCCCAAGTATTATAATAAGTTTATAAATATACAAACTCTTTCAACACTTTTCAAATTAACATCATAGCATCTACATCATTTATCATTACATCTACTTGTTCCTGCCCCTCTTTTAGAGTGTACAGCTTATGAAAGGTCCCTCCAAACTCTCCCAGAAGAAACTCTTTTTCTATTGGTGTGAACTTTAAAATTTCAGTCAACCTATTCCATTATTCACCAGGAGCTTTTATTTGTGCAAAATTTCTTCAGTGCTGCCTATACTTGTCTTTCTTCCCAGCACTTGGGTAGTAGATGCTGGGAGATTTTAAATGGCTATAAAAATTTCAAAACTTATAAGGATATGATATTTTTTATTAAAATAGAAAAAATATTCCCTTAGAGACCTTCTATTTGCCACTAATCTGTAGTTTTTCTGTTTAGATGCTCCTTCAGATGTGAATCCCAAATGGCCCAGATGATGCTCAGTTATAACACAGATAAAGATCTTCCTGATGTTAGGATATCAGAACCAAAATCAATTAAAAAATGTCTCCAACTTTTCATTTAATCACTTATTAATAGCCCCTTGTTTCAAGTCTTTCTCCTTTATGATTTTTCTCTTTGAGAGCTTAAAATATTCTGTGAAAGCTATATTTTATAATAAAATAAGCCCAAAAACTTACCTTATTAAGACCCTAAAAATTCTCCTATTTTTCAATAGTTCTTTAATCTTTGGGCTATTTATTCAATGATAATTATTAGCAAAATAAGCCTCAGACTCATACAATGAATTACAACATCAATTATCTTTAAAATTCTTTGATATCTTCATGGCTTTACTACAATTCTAATTGGAAGTTAATGGTTTACTGCTTGAAACATTGACAATTTGCACCTCAAAGAGTTAAAATTTACCTATTTTCTTCAATAATTTTATGCTTTTGAACCCAAACATTATGTATAGTAAATTACTGTTTGAATTATTTTTTGGATTTTATTCATTGTTTTGCTCAAATTTTGCCCTTGCATAAAAATCAAGGATAAACTTTTATCAAAACATTCAGCATTTTCCCTAGTAGCAAGCCACTTTATAAAAATGTTTTAGAATGACTTCAATATTTCCCCAAGCTTCTTTATAAATATGCTAATGGCCTAGAGCTTTGCTTATCTATTGAGAGCATCTAGGTCATAGTGGTGTCCTCCTAACAATGCCTGTCAGAGGTCAGATTTGTTGTTTTGTTTTCTTTTTTATTTTACTAAAATGATTATCCTGGGCTTTTAAGTGCAAAGAAACCAATTTTACTTCCTAAACACACTAAATCATTAATTTCATAGCTAATTCTTTAAAAAGTCACTTCAATGATAGTTTTAAGTACCCCATGCCTTTATAATAGTGTCAAGTGTCCCCCTTAAATCTACCCATAAGACATTAACAGAGAAACTCTAAACATTGTGGTTGTGCACCCAGCTGTATTGTAGCCCTAGTTGATCTTAGTAGTTTTAATACTACATGTCATATTCATCTCAAGGCACCTATTTACCCTTGAATAGTTTCAATATGTGTCCCTCCTTTCAGTAATCAAAAGCTATAAAGAACAAACACCAACTATTGTAGTTGGGTAAGAATATAATCACAAAACTCCTTGTGATAAGGCACTGTGACTTTTATTCAGACAAAATAATCCCACGCCTACAAAACATCTATAAATTTGTTCATAACAAGAATTTACTTAAACTTGAAAATTTCCCTAGTAGCATGAAAAAGGTGTTATAAAGGCAGTTGAGGATAAAGTTTCAACAATAAGCATTTTTTCAAAGATCATATGAAGCTTTGATTAATCTCAAGATTCTGGAATATCTTGTATGACACAAAGACTTTCTGGGGTTGGGTGAATTCCTTTGATTCCCATCATTTGACCAAGAAAGGGGAATTATTTTTATAAACATGCCTTGGACAGCTTAGCCAGTAGCCAATTTTATTATCATGTCTGTAAGACACTGTGCAGATCTTTGTTGTGCTGTTCTCTTATGACACTTTATGTAATATTATTGTCAAGTTAGACCAAGGTGTGGATGCTAATGTGTCTATTAAAAAATTATATATTTAGCAAATTTTGATGGGGTGTTGATAATAAAAATTTTGAGTAAAGTCAATCAAAAAGACTCAATTTATGTCCAGAAGGCCATTTTGGGGATTTTATTACCCTAGAAAGTAATTTTTTATAGTAGGGGGCTATATAATTCAAGAAATAAGTTAATGTTCCTAGGGCATAAAGCTGTCACGGTAAGTTCCATAATGCCAGGTATTGTCTGTCCAAGTAAGAAGGCACGGAAGGCCAGAAAACCTGTATCAAAATTGACCAAGTTAACAGATTTAAACCAAACAGTCAATTGAAAATGGGTCACGGCTACTCCAGTATGCCAGCTGAAACTAGCTCCCCCTTGTAAACTGATGTTGATAAATCAACGTAATATGAGGGTCACCTGATATAAGCTCATTAATTGGAATGGTTATCAGAAACTGGTCACACAAGGGTTCTTTGCAACCTGGACTAGATACTTACTTGAAGATGCCAAAGAAATAGGAGATCAAGACTCAGGTGGTATTGCTTAGTCAATTTTTCTGATATATATTGAATAATTTTCCCTGTTTCAACTCTAAGAGTTGAGTCCTCCTAAATTTACTCAATAAAAATCAATTATCCCAAGTTCTAATTTTAAAATTTTAAAATGCATCCTGTGCTCGGGTTGTTGCAGTATATCCTGTACAATCTGATTCTGAACAGAATCATTTCAGGGAGATGGGGCCCAGCATCTGGAACTTTGTTGTCAGCGCTGCAAAATGTTAATTTCATGCCAGCCAATTTTGTAGCTCCTCCCCCCATTCTGGAGAATGAAAATTGTGTCACTTCTCAATGCCCAGAATTCTACGCTAAAGATGCATTGATGCTTTCCCAAGTCATTTATCTTGGTTTACTCTGGTTAGGATTGATTGTTCTACTTAATCCTGGAGTTTCAATTAGAAATTTCACAAAAAGATATTTAAAGCCGCATTGGTGGTTAATCATCAATTCTATGTGGATTTGTGTGGTAAAACCCCATCATTTAGAAACGGCTTCATATTATCCAGTGATTTCTGTCACATTACTAAACTCTTCTACGTCTGAGTTTTTGGAAGCAGTTTGTCATGAATTTGTGTTTCTTTTCTCCTTCTCTGTTGAGATATCTGCGTTTATCATGTTTATTTGCATCAGTTCATTTCTGAGTTTTCAGTTTGGGCTTTTCTTTAATTTTTGGTTTTCATCTCCGGCTGCAGTTGTAGAGACTGGATCCTCTGTTTCCTATTTCTGTTGCGTCATGTCATTTTGGCGTCTGGATTATTTTCCTGCTCCATCCACTGATGAAATCTCGCGTGAAGTTTCTTCAGCTTTATCATTTTATTCTGACTCTAACCTTAGTCACAAATCCCAAGTTTATCATGTGATGATAAAGGTTTCTGAAGATGCTCGAGAATGGTTGTTGTCCGCGGTGGAGCGCAATCCACGTGTTTTGACTGATATTTCATCTCTATATCCTTTGTTAAAAAATTCGTGTATATCTATTGAGGAGCTCAAAGTATATTGTAAGCTGTATGCCTTCCGTCAGGGTACAACTCTGCTTTTGGTATTCCTTCTTCAGTTTCTTACCTACTGCCATACAACCAATGTTCCCGAGGTGAACAAACTATCAGCATTGTGGTTAGCAGTTGACCAGACTGCCCAGGATTTGGCAGTTTGGGATTCCCTGTTAACCACAACTGAGGCCCTGGTAAGCCAAATTCTTTCACTGGTCTCAAATCTGTCCACTTCCAAACAAGGTATGTTGGTAATTGAGGACAAACCCGCGGCGCGCTCTTGGTTTTCTGGTCCTAGTTTGGTGGCAGCTCCTTCCAGCCAAAGTCAGGATTGTTCTTCTCATAGCTCTTCTCAGCTGCAATTGGCGGTGGTGAACAAACCCATCCATGTGACTGAAGCCCCTGTGGTGTCCGGTCCCAATAGCTCTTTGGCAATGCTTCAGCACGTTGTACCTATCAAGCCTTCTGAGGTTGTGTCCAAAGAGTTGCCTCTCGTGCCCATTGATTGTAACTATCCTGTTCTTCCTGCCACTGTTCAAGAAATAATTGAGCAATACTTCCAGGAGCATTCTGCCTCCTTAGCCGCCGTCCATATTACCAAGGAGAAGCAAACTCCTGCTGAGATTGCAACCTTTGCTGCCAATAAATCTACTTCTGGTTACTTCTTGTTTTATGGTAACATAGATAATGATCAAACTATCTATTGGCTGGCCATTTTATTGGATACAGGTGCTTCTGAGAACATCATGAGTGTGGAGACTGCAGACTTGCAACAGCTCAAGTAACACCCAGGAATGCTTGTTAGGGGTGAAAACTGTCAAACGTTCCCCTCCTTCCAGCTTAAGAAGCCAGTTACTTTTGTAGTTGCAGGTCAGTCCTTTACTGCAAGGTTTTCTGTTTTCTCTACCCTGATGTATCCTATCATTTTGGGAGTGAGTTGGTGGAGAGATCATAATGTATTGACCTTACTGGAGAAAAATGAGCTGTAGGTGGAACACTCTTTGGGTATAACCATTTGTATTCTGCTGTTGGATATGTCTGAATTAGAGCAATCATCACAGAAAATACAGTTGGTGCCTATCCCTGTCCCTGCAAGTTTGGATTTAACGGCATGCTTGCAACCCTGGTCTGCGGCATTCAACGCCACCAGAGGCAAGGTCCTTCCCAAGCACACTCAGTTTGACTTTGACTTTAAGGTTAATGTCAATCTGATTTGCATTGCATCTCCTATTTACCATTTAACCTTGAAGGAAGACACATGTTTGGAAGAATGGACTTGCAACATGTTGGCAAAAGGCTACATTTTCAAGAAGGCTTTGTCAATCTGCTCTTTGCTATTGTTTGTTCAGAAGTCTGATGGGTCTCTTTGTCCTTGTGTCAATTACAGGAATTTGAATAAAATTACAATTCAGGATCCTTATCCTTTACCTCTCAAAGCACAGATCTCTAGATGTGTTGAGAAGGCCAAGGTATTCTCAAAACTTGATCTTTTGAATGCTTTCAATCAAATCAGGATTGCAGAAGGAATGGAATGGTTAACAGCATTCAGAACCAAGAAGGGTATCTTCCAGTTCTGTGTAATGCCTTTTAGATTCAAGAATGCCCCAGCTTGCTTTCAGCGGTTGATTGATTCAGTCCTGGGAGATCTCCTAGGTGTTTGTGCTATTGCATATATGGATGACATCTTGGTGTTTTCTCTGGATGAGGAGTCCCATAAGGCCCACTTGTTGGCAGTTGTAGAGCGCATTCTCCAAGAAAACTTGATTATCCAAAGGAGTATGTGTGAATTCTTTAAACGTAAGATTACCTTTCTGGGTAACATTATCTTTGAGGATGGCCACACCATTGCCTCTGACAAGGAAGCTGCGGTTTGAGAGTATGCTACGCCTGTGGCAGTATCCCAACTTTGTAGTTTCCTGGGTACATGTACGTTTTTGAAGAAATTCACTCCCCACTTGTCTGAGGTGGCCGCCCCTTTATATTTGGCTAGTGGAAAGACAACTTTAGTCTGGACGACTGAGTGTGCAAGTGCCTTCTCAGCAGTCAAGGCTCTTTTGTTGTCCTCACCAGTGTTAAGACATGTGGATCCTGAGCTTCCTTTTGTTGTTTCCACCAATGCATCTAAATATGCTGTGGCTGGTGTGCTGTTGCAAACAGCTAGTTACAGGATTGAGAGACCTGTAGGGTATTTCTCCCGGAAGATGGAGGCTTGAGAACACAACTACATGATTTACAACAAGGAATTATTGGCTGTAGTGGAATTGTTAAAGCATTGGCATCACCATTTCATGTCAGCACGTCATCCATTTGTAGTAAGAACTGACCACAAAGCTCTTCTATATTATTGAAGACCCAGGGTTTTGTTGGGTTGTCAATCCAGATGGCATGTTGATCTGACAAGATACAAGTTCTGCTACAAGTTTATTAAGGGATCTGACAATCACTTGGCCAATGCCCTAAGCATGAATCCCTCCCATCTCCCAGATGCTATTATGGAAGCCAAGTTTAACACACATACTATGATTCTAGACAAGGCTGTGGTGCCTTTTGTATTGCCTCCACTGGCTACATTGGCTACCATGTCTTTAGCTGAGGGCGCAGACCTGGACTTGTATTCCAAGGTTAAGTTTCTGCAACCTTTGTCCAAGGGTTATGATAGGCTATTGAAGCTAGCATGTGCAAACCCAGTAGGTCAGCCTCAGGGCTATCATAAGATTGGTCCAGTCCTATATCATCAAGGTCGCTTGTGGGTCCCTGAAGGCACTATTTGAGATGGAATCATGGAGGCTAATCATACATGTCCAACAGCTGGTCATCCAGGGAAAAACAAAACGGTGGAACTTATCCACCACCAGTTTTCCTGGAAAGGTTTGACTGTGCAGGTAGCCGCTTTTGTTTGAGATTGCCTGGTATGTGTTCAATCCAAGGCCAGTTGGAATAAGACTACTGGTTTACTGGTCCCACTTCATCCTGCTGCAGGTCCTTGGACGTCTGTGTTGGTGTATTTCATTGACAAGCTTCCCAATTCCAATGGGTTTAATGCAATTATAGTAGTAGTTGATTGTTTCACAAAGATGGCACACTTTGTACCTTGCTCAACCACAATTACTTCAGTGGAAACCACTAGATTATTTGTGAACAGAATCTTCTCTCTACATGGCATCCCAATGGAGATCATAAGTGACTGTGGTCCTCAATTTATTGCTCAGTTCTGGGAAGCTTTTACTGGAATCCTTGGTATCAAATTGTGCCGCTCTACTGCTTTCCACCCCCAGTCCAATGGACAAACAGAGAGGGTAAACCAAAGTTTGGAGGTCTACCTACGTTGCTACACCAATGCGCAACAAGATGACTGGTGTGATAATCTACCCATGGCAGAGTTCACATATAATAGCCCCACACACGTCAACTCAAGTATTGCCATTTTATGCCAATGTGGGTTACAATCCCTCTTCCAACATGGGTCCTTGTTTGGTTAGCAATGTGGAAGCTGCAACTAATCAAGCCGCTGAATTGAAGCAGGTCCATCAGGAGCTCCAAGTTACTCTTGCCGCCGCCGTGATAACTTACAAGGAATACACAGATTGCAAGCGCCAGGAAAGTCCAACTTACAGGCCAGGTGATCTAGTCATGGTCGATGCTTGCAATATTAAACTTAAAGTTCCATGTTGTAAATTGGGTCCCAAGCAAATTGGTCCCTTCAAGGTGGAACATCAGATTGGTCCCTCCGCCTATTGGCTGGATTTACCTCCTGCTTTCAAGATTTTCCACACCTTCCATGAATGTCTCCTTACTCCCTTCAAAGGAACAGAGATCCCCTCTTCCCAACCCATTCTTGTGGAAGGAGAACCTGAGTATGAGTTAAATTGTATTCTAGCTACCTGCAAGAATTGTTGCCGTTTGGAATATTTGGTATCTTGGAAAGGTTATCCTGATTCTGAAAACTCCTGGGTTCCCCACTAAAATTGTTCAAATTCCTCTGATCTGATCCACGAGTTCTACAAGCGCAATCCCACTGCTATTGGACACCCCAAACTTACCCTCGCCACAATGAAACTCCCACCTGCCCATAAGAATTTCTCTTTATCCCATCTCCCAGATGGTGTATGTGCCCAGGGCTAAAGCGGAGGGTAATGTCACAGTGAGTTCCATAATGCCAGGTATTGTCCGTCCAAGTAAGAAGGCACGGAAGGCCGGGAAACCTGTATCAAAATTGACTGAGTTACCGGATTTAAACCAAACAGTCAATCAAAAATGGGTCACAGCTGCTCCAGTATGCCAGCTGAAACCAGCTCCCCCTTGTAAACTGATGTTGATAAATCAACGTAATATGAGGGTCACCCAATATAAGCTCATTAATCAGAATAGTTGTCAGAAACTGGTCACACAAGGGTTCTTTGCAACCTGGACTAGATACTTACTTGAAGATGCCAAAGAAATAGGAGATCAAGACTCAGGTGGTATTGCTTTTTCAATTTTTCTGATATATATTGAATAATTTTCCCTGTTTCAACTCTAAGAGTTGAGTCCTCCTAAATTTACTCAATAAAAATCAATTATCCCAAGTTCTAATTTTAAAATTTTAAAATGCATCCTGTGCTTGGGTTGTTGCAGTATATCCCGTACAATCTGATTCTGAACAGAATCATTTCAGGGAGATGGGGCCCAGCATCTGGAACTTTGTTGTCAGTGCTGCAAAATGTTAATTTCATGCCAGCCAATTTTGTACCTCCTCTTCCATTCTGGAGAATGAAAATTGTGTCACTTCTCAATGCCCAGAATTCTACGCTAAAGATGCATTGATGCTTTCCCAAGTCATTTATCTTGGTTTACTCTGGTTAGGATTGATTGTTCTACTTAATCCTGGAGTTTCAATTAGAAATTTCACAAAAAGATATTTAAAGCCGCATTGGTGGTTAATCATCAATTCAATGTGGATTTGTGTGGTAATTCCCCATCATTTAGAAACATCTTCATATTATCCAGTGATTTCTGTCACAAAAGCAGTTCATTGTGATAAGAAAATGAAATCAATTTTTTAAATTTTTTTTAAGATTCAGTAGTTGGTTGCCAGATTTACTGATCTGTCTTACTTGTATAAAAAGAACACATCTTCTTCACAGGAAGACTGGGAGGGGTGTACAGACCCCTTATGGCAGTGCCCAGAATGCCCTGGACAATTAGCTGGCTTTCCTAGAGGCAAAAAAACCCACAGCTTGGTAACCTTTACCAAGTATCTCCCAGAGCAAGAAACTCTCCTTTCAACTAAAAATGGCCCAGGATTTGAGAGGCACACAAGCCTCAAATCCCTGGCTTTGATTATATTATCAAAATTGGGCCTCTCAACTATCAGGAAATGATACATTGGGAGCGCAATTGTTTGATCGGGCAATTGGGTGCTTGATTGCTTATGGGATCTATAAATAACTGTGGCACCTTGGCATGCTGCAGTTCAAGAAAGGTTCATGTTATACCAACTAATGAAAACCCACCTCTGGCTCAAGCACGCAAATTCCAGTGAAAATTGTAAGTTCAACTGAAATTGATGCCATCAGCTCTCTGGTGGCACAAAAGGCCACAAAATTACCATTAAATATAAGTAGTGAGGAGGAGAAGCCCTCCTTACTGTTGACATCTTAATAAATTGAGTTTATGCACAGAAATCATTATCTTATTGCAGGAATTGTCTATTTTTGCTTAAATTTAATTATTTTCTTTACATCTATTTGGGAATCCACAACACAATACAATCTTGCCTATTCATATCCTCCTGGCTATACTCCTGCTATCTCAGTCAATCCACCCTGTGCTCTTGACGTGGAGTATTACCACCCTCATCACCTGAATCTTCTGCCTAAAATGAAGGAGATTCCTGCTGCTCTCCCTACCTAATGCGCCTCCTGCCTAAGACTTCAGTAAGTTGGTTTTTGTCTACATCATAGTATTGGGGCTGGTCAACCAGGTTGTGCCCTATACTGGGAGTTGGCACCCCCTAGCTACTGAAGATAACTACCTGGTCCAAATTGCGCCTATTGTGAACATGGCCTTCCAGGCCTGACCTGCCTCCCCTGTGAGAGTCCAGTCAAACTCTGGTATGGGCCATGGCACCTTATTCAGAGCTTCCTTGATGTATGTACTTAAGGTATTTTATTTTTTAGCTGTCAAATTTTAGATGGGATGTGCCTTAATTAAGTATCCTTTTCATTTTATGGAGTTTTCAATGTGTTTGTGTGGAGGTAACCCCAGTAAGGCTTCCTGGAAAACCTCTGAGTACTGATTTACTATATGATGTGACTCAGGACATGGTTTGCTTGTAGTTTTGATGAAGTGAAGATAAATAATATAAATTTTCAGTTATCCCAGTCAACCTTGTTCATTTAATCTTCTTCTTGCTGGTTTTATGTAATACTAACAAATATATGGCTGATTGTGAGTTCCCCATAAAGTTGGGATAGATGTGAGGGTGAATTTATCTTTGCTCTAATGTGAGGGTAGAAGAGCCCAATATACACATGAACTGCTCTTTACCCAGTCTAGATCCAATACTAAGTTGTAATGGGTAAATTTCAAGACAGGTGCAAATATTGTACTATTGATGGTTTCTATCATGAACCGCCATGACATTGTTATTTCCAAAAGTCACGTTTTAATTAACTGGGATGATAAAGCAGATCCTTGCCGTCAAAAAGAGCCATTGATGGTCTCCTAAGGTGAACTAGTTCAGAAGTTAATCCGAGTTGAATATTCAGCCCAGGAGAACTCATTGATACGTCCTGAAAAGGAAATGCAATTAGGTATTGGGCCTACAAAGACAACAATCAATGCTGCGCGGACAAATACTAGTGCATCTCAGCTGATACTGATCAGTTTTGGAAGTTCTTATGTTCAAATTGAAGCCACAAAACAGGAACTTTGATTTAAGCTGTTTTTGGACAATAAATAAAAGCAAAGTGTGAAGTTTAAAGATTCTAAAAGGAATATGATGCCATACAATCAGCTGATGTCTTAGACTCACAGAATGTGCCCCCAGATAAAGACACAAAAACCTCTGAGAATGATCTGGAAGAATCAGATCAAATGGTAAAAAAAGGAGCCTTATTCTCCTCTCCTTCATTTGTGGTCATTTTTGGTCCTTGGAATAGATAAATTAAATAAATTTAATCTTCAATTTAATGGTTCAGAGTCTGAAGCCCTTGGGCCCTGACAGTTCCCAGTTATATTTCAAATGGGTTGGTCCCCTCTTGTATGGGAAACAAATGACCATTAGAAATATTTAAAATTTTGATGCTACTGGGCCCTATGAATATCTTCATTTTATTAACCATACATTTGTTTACAAGTTTTTGGTACACTCCTGAGTCCAGAAGTACAACTCCTCTGTATTTGCAAAAAATAAAAAATGAGAAATGAGTTTATTACTGCTGTTAGTTGGTGCAAGTAATAAGGGATTATTAGAATCACCTCACAGATAGTAATAATATATATGCTGTAAAAATAATTCAGGTGAAAGAGGTGCAAGTTTTTATTAGATTTGAGAGCCAAGACTTGCTTTTTAGGTCCCATGTGCTTTTCCTAAGACCTCTTTTACCATGAGAGCTGCTGCTACAGATGCATTTAATATGCATCATATAGCTGTATTGTTGAAAATTTGGCTTTTTGCAGGATTAAACCATACAGTTTATTAAAAGAGTGTAACTCTAGGCTACCTTTTCTTTTGAGAGATTTAGGAGTGTTTTTAAAGAGACCATGTAATGCCAATGGGTAGCTCAGAATATTTTAAGAATGTTTAAGGTTGACACAATTTTTTATGATATATGTCATTTTACATATAAATTCATCCCAGAAGACCAGAGAAGTCAAGGAGCTGTTAAAGATCCTCTTAGAAGGTGCTGAGCAGCATAGATCCTTAAAGCTCAAATGTATCATTTGAAATTTTCTGCCTATTTCTATTTGACATTTATTAGCAGCTAGGAACTTGGATATCTTTTTTTTAAAAAATGGCTAATGATATATCAGGAAAATTATTCCAAACTCAGGCTTGTTGTGTTCTTAGGTGCAGCCAAGACACACAATGTGAAATCCAAACATTTAGATTTGGTTTGTGCTTAATGCCCCAGAAATTTCAATTAACAGAATCCTCCTCTAGATGCACCTAGAGAGATGGTGCCAAAGTACAATAAAAATCACAACAAGAAAATGTGAATATTAAGATTTTATTGGAAAAATCAGAATGATTCTTATATGGTAAATGTTTACCACAAAACAGTAGAAGAACAGATAGATCACTGGACACTCTCATTAGTGGGACAAGGATAAATTTTGTCATGAGACAAAAGGTAAATGAGGTCATAACATTTTTTAAGTTGAATCACATTTAAAGATGCAAAAGGTTGAGAAATAACTTCAAAATTAAAATATGGCTCCTAAAAAGATAAAATTGAAAGTGCTTGAATATTGTGATCCTCACAAGTATGCTGCAGGGAAAGCCTCATTTTATTTAGCTAACAAGATTGCTGTGCTGTATGCTAGGTGTATGATAGCTTTGAAAATCCATAAATAATGGGGGAATAGCATCTGCTTTAGTTTATTATAGGCTGTATATAATCAGGTATTGGTAATTTTAATATGTGGCTCCATGAAGGGTTAAAACTCTGCTAAGCATAAACTTCTTACAAAGTCAGGGCCCAAAACAAGCCTGGCAAAGTGATATTGTATATTGTATTAAAGGTCTGCAATTTTGCAATTGTACAATCATGAAATTACACAATTGATTTTTTGACCACAGTTTTCATAATTATCACCTTTATTTATCCAGGAATATAATTGATGCCTTGGAGAAAAATGACCCAGGGAACAACCAAAAACAGAAAAAACCTTTTGAAACAAATTTTAATTAAACCAAAATTCAGTTAGTTGGGGAACTAGGAGATTAAAAGATACCAAAAGGACCCTAAAGCCTGAGCCAACCTCCAGAGCCTGAAATTAACATTTTGATCTCTTTCAACAACTTATCAGACTATTCTATTGCTAAGAATAGTGAAACAAATTATTGTCCAGCCAATAAGGACTCATCACCAAACCAGAAACTGATTTCACAGATGGTATAGCAGGAAAACTTGATAGCTCCTTTCTTGTTGAAATCTTCAAATTGATAAGGAGCGCCTTTTGGGGAAGCTTCAAATATGGAATTAAGAAAGAAGAAAAGTATATTTTATTGGATAATAATTTAGACTTAGATAGACTGGACTGTGGTGGGGATTTAGTTGGATCAAACCTAGGAGTTGGTCATGTGCTAGATGGGTTCAAGGCACTGGATACTTGGACGGTCAGGTGATATTGCTTGGTTATCATTCTTGGTATATCAAACAGTATATTGGAAGGAGACTAAATCAGGCAATGGCTGGATGTTAAGTAGGTTGACAGTAGCCAGAATGCTTGTACATCCAAACCCTTGACACCCCCCCTTAAGGGGTTACTCTGGTGCATCAGGAGGGGGCTTTGTCTTAACGGCTGCCACCTGATGCTCCTGGAGCTGTTTGCTAGTTGGAACCAGTCTGGTTGAGTGTTCTCCTTTATTGAGGCGGAGACAAGTTCTGTGGTATTTCTAGATAATTGGGTTTTGGCACTTTGAAATTTTACTAGATAGGTGTTGTGCTCTGGTCTGTATTTAATGACTCTTCCTGGTCCCCTGTGTACTGAGTCTAGTTTCTTTCTGTTGCCAGCTAGAATCCAGACAGGGGAGTTAATGGGAAGTGGTTCCTCTGTAGAGGTTACCTTTTGTGTCTTGAGCCTCTTCATTTCAGCTATTTTAGCTTTTAGGCGGATGTATTGTAGGTTTGGTGCTTGCTCTACTGTTGGAGAATTCCCAGGGGGATATTTATGTAGGGCTGTTTGTTGTGGGTATTTATTTCTGGTTTGTATCTGTAGGTTAGCTCAAACAGTAAATAGCCTGTCCCTTGATTGGTGCAGACCCGGGATACTAGTCATGTGTGTTTCACGTATAGTGGCCATGTGCATTTGGCTTTACCATCCATTATTTTCTCTAGGGTCCTGATAAGACTGCCAATTAGGCGTTCTACTCTGCTGTTAGCCTGTGGCCTGTATGGAGAGGTTGTGGAATGTTTAATGTTTTTGGATTTTAAGTTGTTGTTTGCTATGTGACCTGATAACTCAGTTGCTCCATCAGTTATGATGTAGTCTGGAGTGCAGTAGTTGGCTATGATTGCTTTGTTAATGAAACGGTTGATGGTTTCTGCTTTGTGGTCCTTTGTTGCCCAGCAGATGGACCAGTGTGTGGCAAAGTCAATAGCTACAATTAAGAAATGTTGGTTTGTCTTTGTTTCTGGGAAAGGCCCCACTACGTCTAGCCCCCAAACCTTAAATAGTTCAGGGTCTGGTACTGGGTTGACCGTTGGCTGAGGAGCCTTTGTACTGGTGTATTTCTTGCACAATGTGCACTTTTCAGAACATCAAATATATCATGCTTGAGGTTGGGCCACCATACTATCTCTTTTAGTGTGAGGTATAGGTTGTTAGCCTTTGTATGGCCTAGCAGGCAGTGATGTCTTAGTATGGTGTCAACTTTTTGTGCAAGTGAGATGCACGGGATATGTTTGTCATTAATAATTTGGTATACTGTGCCATTTGATACATGGAAGTCTTTTTGTTTCTTTAAAATGTATTGTGGGTCAGTTGGTGTGTTGAGGGGTCTTTCCCTTTGGTTTTATACCCAGTGTTGTACAGGTTTGGCCAGTCAGGGTCCAGGTGGTCAGGGTGATCCTCTCTAGGCTGACATAGTCTAGAGAGAGCATCAGCTGTGAGCAGCTCTACCCCCTTTTTGTACTGGATGTCCAGGTTAAGCTGTTCCAGCAAGGACATCCATTTGGCTTGCTGTTGTGCAAGTGAAAACTGAGTTTTGAAATAGATTAAGGATTTATGGTCAGTTAGTACTTGGACTTTTAAATGTCCTTCTAAGTAACATCTCCATTTCTTGCAAGTGTGGTATATTACTAGCAATTCCTTATCGTGTATTAAGTATCTCTGCTCAGTATTGGTTAGTTTTCTGCTTTCATATCATACTGGCAAGAAGTCTTGCTGCCCTGGCTGGCAGATACGCAGGACTGCGCCAATGGCAGTGTTGCTGGCATCTGACTCAAGCTTGTAGCACCTGTTAAAGTTATGGTATTGTAAGATTGGTGCTTTGATCAAAGCTTTTTTAATAATTGACATTATTGTTGCATTCTGGTGTCCAGATGAATTTCTTTTTGGCATTACCCTTGGTTAAGTCATTGATTGGTGTGGTGAGCTTTTTGCAGTCTTTGATGTATTTCCTTAGGTAAGCTACCATTCCAAGAAAGCATCTAACTTGTTTAACTGAGGTGGGGTGTTGCATGTTATTTATGGCTCTAATTTTGTCTGGATATGTTTGATGCCACCGTCAGAGACAATGTGGCCCAAGAACAGGAGTTCCTTTTCCATAAATTGGCACTTACTTGGTTTTGCATAAATTTTGTGCTTTGCAAGTCAATTGATTGTCTTGCAGAAATGCGTGAGGTGTTCCTCTTTTGTTTTTGAAAATATGATGATATTGTTGAGGTAGCATAATATGTTTGAGAGACCGTTTAGTGCTTGGTTCATCATAATTATAAACGTTGCAGGAGCGTTGGTCATCCCAAAGTTCATTATCCTACACTCAAAGGATCCAAATTGAATACAGAACACAGTTTTTGGTATGTCCTTTTCCTTTACTTCAACTTGGTTATAACATGATGTGAGTTCAATTTTGGAGAAATATGGGCTCCTGAGAGTCTTGTAAATAGATCCTCTATAAGTGAAAGAGGGTAATTATTCTTTACTGTGCTTGCATTTAGTGTTCAGTAGTCAGTTACTAGACGCAGAGTGCCCTCCTTTTTCTTTACAAAGAACACTGCTGCCCCCACGGGGATTCAGACAGGCAAATGAATTCTTTTGCTATATTGTACTCAATGTGTGCTATGAGGGTTTGGGTTTGCATGGGAGAGAGTCAGTAGAGGGGTGCAGGTTTAGGCATGGCCTTACATAGGTCAATGTCATGTTTGACCTCTCTTTGGGGGGAGTAACTCTGTGAGTTCTTCTTTGAATACATGGGTGTATTTGTTTAGGAGTGCCGCAAGTTCTGGGCATTGGATCTTGGTTGTTTGCCTGTTATTGAATTTGATGTATCTCATTATGTGGAGGTTACTGTCTTTGGTTAGACGTTCTGAGTTATCTTAGTTTATGACCTGGACAAATACTATGTCTCATAGAATTAGGTTAATGGTTTCTTTGAGGATGTTAAAATTGACTCTGTTATGTTTGATGGTCATGGTTTTTGTTTTCCAACATACACTGGGGTTCACTTGGTAGAAACAGTCCATGCCTGCTACAATGTCATAGTTTATGTTATTCATAACAAGTCCTTTGATGGACGTTTGTATGCCTTGGAGGTCAATTCTGAAGGGATTTGTTTTGCCTTCCTGTAGAACCTTTGATTTATCTGCCATTCTGACATATTTTAAGTTGGATTTGAAAACTGGTATTTTGTACTTGGTTAAAAATGGCTTTCTAACCATAGTGTGTTGTGCACCAGAGTTGAATCAAATTTTATGTGTATGTGATTTGTAAGTGCATGGATAGACAAGAAGTTGTGAGTGATCTTTAATTTTTACATTCATAAAAATGGAGGATTGCAGGACACATGGGATGTGAGCAGCAAAGTTCTTGCCTTGGTACAGTTTCTTGTCAAGTTGAGGGGATACAGGGGCACTTAAAATGTTCCCCCTCCTCTTTTCCCTGTTCCTCTGTTTTGAGACCTTTGAGGTCAGAGAATGTGGAGTCATATTTATAGCGGGTTGCATTTTCAGCATTGTTACTTAGGCAGTGTCCTCTTTTTTAGGACAGGAGTGGTTTGCGCTTTGGCTGTGATTGCCATTGTTGCAATTGGAATTGCTATTGTTATGATTGGTTTTTTGGAGTTTATTGCCATTGGAGTTAACTATGTCATTGCCATTTGAGGAGTGATTGCCATTGTGTGCAGCATATTCCATGTTTGTGTGTTTTTCTGTGCTTGACTTCTGCAATGAGCGCGGGCATGGAGGTGTTGTCCTCTGGACAGATGAGGGCAGCAACTGAGGGTTTCATTCTGTTGATGAATGAGGCTCTGGTATGTACGTTGTCAGCTTGTGCTGGATTTTGGATTTGTGATGTATTTCCTCAAATTCATTAGCTCAAGCTGTGATAGTGGTCTTCTGAGGAAGATCACTGAGCTGTATTGCAATGTCTTGGAGGGATTTGATGACGCAGAAATTGTATGTGATGTCCGCTTTGAACTCTTCCCAGTTGTCAAACTGGCTGTCAGTTTGTGAGCCAACCCAGGTGGTAAATCAGTTAGCTGTGGCCTTGTACAGGCGCTTGCTGGCTTCCTGGACCCATTTTTTGTGGGTTATGCAGCTAGCGCGGAGTTTAGCAGCTGAGTGGTTTAGCCAGTTGATG
The DNA here is from genome assembly GCA_014839935.2 of Entomophthora muscae. Taxonomy (NCBI): domain Eukaryota; kingdom Fungi; phylum Entomophthoromycota; class Entomophthoromycetes; order Entomophthorales; family Entomophthoraceae; genus Entomophthora; species Entomophthora muscae. The sequence goes on from QTSX02004306.1 coordinate 433,538, forward strand.
ACGTTTTCTTTGTTTTTATCAAAGAACTTGTCAATCTTAATGTATTTGGTGTTGGTAACTTCACCTGTGATAGGTAGTTGTGTGTCTGTTTGTGGTTGAAGAGAGCAAATGCATTGAATTATCTTGGTGCATGATTTGGGCATGACCAGACCTTTGAATAAGATGCATCCACTAGGTATATCCTCGTCAATGTTGTGGGCGCGGAAGTACGTCTTCCAGGTCTCCTGGGATATGGCCTGTTTGAGTACGTGAGCAAAGGTGGGCGGGTTTTGGTCAGTCATTTTCTTTCTCATGGGCGTGGTCAAAAAACCGTAGCTGCTACCAGTGACAAGGAGCGTGTGGGGTTCCTGGTCACCAGTCCCTATAATGTTTCCTGGGTTGTAGCCAGGGACCGGCTTGGAGGAGTTGTCATTCTCCAACAGGGGTGAAGGGTTGGTGAGAAGCTTATACTTGTCTTGCATAAGGGCAAACTCCTCCAGTACCTTTCCAATCACCAAGCCAGCGTCTCCACTGTATACCTGGACTTCAGCAGGCGCCAGCCCTCCTGTAGGCCAATACCAATCCTGTAGTAGTCTTGCAAACTCTTCTTTGATGAACTCCCTTCCTCTTTTTGACATCTCCAAATGCCTAGTCACCTTTTCCCACTTCTCCTGGGCAGATTTACTAGAGGCAAACTTCTGCACCCTAGGCAATAGGATTTCTCATCCTCTGGACTAGGATAAAAATATGGGGTAATTGACTCATGAGACTTAAATACTCTTTTCACACAGGAAATTCAGATAGGGGTTGTAATAGGCGCTTTATTCTCTGTCAGAAGGAAGATCCCCTTAGAAACCTTCTGAGATATTGCCTTGGGGTAGGGAATAAGAAAGGGTTTGTGCCAAAACTTGGAGTTCTTTAACAATATCAGGGACTCCTTGTACTTGGTCTTTGACTCCTGCTCCTTGATCTTGGGCTCCTTCACTTTGGTCTTGGGCTCTGGCACTTTGGTCGTGGGCTCTGTCATCTTAATCTTAAGCTCCTGTGGTCTGACTCAGCTCTGGCTTCCTATCCTTGGTCTTCTGCTCCTTCTGTAGCTTTGGTGGCCTTTGTAATCCACTTGATCCAGTCCCTGAAGAGTTTCAGATAGCTCTCCCTTTTATAGCCCCTTGTTTCAGACCAAAATCCTCTCTTAGAACTCTGGTTCTTTAAAGCTTAAACTATCCTGTTTTTCTTTTTCTATAATATATTTAACTTTTAAACTTACTTCAGCCAATGAAAGCCCTGAATTTCTTGCTTCTGCTCCCCATTTTTTAGGCTTTAACTCTCAAGTTAAAGCCCTTAAAAAACTGATTAAGTAGGCTCTGGGTTGTAGCCAATCAAACGCCTTGCTTCAATGGTTTCGCCAAAACAGTTTCCCTGGATGACCCGTTCCTGACCCTGGTTTGAACTCAAAGCTGTCTTGCTCCGGGTAAACAACTGCTCTGCGTTTCGAACGGCTTTGCCGTAATTCCCGTCATGTTTCTCTGTTCTTCTTCCAGCTTCTTTCTGGTCCATTTTCTCTTTAATCTTTTTTCTAAAAATAACATATAGTTCTAATAAACTATAGGTTATTTTTTTCTCCTCTTTCTTTTTTCTTATATGATTTTCAATCCTTTCTTAATCATAATCAGGCAGTATTTAATTATTCTTTAACTACTTCTTTATATCCAAATTTCTTCTCAAAAGTCACTAAACCAGCTCTTCCAGCCTCTGTATTCAGTCCAGCTAGGTCATCCTCTCAGCTCTTCAGTTCTTCGGTTCTTCAGCACCAACTTCTGGTTCTTTGGCCATCCTACACCATGATCTGCTAGTCCTTCATCATGTCTTTTTGTCCTTCTGCTGATCCTTAACCAGTTCCTCACCAAATCTCACTAGGAACCTTATTTGTTCCTTTAACACACTGAACCATATTGGTCCATTCCATTCAATATGAATTAACAGTTTATCAACTAGCCTTCACTGTGACCAAACAGTCCCTCTTGCTAGTTTTCTCTGCTAATTCCGTGAACCACCTCAGTTCTTTATCTCAGCCCCCATTACCAGAACTCGTAGACCCAGGCATGAGTCTACATTGAACTGGCGTTTGACTGGGCCCTCGCAAGTGGCAATCCACTTAGGCCATTCAACCATAAATCTATGTCTATGTGTTGTCTTTACTCACCCAGGTGATGAAGTCTGGGCTTTCAGTCGCAGAGTAATCAGCTCTACTTCCCAGAGGCCTGATCACACCAAGTTCTGCAGCTTGCTTCCCCAAGCAAGCCACCTTAGTGACACCTCTGAGCATGCCTATACCCTTCAATGCTCACTTTGGGTTTCCCCAAAGCTCCCATAGGGGCATAAACGAGGACACCCTGCCAGTCCATAGGCAGGGTGCTTGCTCACAGACCTCCTGCAAGTGTATTAGGGTATGTTGAGCCCTCAGAGCTCTTCCCCACCCTGGAAGCCTGTGTTACCCTCCAGGGGTCCAAACTTACTCCCCCCAGATAGACAAAGTTCCCTGCTTGCTATTTCAGTCTTCACCCTCCCGCAGCCACAGTTCCCTGCTAGGTGATGCACTATAGCCCAAAGCAGCCAACATCTTCTGCTGGGTGAAGGCAACAACTGCCTCTTGTAGTCCTTTGTTACCTACCAGTCAGGCCTTACTTACCCTAGTAGACCATGTTACCTACCAGGCTCCCCTTACTTACCCTAGTAGACTGTATTACCTACTAGGGTTACCTCACTTCTCCTAGCAGACCAAGTTACCTACTAGGCTTACCTCACTTACCCCTAGCAGCCCTATGTTACCTACTAGTTTACAATGTCTCTAGCTAACCACACATTGTCATTCTTTAGCCTATTGTCTTTATTTGAAGCCAAATCAACCCTTGCCTGCAAAACCGCACACATGTGGATCACCACAGAGCACTTTTTGGGGAAGCTTCAAATATAGAATTAGGAGAGAAGAGAAGTATCTTTTATTAGATAATACTTTAGACTTATATAGAATTGACTGTGGTGGAGATTTAGTTGGATCAAACCTAGGGGTTGGTCATGTGCGGGATAAGTTTGGGTCACTGGATACTTGGATTGTCATGTGATATTGCTTGGTTACCATTCTTGGTATGTCAAACAGTATTACAGAAAGGCACCAAATCAGGCAATGGCTGGATTAAGTAGGTTGGCAGTAGCCAGAATGCTTGTACATTCAGACCCTTGAAAATTTCATAGTTATTTTTTTCTAAATTGTATTTTTATTAAAATTTTCGATTATTGTGCCTTATTTTTTTAAATTTTTTGGGCTTTATATGATCATGCTACCCTAATAATTTATAGGGCTTAATTTTTAATAATTAAAATGTTCAGCATTTGAAATTTTACTTGGTAAAAAAGTGTCGATATCCAGTAAGCTACATGGGAATAAACTCAATTTAGACTTTCTGATGTGTCGACATCCAGACAGTTTAAATGCTGACAGTTGCCGTTTATTCACCTTTGCCTTACTCTACAAAAGCCCAGCCAACGAAGATTTATTAATTTATATATATTAATTTATTATTAAATTAGAGTTAAATTTAGCTATAGTCAGGGGTCTCCATCTGTTCGGCAGGAGGAGCAACTAAAAAGTCATATGTGGCAAGACCTGCCAAGGCCCCAAGAATGGGAGCAATGATGGGGATAATGAAATAGTATCCATGGGAAGTAAAGGGTTCAGTACCCCAGCCAGCCATGGCAGTAAAGAGACGTGGTCCAAAGTCACGGGCAGGGTTGAGTGCAAAGCCAGTGAGCCATCCAGTACACATACCAATAGCAGTGATGACGCCGCCGATTGCGATGGGAGCAAGCCAAGATGGAGTCTTGTGGCGGGGATCGCTTACACCGAGGATGCCAATCACCAGGAACGCAGTGCTGACAAGTTCAATCATAAAGGCAGAGAAATTAGACACGTAGTCAGGAGGAAACGTAGCAAAGATGCCAGCAGTGGCCATTGGCCCAGAAGTCATGCGCACGCCTTCGTCCAAGTGTTGGATGGCAGGGAAGCTAACCAGCATCACCAAGGCTGCACCAAACATGCCACCCAGCAGCTGAGCCAGCAAGTAGCCAGGAAGCTTACGCCACGGGAACTTACGAAGCACACAGTTGGCCAACGTGATGGCTGGATTCAGATGGGCTCCTGAAACTGTGCTAGCAACATACACTCCCATTCCCAACCCAAGCCCAAACCCTAGATTGATTGTCAAATACGCAGAGCCCTTGGCGGCAGGATTCAGCACGCCCTGAGCTACTGCCCCATCACCAAACAGCACAAGAATCAACGTTCCCAGGAACTCCGCCATGTACTCGCGCCCAAAGTACAAGAACCCTGTATTCTCGGAAGTAAAGTCCTGCTTCTCGTCACTCTGGTGTACATCATTGACTCCCAGACGCAGCTCGCCATTGAAATCTCTTGAACTGGGCTTCTTGAAGGATCTATCTGTAATATTATTGGATGAACTCATTCTGATTCATCTATCACACCTTGTCTTCCTTTTATAGTTGAGCGTATCCGGTTATCTTGGCTCTTTTCGTGGATCTAACTTCTCAGCTGTGATCGTTGCTTCAACTCTCGTTAAGAGTTGGCTAGACCATTTAAAACAAATATCCTCTTTGAATAAAAATATCAGCCAGCCAATCATTCCCCGCGGCACGATCGACACCCCGACCCAACGTCTCAAAGGATATAGAAACACCTGAACTTAAAAATACTCGAAAGTCCTAAAATTAAATCGCAACCATAATAACCGACTAAACCGTACGAAACCAGAATCAAGCTTAACATTTATTTAGCCGTTGTATGAGGTCCCTGTTGGTTGAAAAAGCACTAGCGATTGGACCATTTTATCGTACCCATTAAACCCCACCATATACATAAATTAATCATGCACAAAAAAGAAAAATATAATTTATCCAATTAATTTTTAGCATGTTATAGAAGTATTTATCTCGGGCAAGAGCTGGTATATAGACATAATATTGGGAATCTTAAAGCTAATAAATATCAACTCATATAAATTTGTAGTAAATAAACTATCATTTACCCTTTTTATAGACGAGGGGATTTGTTTTATTAAGCTCGTCTATGATCTCAATCCTTGTATTTATATTGCAAAAGTAATTCATAACTTGAAGCTAACTTATATTGCGGACTCATACCAATAAAATATATTCAACAATATTTCACGCAATATAACTATGTATATTTATAGTCTAACCCAGAGATTATTAACTAGACAAACTCTAGCCATCTCACAGGATATTGATAGTATAGCTGAGCACTTGATCCCATAAAAATATGACAATTTTTACTTTTCTTGTAGAATCTTGTTTTGGAAGAGCTTTATTTAACGAAGATTTTAAAATAATTATAGCAATAAGTTGTTAGATTTAAAAGGATTAGATTCTTTACGATTTAATAAGGGTTGGAAATCAGGTGGTGTCATTTTATTTGGATTAGTTGTAGCTAGTTCTGTTTGAGGTTAGGAGCCATTGAATTATCAGAGCGGCAATAAGAGTATAAAGTCAATTATCAGCCATGTAACTAAATAGGTTTTATTAAAGCCTTTTAATCTGCATCCCTGATTCGCTGTTATGGTTTTGGCTCCGTTGACTTTGGTTGGATCAAGGTGCGCCACTTGTTTGGGGAAGTTTTTCAGTCGCACTTGCCGCCGATCTGCTGCGCGAATGCCGATCTCATGCGGCAAACTTCCCCTGAACCAGTTTACTTTTGATTGAATTCCAAATCTCGAATGAAAATTAAAATTGATATTAGCATTTAGTTAAGGCTTGAGGAATGAACCTTGAGCCCAAACGGAAGACCCGTTATTAGATTTGTCCCCAGCGGCACTAAATAGCTTATCAGATCTTACCCTGGGCCTGGAAAGGGCGTTTTGTCCATCACAACTGGCATGCCATGATTAGTTTAATAAATTCCGGTTACAAAGACGAGTTAAAAGGGCATCTTAAGCCAAGGCCCAACCTTTCTCAGCCGCAAGGCTCTCGAGATTTTATGCACAACCCTGGGTGGGAATTGAAGGCTCACTTCCAAAATCCAGGCTTTTGGGCAGAGAATACGGGCAAGTTCCTTAGGTCGAAGTTCCTAAGGTCGAAAGTGCAAAAATTAAAAATGGGACCCCAAAAAAATGCAAAAATCGAAACACTATGTAGGGTGCAAAAATCGAAAAGATCAAAGTGCAAAAATCAATTTTCTGGAGGTTAACATTGAAGCAGAAAAAATACAGTTTAAAATATAAAAATATATATTTCAAAATCTTACTAGACTAAAGAGACCCCAAGAAATTCATTTCTGCAATAAAAAATATATGCTAGATAATAGAAATATTATTAAATTAGCTGTTTCTAAAAAAAGCTTATTTTAGTTCCAAAAGCAAAATTAGACTAGAATTTATATGTAACTGTCTTTGATTGAATATAAAATATGAAACTACACAAAAAACTGCTTTTTAAACTATAGTTTTTTAAAAAAGGTTAATTTAATTTTCAGCTTATGTAAAGCTATAATAATACTTCAGTATAAGCAAAATAAAGTATTTTTCCTGCAAGATACAAGCATATGATTTTAGCTATTTTGGTTTATTAGTGATCTTATTTCAATGATAAAAGTTACAGAAGTCTATCATTAAAATAATATAAAGTACATTACTTTCTTATTAAAGCTATACTATACAATTTTATACAGTGGTTTTAAAAGCTATGGCGACAAGCAAAAACAATCCAGATTTAAACAAAATGAACTCAGATTTAAACGAAATGAACTCAGATTTAAATAAAATTAAAAATAAATGAATTTATATTGATTTACAATAGATTTGGGTTCATTTCAATCTCTCTTAAATCTGAGTTCATTTTGTTTAAATCTTAGTTCATTTTGTTTGTCACCATATATTTTAAAACTACTGTACTTAATAAAAGATATAGTCTTATATCTTATTTATAAGTCACAACATTCAAAGACATTAATAATATGCCACTTACATATCATAAAATGAAGACTTGAATATTTTTATGTTATAAAAACTGTACTTCCACCAAAATGATATATATAGTTCAAAGTGGTATATCAAAAAGAAACATTTTATACATCTTATTTTACTCTAATACTTATAGTAAAAATATATAGTAGAAGATAATTTAGGGTAATAATGGAGAGAGGATAATAGAAGATAATCAAGGGTAAGAATGAAAAGAGAATAGTAGAAGATAATTGAGGGTAATAATGGAGAAGAGAAGAAGATAATTGAGGATGAGAAAAGAAAATTAAAAGGAGAACAGAAGAAGAGAAGAACAAAAAAGAAAGGTTTTTCTACTTGGTATCAGATTTTATATGATCCACCCTCTTGACAACGCAGATATTTTTTAAAAGTTTTGAGGAGAAATGAGAGGTGGGAAAGGAGAAAATTCAAAAGAGAAACATTCAAAAAAACAAAGAGCTCATTTCACTTTGATTTCTGCACTTTGTTTTGTGCACTTCAATTCTGTCCCCTTAAATAACATAGGGAAACATAGTACAATAGTATATTAATTTAATATTTTTTAAATTTCCTCCAAAATACACCAATTTATTAATATTGCATTAAAATAAAAACCTACCAAAAAACTTCATTACTTTTTTATTTATTTAAATATCAGGTCTTAAAGAATCTATATAAGGAGTTTCAAAAGTTTTTAAAGTAGTTTTAAAAGCTATGGCAACAAGCAAAAATTCTTCAGATTTAAACAAAATGATTTCAGATTTAAATGAAATCCAACTCTCAGGTTAAAATATATACTCTGTTAACAGGGTTTATTGGCGTTAATGGGCAAAATGGGTCAACACAGCAACAAAAGGCTTACATGCAAAGCAAAACCATTCAAAATATAATCAGAAATACATTGATTCACAAACAAAATGGTGAGTTGAGTTTTGGTGTACATATGTTTACTATTTGAATCAGTGACAAAATACACCTGTCAGGAACCCTTTTCCTGACTCCTTTTTAAATGTGACGGAAGGGTCATTATTTATTAACTCAAAAACACAAAACAACAACATTTTCAACACTTGTGAGCCTTTCAGCTCTTCCCAGACCAAGGATCAAACCCAGGACTCTAATCAGGAAAAGAACGTTAAAAAAACCAGGCAATTCCTTTAAATTACCTATTTATTACCCACCAATTCAATCTGACTTCAAATTTGAAAACCATTTTGAAAGCAAAAAGGTTAATATTGAGAGTGATAACGTCACTTACCGCTCTGATTCTGATTGGCTGCTTGATGCCAATTGTGTGATTAATGACCTGCTCTCTCCATATATGAATCAGACTCCATATAGTAGGATATGCAATCAGCAGGCTTCATTCCGCTTAATTAGCTTTTACTTGCCAATATCTCTGTGGTTCCAGCTCTGCCATCAACTTGTTATGCCTATTATTAAGATACAATTTATTTCATACTTGAAACTGGTAAGTCTTACATGATAGACTCATGAAAATCTCCTCTATTATCCCAAATATCCACCCAAATATTTCAGCCTTATTATAAGGCTATATAAGTAACCTTTTCTTATTTACTTCAATTGTTCCAACAATAAAGATTATTACTCTTCTAGCTACTCCTCCATTTTGATAACACTCCTTTTCTGAAGCCATGAGGGGAATTCTTTTCCTATCTTGGTTTCTAGCCTACTTCTTGACCAAGGTGTACACCTTGGAAACCCCAACTCCAACAACCAACTGGTATAATTCCTCCCCAGATGACAACCACCAGAAGGAATCCCTTGCCAATGGATGGTTTAAATATCCTTCCGGACATTGGGGATGTAAATTCCATTATGGTTGCTTGTTTGCTTCCCCACCCACTGAACCTACTCTGGTTAGACCTTACGCTTCATTTTACCTCTTGACGTATTTGGTGGGCTACTATCTACTTGGGCAATTCAGTTCTATGTTTTGAAGATTTGCTTATCTAGGCCAACTTGGACATCTTGCGATGGTCATGGTTCCTATTGGATCGGTCATAGCAGGCTTGAATATAGGGGCCTTGGCCCATCAGCTGGGAAGTTTATTCCCCACAAAGTGGGGCCCTGACAACACCCAAGCAAGGTGTATCAAAACTCAATCCAAAAACAAAACACAATAGCAACTCACAATGTAAACAAAATCACTCACACAATGTGTGCAATGGATTGTAATCATGAATGATGCCAAGGTATCTAAAATAAGACACAAGATCTGAAACATAAATTTTAAAAATATTGTGTTGGGTGTTTGAATTTGGCAGTAAAATCTAGGAAAATGGGTGGATTTTTTTGAGTATTCTAAAAAGGGCGTTGTAAAACCAAAAACAACTAAGAAATAAAAAATCTATAATTGGGATATTGGGTGGGAAAAAATGTTAATTGAATATCCATAAACAGAAATAAGCAAAAATTAAAAAAGGGAGTAACTTAATTAAGTTTTATTTAATATTTTATTAAATTTTAAATGGAAGGAACACAACAACAAACTACCATTGCACCTGTTGTGCGCCGCAGTTGTGGTTGCCCCCGCGAGTCAAAGAATAGACTTAGTACAACACAAGTGCCTACTCAGGAGGGAGGCAGGAGAGGAGAGTTCCATAGTGACGCTGCACTGACACAGCCAGTTCAAAGAGCACAAGCTGCTAGGGTGCAGAGCATAAACCCTCAGGTCCCAAAGCTAACCCGGAAGCCAACCAAGGTCACCACTACCAAAATGGCTAGAAACAAGGAGGTAGTATTTACTTTGTATGTGTTTGACGTTGTGTACCGGCAAGATTTGATCCCGTCAGCCATGCTGGAGAAGGTGAAGCCTGTACTTGATACTAGCTATGAGCCCTACGTCAGTGATGGCAATCAGGAGGATGACAAGGAGCCCCAGTTCTACCAAACCAATGAGGGACAGCTAGTGCTCAAAAAGGTTGCAGCCTTCTAAAACAAGGTGCCCATGCCCTGTGTTGTGCCCAATCCTAATGAGTTGACCCCTACTGCCAAAAAGCCTGCCCAGAAGCGCATCCCCAACATCAAACACATCATCCTGATTAAGCTAATGTGGGAATTGGGTGACTACAAGGCGGCCGCGGCCATTGTTGGAGTGGATCCCAAGTACGCCAGCAAGACCTTCCATAAATTCATTAATACTGGTCTTTTCCTTGCTGCGGAGAAATCTTTGCGCGTGTCAACCATGCTCACCAAGGAGCACAAATGGGCAATCCGCCAGTGGATCACCTGGGACTGCCATCTTGAACTGGCAAATATACAGGCCATGGTCAAGTCTGCTTTTGGGATCAAGGCTTCAATTTCCTTTTACTACCATCTGGTGAAGGGAATGCAATTTTCCTGGAAAAACTCAGGGTATCCCCATACAATTAGAACAGCCCAGCCAATATCAAGACCCAGAAAAATTACGCTGAGGCGTACACTGCCCTCAAAGCCAAGGGGACAGTGAAATTCTATTAGATTGACAAATCAGCATTTGCTTCGTCAATGTGCAATGAGTATGGGTATGTCCCCAGAGGCTCCAATGACGGGGTGCCTTGGCGTGCTGCAGTCCGCGCCACAGCCTATTCAATGGTGGCTCTCCTCAGTCCAAAGAGGGTTGAGCTCTACCAAATGATACTAGGCTCCCACAATAGCCGGACCTTCCTATCATTTCTCCAATTTTTAGGAGCACCTGAGGCGCACAAGCCCAGGCTTCACCAACGTAATTGTGTTGGACAACGTTGGTCTCCACAAGGTGGCTGACATTCTTGAGGAATTCCCAATGATCAACACAAGCATTGCTGTGGGCCCCAGTGATTGGCCACGGCAAATTTGCGCCTTCTCTTTCTCCCCGCCTATTTGCCCTTCCTAAATCCCATTATGGAAGATTTTGGATGGCTCAAGCAAGTTGTCAAGTGAGGGACCCCAACTGGGACCAAGGACCTCTTTGATTTGCTGCAGGCCGGGATCCACACCCTCCCAGCTGAGACCTTGGCCAAATTCTATGGCCACACTGATTTGTTCATCCCTGCTTGCCTTACCAAACAGCCAATCAATTAAAGGCTTAGTGTGTCCAACTTTTTTTATATTCTCTAATTTATTATTCAATATTTATTAATTATCATTTTATATTTAGATGCTTCCACACCCGCAATCACATTCAGAAGATCCATCAATAGATGTAAGTAATGTATTTATTTTATTGTATATTATTTTATTATGCCATCTGAGGTAATCCCAAATGGTCAGTATTGGATTACAAAAAAATATTTAAATCACTTTGGTCAAATAAATGTAAAAATTAATTTAAAAAAATTGACATAAAATGTACAAGTTAGAATTTATTATATTAACATACTGTAAATTCAGAACCTGAATGTAAAAATGCGGGATTGTCAAATCCTTGGTCCAAATTTTGAATCACTTTTGCAGGATGGCCTTTTTTAATTAAATTGATTTTTGTGAGTATTTATTTGAATATTTAAAAATGCGGGAACTCATAGACACTTTGCAAAGTTCAAGTTGAACTGCATATTTCCAATGGATGAAATGAATTAACTGGAATCAGATTTGAAGCATTCAAATTCATCAGCCATTTTCATTAAGTTTACTATGTTTTTTGAAATTGCGGGATTGTCAAATCCAAGAACAAAATTTCAAATCACTTTTGAATGCCACTAGTAAACTCAGATATTAATTGGGGGAACTGGAATCCAAATCAAATGTACAGTAAGCACACTAGGAAACACCAACCCAAATCAAGAAGCTCCATCACAACTAAAATCAAACTAAAAATTTAATATCAATAACCATGTTTAGACATAAAAAGTGATTGATCTTTAAAATCATCCAAACCCAGAAAGTATACAATATTATTCACTTCAAATCACAGATATAGAAATTCTGTTACTATTCAAGGCTAACTCAAGAGAAAATAACTACTCACAACTCAACCAATAAATCCAAATAAATACATATTTAATCTAAAATATATTTTTTATTTTATTTCTATGGACTGTCAATCACATTCCCAACCCGCTCCTGCACCAGCCCGCAGGGCAGCCTGTCCACAAGGGCGTCCCAAAGGGTCCAAGAACAGACCCAGAACCCAACTTGAGGGAGTCATGCCGATATACAGGCCTCCCAAGGTGTCATTGCCAGCCAACCACCTTCCGCGTCCCAGGCCCAATCAACCAGCTTGAATCCCAGGCAGAAGCCACTCTCAAGGCCTGCCACAAAAGTCTCCTACACCAGGGTCACCGGGAACAGTGAGGTTACTTACACCTCCACTGTGTACCCAGTTGTCACTCAGCCCCGCACTCTTGACCCAAGGGTTACTACTTCCTGCCCCTGCGTCTTTGACACCACCTTCAAGCCATCAGCAGCCACTGTTGAGCCACCTGTGCCTGTGTCATATGCCACTATTGACGGCACCACTGCAAGCAAGTGTGATCCCACCTTCTATATGAAGGTCCCCATCCCCTGTGTCAAGCCTGGTAGCAGGATGCTGTGGTACCTGTCAAGGGCCAGCGTCGGTTGACAGATAGTGAGCGTGAAGCTCTCCTCAACTGCTTGAACGGGGGAACAGCAGTTTGGGATATTGCGTCCCAATTTGGTGTCACGGCCAGGTACATTGCCGACATCAACACCAAGTATGGCAATACCGGGCAAATTGCCGAATCCACCAAGGCAAAAAGAGAGCCAAAACTCCTTCAGCCCGTACACATCAACACAATCAAGCAGTGGGTAGCCAGGGATTGCCACCTGGACACGCTTGCTGTCCAATCAATGCTTGCCACAGAGTTTGGGCTTTCTGTTTCTAAAACCCTTGTTTACAAAACAATGGTTGATTTGGGCTTCTCTTGGAAGGTGCTTGGAGTTTCTCCGTACAACAGAAACAGTGAAAAGACCATCAAGGATTGACACATTTATGCTGAGACGTATCTGGCACTAAAGGAGACTGACAACGTACAGTTCTTCTATATTGAAAAATCATTGTTTTCCTCCTCACTCAAGTCTAGGCATGGGTGGGTCAAGAAGGGGTCCAAGGATGGCGTAGCCCATCATGCAGCTGTCTGTTCCCAGACCTATTCCATGGTTGCGCTTCTTTGGTCCTCGCGGGTTGGACCAATACCAAATGATCAAGGGTTCTCACAATAGCAGGACTTTTCTTGATTTTCTCTGAGTTGTCAAGGAGTACCTTTGGATAAATTATAGCAGCACAACCAACGTTGTTGTGCTTGATAATGTTGGGCTCCACAAAGTGGATCTGGTTGTGTCTGAGTTCCCCCCTATTGACAAGAATAGCCACTCCTCCAGCCACTGCCTTGCTGATTGTCCAATGAGACTTCTCTTCCTCCCGTCATATACCCCATTCCTGAATCCAATCAAGGAGGTGTTTGGTAGGATCAAGAATAAGGTGAAACAAGGCCTTCTGCAGGACATCAAGGACCTATTCAATATTCTTGAGGTCAGCCAATTTGCAATGCCACCCGATGTGGTGGCGGCTTTTTACAAGCACTCAGAATCCTTCCTCCCCAAAGCCCTGGCCTCTGAGCCAATCAGATAAATGAGCGCTCTGGGTTTTATTTGTTTTTATTTTTATTTATTTTGTTTTTATTAGGACTCAAAAATTATTATTTATATATAATAATTTGACGTGTGATTGTATTATAGATATATAAGAATACATAGAAAAGGTAAGTAAAATTAACTATACTAGGTATGAAGAATATATTTTTATTATAATGCACTAAATATTGTATTGACTGTTGCGCTAACAAATGAATAAATTAAAAAAGATAGAAATAGAATTTTTTATTTAAATAATTGTTAATTGTTGATAGTACTTTAGCTTTTCTAAGCCACAAATTGGACCTTGCGTGTCATCATATGATCCTTGTTATTTCTGTGCCACTATAGCCACACAACACGGCAACCAATGATTTTTATGTATTCCTTACTAATTTGTACTTAGGACGCAGTTCAAGTATATTAAATATGTTTATCAAATCATATTGCAAGGGAAAGGTAATTTGAGTTGTAAACAATCATTTGTTTAGAACAATAGTGGAGCGGGCCGCATGATGAGGATAAATTTGATTCTCCATGTTTATCTTTGTGATAAATGGACCCGTACTCAACGGCAACTGTGGTAAGTTTGACTCCCTTAAAATCAACTCCCTGGTACTTGACTCCCTTGAAATTGACTCCCTTGAACTTGAAACTATAGTAAAGTGAGAATTCAGCTTTTGCCCTGATTGACTCCCTGGTACTCGACACTTTTTTAATTAACAGATCTTGATGTACTGAAAACTTTTAATATAAAAATTAAGCTATACAGGTATGGTATACTAAAGTGACCCCAGAGAGCTCAAAAATGCAATAAAAACAGTACCATATTAATAAAAATAAGGAGAAATAAGCAATTATTTCTCATTTTACTATGTAATTTACACTCTTCATTATAAAAATATTTTTTATTACCATAAAAATTAAAATTACAATGAGACAAAAATAAACAAAACACAAGAAATAAATTTATGCAAAATAAGAAATATTAATATTTATTTGATATAGTTCATATAAGCACAACTGTGAATATCATATGTTTTATTTGGAAATTAACAAAAATTAAGATATTTCACTTACTTCCAACTATAAATATTCATCTCAAACTTACCATGTATACATAGAACAATTACTGCTATCTAATTAACTTAAAAAAAACTTAAATTTAAAACTAAAAACTAGATGATCAAAGCTAATAAATAAAAATTAAAGTTAAAAAGGTAAAAGTTAAAAGTAAAAATCATATAACTGAGCAAGCAAACAAGTTTATTCCTCATCCTTATTTCCCTGTTTCATCTTGGCCCCTTCCAGGAGGGCAGTGGCAATAAGCTCAAGCTTCTGCTTAAGCTCAGAGACCTTGTATTTGTGCTTGGCCGCACCCTGGATGGCCTTGGTGAATAGGGTGGAACAGGTTGTTGGCTTGTTGGGGGGACGCGGTTGGAGAAAACACGCAGCTTGGAGATGGTTTTCTCCTGCTTGTGCTGCAAGAGGGAAAAGAACTTATTGAATTTGGGGTGGAGCCCAAAGTTGGCCTTGAGGTGTTTGTGGTAAGCCTCTAGCGCTGAGGTGGTCTTGAGATCACCATTCACTGCCGCCTGGTACACATTCCAGCTGGCCTTGGCACGGGCCTTGCCTTGCCTCTGCGTGGCAACCTTCCCAATCCAATGGGGCTTGAGTACTCAAGGAAAGACTTGAACTCCAAGTGCTTCACTATGTAGGGATCCTTTTAGAGCACCTCAAACCCCATTGCAGTGTGCTCTGGCTTTAAAAAAGCCAAGGCACTAAATTGTGCCAGCCCAAATCTGCAGGTGTCCAAAGTATCCCTCTGGCTCAACCTACTAAGCTCCGTGTGGGCCTGCACGTTACAAGCAACTGCTTGGCAGAAGTGGAAGTGGCACCCCTGCACCTCCCCGCTAAACAGCTGCTCAAATGCATTGAACTGAGCAGGCTCAAAGTCCATAATGCATACACGAGGCCCAAGAGCCCTTAGCCTCACCTTTTCCTCTGAGTCCAGGGTGGCCTGGTCCTTGTCAGAGGCAGGTGGGTTGGCGCGGGTGTGGGGGGGAGTCTTCTTGGATTCATCATCATCAGCAGGAGGAAGGAGGGCAAGTTCTTGGCAGAGGATGGAGAACACGTGGGTATAAATGGCCTCAGTGGCCCCAGGAAGAAGGAAGAACACAAGTGGAATCACCCAGATGTCAATCTGGGCATGAACCATCCAGAGCTGCTTGAACATCTGGGGGCAAGTGGCGAAGGTACCATCAACTAGCAGGTTGACGCCCTTTTCAACTCCATCAGGTTCTGCTGAGTTGAGTAGCAGATTATACGGTCCTTGGCTGCAGGCCCGTCATCATGAAGCAGGAAGCGCTCCCCACTAGGAAGCTGCTTAAGCTCATGAGTGAGCGTGAGCTCAGAGAGGACGTCAGAAGCCTTGGGGGGAGGGGGATTTTCAGTAATACACTTATTGCTGATGAATTTGACCAACTGCTCCTGTTTTGGTACCAACTTGAGATTGTTAGGTTTGAGATGCTGGAGGGTCTTGATGGCCAGATCAGAAGTGCAGAGGTTGGCGGTGGTGGGAATGACCTGAACAAGGTACCATTTAAGCATGCAAGTGATTAGATGATTGGGGGGCTCAAAAGTGTGCTCCCCCTTCTCCAATGTTACTTGCTCCCAGCCCTTGGTGTGCAACCGGGCCCCGCAAGTGTTATCCTTGCAGACAAAGTGCTTGCTTTTGGTCTGCCGTTTTTGGTTGTTGCAATTAAAGATATAATTGTCGGCAACATAACCAGGGCTGCCCTTTACAGAAATGATTGGAAAGTACCAGGGAAAGCGCTTAGGAACTTTGAACTCTCTGTCCACATTGCAAATGTTGTGGATGACCAGTGGATCCCAAGCCACATGACCAGAGGCTTTAAACTTCTTGGAGTAAACCTCCGGCTCATCTTGGGGATCAGATGAAGAAGGAGGGGAAGAGCCATTGGGAGGGGGAGGGGAAGGATTCTTTGAGGCCTGCTTGGATGCCTCCTTTTTCTTACCAGAAGAAGAGGTGGGCTCCTTGGCAGCCTTTGCCTTCTTGGTCTGGCGCTCCTTGGTAGGCTTGAGTCGGCCTATGAGTGATAAAATGAGTGGTTGGTAAGATCACCATCTGATTTATTGGGGGAGAAATTTTGGGTGGAAGGTGAAGGGGATGTAGAAGATGAGGGTGGAGGGGGAGGAGTGGGAGGAGATGGGGTTGGAGGTGATGGGGTTAGAGACTTTGCCTTTTCAGGCTTCTTGGCACACTTGGGGGTGGAGGCAGTTTCTTTGGAGCCTTTGGAGCCTTGGCGCTTAGGCTGCTGGCTGTTCTTGCTTGATTTTGTCTAAAGAAAAGTTTATCATTGTAAATAAAATGATTGAGAAGATATTGCAAACACAAAGAGGTAAAGCAAAGCAAAAGTTGAATGAAAAGTATGAAAATGAGATTTTATTTATAAAAAACATAAAAAAGTAAATAGAAGCAAAATAGAAACTCAAAGTGAAGATCTAAAGGTTAAAACATAGAAAGTAAGTGATTTTGTGATGAAGCATCAAAGATGTTAGGTTCAGCATAACATCTTAGTATTAAATCAATGTAAAAGTTTAATTGAAAATCAAAAAAAATATATGAAAATTATATGGAGAGCAGCAGAAAAAGTAGTAGAGTATAATAGAAAATTATTATTATTATGTGGAATTTTTTTATTGAGAGTTGAAAATTCAAAACATAGTAAAGTGTCAAGTTTGGCACTGTCAAATAGCCGGAAAAAGCTGAATTCTCACTGTCAAGTATGCCGGAGTTGAGCAGAAACATCAAATTTACTATGTTTTTTACATATAAACCTTGCTTAAATTTAAACTGGGTTCAAAAGTTAACCCAAAAGCAAGGCAGTTTTGTATGCTCAAAAATAAAAAAATACAACATAAGTTAAAAAAGTAAATGAGTGGAAATGTGTTTATTAGTAATAAGGGTATGCCGTGAGGAGCTGGGAGTGAATTATTTACCATAGTGTTGGTTAAAACGTTAAGAAGCTCTCTGTACTAATCCCCAAGTTAAAGTGTCAAGTGGGTGAGTGTTGAGTGGCGCTCATAGTACGTCACATATTAATTTAGCCTTAATTCTGAGCCTTTGATTAGTTAAATCCAAAACTGATCAGGTGTCAAGTGGATAGAGTCAAACAAAGAAAGTGTCAAGTTTCAGTTTTTTATAAATTACATATGAAATCTCTTAATAAATTGGGCTTAATTTATGAGGCACTACTTAATCCAAAAACCCGGGAATGACATAATGTAAAATAAGTGGGGTACTTGATTAATGTATATACCACCAAATCCAGTATAGTGGTGCTTGGGAGCCTAATCAACAACTATGGACACTAATAATAAAAATATTATAGTAAATAACAATTTTTATATAAGCGCATAAGTACTTTATTAATAAAATATTGATTTGGCTTAAAAAGTGTCAAACTGGTCACTTTTGGGTTTAGAGTGTCAAAAACAATTTTTTTCATTTCTATTAGTAAATTTACTTATAAATTGCCCCTTAAATTGGTATTTTAGCTAACTGAATTATTAAACAGAGTTGAGTTCAAGCAAATCCAACCCTGGTTTTTGGTTTCAAACCCCTAAATTACTAGTAAAAATTAGCTTAAAATTGGTTAAGCCAAAAATACTAATAGATGCACATATGCGGCACTCGACTCCCTGGTACTCGACACTTTGTTGAGTACCAGGGAGTCAAGCTTAAGGGAATTGAACTTACCACAGTTGCCTACTTGACAAGTAGTATATAAAAACATTTTAATTCTTTTTTTTATTTGACGTATTGGCAACTATAACTAAAGTCTTTTAATATACTTAGTTATATTAATGATTATGATTTACATAGTAAAATTTAAAATAAAATTAAAATATTAAAATTAAAATATTAATTATAAATCTTAAAAGTTAAATATTAAAGGTTAAATATTCAAAATATACCAATTTTTTATTTAATTGTGATTCATTCAATATTAAAATATTAAATATTTTTAATAGTAAAATATTTTAATATTAAAATTTTAATATTTAAAATAAATAAAATAAAATAAAATAAAAATTTTAAGTTGCAAGGGAAAATGATTTATTGGGGGAATGTGAATTGCAAGGGGAATGTGTTTATTCCAGGGAATTATACCACAAAATTAAAATTTCAGCTAATGCATCTAATTGGGACCACATAATCTTCTGTATGTGGTGGATGACTCTGGCACCAATTGCTAGAGGGGTGGCGCTCAACACCCTGGTGGTGGCCGACCGTCTTATAAAAGGCAAACAGGTGAGGGAATCCACTAGCAGGTTTTTTTGGGGGGGGGGGGGCACGTAGTACCTGTATAGAGTTGTCAATGCAAATGAATCATAGAGGACGTGCTCAACTGTCCTGTATCCCAGTGGTGTTTTCTGTCTGTTGAGGGCTACACGGCATATGTCAATCTGTATAGGCACATCTTCTAATTTTTTCACGTTGGCTTTCAGTATGCAATGGAGCAGGATTCCCAGGTACACTGCGACGTGGATCCTTTGCAAGGTTATTTCTCCGAGAACATGCACAGTTTTTTGAACGTTTGTACTAACCTATTGATATAGGATGTTTGGTTGAACTTGAAGAGGGTTCCAGGGGGCGCCTGACTTGTATCAGCCCCCCAGGCCTCGGTGAACGATATCAATAAAGGCTTAAGATTATTCACAAGGACTGCATCCCCAACTTTGTTTGATAGAGCTTTAAAAATTTCATCAAATATTGCAGATTTTAAATATTCATTTCCAATTTGAAAGTCAGTTTTTATTAAATTTTTTTTGTATTCATTGATATTTGTGAAGGGGAACCTTTGAACGCTTTCATAAATGTATTCATCAAAGTTCAGTTTTATATCCCTGTGAATTTCATTCATTTCTTTGATTTTGATTGTTGATCCTAGTTTGTATGCTTCCCTTATCCATGGCGAGCACCCCACGGGTGGTTGATATTCCCTATCTTGAGCTTCACTATTAAAAAACATATTCATATTCTGCTGAACTATTTTATTTATTTGATTTTTATTTATTTGTTTTATAGGGGGCATCAGTGACTGGTAGCCCCCATAAAACCAACTCGGAATAAAAGCTGCCACTTCTGCGACCTCATCCCCATCCCTGGTGATGACTAAAATAAATATAAGTTAAACATAAAAAACTTACTGATTGTTTCCCCTGTGGCCCCCTCAGCCACAGGCGCCATATCAGCAAACTTCATGAGCGTTGGATGCTGTTCATTAATTTTCTTAGGCTTAATTTTTCTTATTCTTCTTGCAACTTGTGCTTCCTCTTGATTTTCATTTGATAAAGCTTCAGTATTTCTTGATGCACTTCTGCTTCTTGCTTGTGTTTCATTTTCATCTGTTTCCATTTGGTCGGTTTCCTCTTTGTTGGTGTTAATTTCCTTCTGAATTTCTGTTCCTTCAATTAGTTTTATCTTCTTATTGTTTTCTTTGGCCCCCTGCCAGAACTCCCACAAATTGTAGGCTGTGTTGTTGAATTCAAGACTTGATAAAATAGTTCCCTGTAGATTAAGTAATTTTTCTTTATTTTTTTCATCTATAATATTTCCCAACTTATCCAGGGCATCTTCTTTTGACTATATCAGTGGCTGGCCCTTGTTACCCAGCTTCCCTGTCACTATTTCCCTGATATTTCTTTCTATCTCGACAACCTTTTGAAGGTGTGCTTCTAATTTGTTGATTAAGTTATAGATTGTTGACATATTGTTTGAATTCCATCAAAAAACTGGTTTTTATAGTACTATATTCAGCACATACATATTTTTCACCATTGTTAATAAATTAAAGACAATAAAGATAAATATTACATTAAAATATTGCAATTAGACGTCAACTCTTGATATTTTGATATTATGTGCATAACTCAATGCATTTTTTTAATAAAATCCATTGTAAACTTGGCCTTTTCCATTATAATTTAATGAAATGGATTGTGTTTATATTAGGGCCATTAACACTTAGTACAGATATTGAAAATTAGTGCATTTTATAGCCTGTATATTTACCTATTGATAATAATTCTATAAACTTTTCAGACAGATTTTACAAGGTAATAATAATGTAATGTGTTAATAGATTACTGTTTACTGTCATTAATTGGCTGATTTTCTTTGCTGTGGCAATTGTGAATTTTCTTATATTTCTGAACTAGTATCCAATTGGTTGGCTTCACATTCAATTACTCAGGCAATAGGAAAAAAAGCCGCCACCCCAAGACTGGACGTGGTCTGGGTGGCAGCTTGTTTTCCTATTGCCTGTGCAATTGGATGTGAAGCCAACTAATTGGATACTAGTTCAGAAATATAAGAAAATGCACAATTGCCACAGCAAAGAAAATCAGTCAATTAATGACAGTAAACAGTAATCTATTAACACATTACATTATTATTACCTTGTAAAATCTGTCTGAAAAGTTTATAGAATTATTATCAATAGGTAAATATACAGGCTATAAAATGCACTAATTTTCAATATCTGTACTAAGCGTTAATGGCCCTAATATAAACACAGTACATTTCATTAAATTATAATGGAAAAGGCCAAGTTTACAATGGATTTTATTAAAAAAATGCATTGAGTTATGCACATAATATCAAAATATCAAGAGTTGACGTCTAATTGCAATATTTTAATGTAATATTTATCTTTATTGTCTTTAATTTATTAACAATGATGAAAATATCCATGGAAATAATTATATGTTACCACATCAATTTACAAGATTTGTTACATATGGGGAATGCTAACAATGTAAAAAGAAAATATTATTAAGTATGAATTGAAAGAGAGATATCAATTTTAATAAGTTGTCACAAAGAAAATATTTATTCATTAATCAAAGGACAGGAAGGGGAGGGAATGGGCAGAATGGATGTTGCCTTCATCTGCACCTGTGAAAGGGGCAGCATCAGACTTAGTGGGGAGGGAATTGGTAGTGGCTTGGAATCAGGGTTGGAAGGCAAGTAACTTGATGGGGGGTTGGGGAGTCAGGGTTTGTTGACTGGGAAGGGGCAGCAAGAGCGGTTTGCTTCAATTGCTTGAATTCTTCTTCCGTCACATGTACTGGCTTGACAAAACAGATGGACTGGCGTGGGGGGAGACGGGGGTCCTTTCTGGACTTATCACTATCACTTGCATAGAAGATGATGAGATCAAATAAGTCCTGGACAGACGCGGAAAGGAAAGGCTCATACCCCTTATCAATTTGGGTGCATAGTTTGTTGTAGGTGGCAGGCTTTAAGCGCCTGAGGGCGGAACCAAAATTGTAAAGACATACATCTGCAAGATGCATGTTGGCGTAGTTGATGGGGTAGGACCAGCAGGTATGCCCCACAGCCCTGATTTCTTGGGTAGCCCATTCCCGCTGCTCCATCTCTGCACTCAGTACAACTGTGTGCACAGTGTTTTGTGTGGACCACTCCTCCAGAATGGCCTTGAGCTCTGTCTGGTAGGCATATCCATCTGCGGTGTTCAAAATTGCTGAGTAATAATTGACGCCCAATGGGGAAACTGCCAATAAAACCCCAACAAAACGATACAAGATTGGGCCGTGCTTGTACACGTCAGATTGGATGCCCTTCTCTCCAAAGTCTTGGATACTGGTCAAGATCTTGGTGTATGATAGGAAAATGATGTCATTACGGGCCCTCATTGCCCTTTCTTTGATAAAATTAATAATTGTTGAATCGTAGGGGTTGATATCCACCAAAATGGGGCCACTGAGAACTTGATTGGACAAGATTCTAGCAGCAACCACCACTCTGTGCATCCATGAATTCACCGTTCTTTTGTTGGTGAAGATGCCGTGGAGTCCCAACTGGAGACGTACCTGGACCAGGGGCATCCACAGGTCACGTTTCATAATGATCATCATAAGGGGATGGGCTGTGTCACCTTTGGTTGAGGTACGGGCACCAGTTGGGGTCTTCTTGGTGGGGGGCACAGTTGGCGTGAGCCTGCAGGGTTGCAGCTACAGTTGACTTTGCAAAACCCATTGCGGCTGCCATTTCCCCAAGGGACATAAGCTTGCCTTGGTTTTTGACCATTTTGAGAACAATCTCTGGGGTGATCAATTTTCTTCTGCGTCTTGCAGGCTGATTGGCTGGGGGAGGGATATGTCCATCTTGTGAACTGGTCAATGCCATCTGATTGGCTGTTTTGGGGCTCTGGGCTCTCTGGGTGACCCCATGGCTAAAATGGCTGGTTCCAGATGCCATTGCTGATAAGGGATTTGGGTTGGCAGCTGCCTGTGCATGGTGAGCAAACAGGGCCATGCTGGAAGACTCATGAGAAAGAACACACTCCTGGGTAGTGCTTGGGGAGGGGCCTGCAGGTTGGGAGTGACCATAGACAGAGGCTTTGCTGTTAGAAGACCCAGTGTAGCCCTGCACAATTTTGTCAAGGCCAGGGAACAGCTCTTTTATTTGGTTATTATTAAAATAAGGCATAATAAATTTATAAAAAATAAAACTCAAAAAGAGAAGTGTGCATTTTAGTCAATTTTATTGCTAAGTGTGTTAAGTTGGTGAATACTACAATCTAAATTTTAGCCATCCTAAATTGGAATAGGGTGATTTTTGGGAATGCTTGTGATTCCTAAAAGAATTTGTATAAATTCACTCTAGATCCTTTGACATCCTTTTTAAGATGCTCATAAATTATATTTATTTCAAATTCACCTCATTTTTGATATGAAATTTGGATCTTGGATTTGACAATCCCGCAATTTCAGATTTGTTAAGTTATACATGATGCCTATGATTTGTTTGAAATACAGGAAATCTTTAATTGTACATTAGAATCTCACATTTCTGATTCATATATCCCGAATTTGTTTGCTGTATTTTGTCTTTTGTTAGTTGAATTAGTGGCAGTAGGGATTTAAAAACAAAAAAAACAAATAAATCAAAAAGAGTCAATTTAAATGGTTGATTTTATTAAATGTTTTAGTTTTCATTCAGCTGAGTTGCCCACAAATGTGATTTGAAATTTGGACCAAGGATTTGACAATCCTGCATTTCTATCATTATATTCTGAATTTATAGTATATAGAAGTATTTAGTTGTGGTATCTCAGTTGGTGGACTTGGCTTGATACATCTTGGCAATGGGTCTTGGGCAGGGCAAGTCGCAGATAGTCTCTTTTGACTTGAAACCTTGTCAAGGAGTTGACTCTGCAGTTTTGACACACCAAAATATTATTACAGAATTTTTTAAATTGAACGTAAAATTTTAATAAAATGATGGTTGGTTAGGATTAAATACCTCAATATTTTTATATTTTAGTGTGCAAAAAACAAGGGTTATGCTTTGTTGATATTACATTATGCTTGCTACTACTTGCCCGATTTTTGTTGTATATTTAATTTTTCAAGTTATAATCGCTAGAAGTTCAAACTTCTTATAGTGAACTTTGATTTTCAAGTCTTTGGATTGTTGCGATGCTGAACATTGTGATAGAAAAGTTGAAACGGGTCTTGGCTGGATATCGTTTTATTTTAATCTTGGTTTTTTGAATTTGATTATTTCGTGTGAATGCTGGGTTGAATTTAGATTAAACTAATGTGGGTCAGTTTAACTGCGGATTAATTAGAATTAAAATAGATTTTTTAAACAATGCTCAAAAGAATAGTATGTTATATTTTGGTTGAGACGATTCAGTCTTGTGATTTTAATTTGCAATTCCAATTTAGGTTTTGAGAGATATTTACAAAGTTTGAGTGTTTTATATGCTTTGTGATGTTGTCTTGAAGTGTCGATCGTGCCGAGGGATATGATGACTTATATTTTTTCAAATTAAAAATATTTATTTACGTAAAGTCTACATAAGTCCATAAAAAGATAGTTGAAGCGGCGATCGAAGCTGAGATGTTAGATCCGCGAGAAGAGCCAATGTGTCCTGGCTAGCGAAGGTATAAAGGCAAGAGAAGAAGCGATGAAAGAATCAAAATGAATACAGCCAATAATTTTCTAATCAAAGCCTTCAAGAAGCCCATTCCAAAAGAATTTAATGGCGAGTTGCGCTTGGATGTCAATAATGCAAACCAGAGTAACGAGAGCCAAAACTTAACCTTTCTGAATGCAGGGTTCTGGTATTTCCGACGCGAGTACATGGCGGAGTTCCTGGGAACGTTGATTCTTGTGCTGTTTGGTGATGGGGCAGTAGCTCAGGGCGTGCTGAATCCTGCCGCCAAGGGCTCTGCGTATTTGACAATCAATCTAGGGTTTGGGCTTGGGTTGGGAATGGGAGTGTATGTTGCTAGCACAGTTTCAGGAGCCCATCTGAATCCAGCCATCACGTTGGCCAACTGTGTGCTTCGTAAGTTCCCGTGGCGTAAGCTTCCTGGCTACTTGCTGGCTCAGCTGCTGGGTGGCATGTTTGGTGCAGCCTTGGTGATGCTGGTTAGCTTCCCTGCCATCCAACACTTGGACGAAGGCGTGCGCATGACTTCTGGGCCAATGGCCACTGCTGGCATCTTTGCTACGTTTCCTCCTGACTACGTGTCTAATTTCTCTGCCTTTATGATTGAACTTGTCAGCACTGCGTTCCTGGTGATTGGCATCCTCGGTGTAAGCGATCCCCGCCACAAGACTCCATCTTGGCTTGCTCCCATCGCAATCGGCGGCGTCATCACTGCTATTGGTATGTGTACTGGATGGCTCACTGGCTTTGCACTCAACCCTGCCCGTGACTTTGGACCACGTCTCTTTACTGCCATGGCTGGCTGGGGTACTGAACCCTTTACTTCCCATGGATACTATTTCATTATCCCCATCATTGCTCCCATTCTTGGGGCCTTGGCAGGTCTTGCCACATATGACTTTTTAGTTGCTCCTCCTGCCGAACAGATGGAGACCCCTGACTATAGCTAAATTTAACTCTAATTTAATAATAAATTAATATATATAAATTAACTCTTTTTTAAGAATACCTCATGTACTTTTTAAAAGCCAAATAGTCGCGCATTAGCTGCGTATAATTCCAAGATCAGAGAACATGTCCCAACACAGTAAAAGCAATTTACTTCTTGAACTCCAAAGGGTATTATTTAAAAGTGAGCTACTGCGTATTAAACAGTGTTGTACAGAGCCATGTTGCATACAGGAAATAGGAGCAAAACGCTATCCAGCAGCTGCCAGAAATAACTCATTCCCCAAGTCAACTTACTATATGTCAGCAGTCAGATTTAAAAACACTCTAATGCTGACAGTATTGAAAAGTCAGAATAAATTTTTACTCATACAGACTACTAAATGTCGACACTTTTTTAATAAGCAAAAACCTGTTTTTTATCCATTTTATTTAATAAAAAATAAGCTTCAAAATACTTTTTAGAGTAATGTGACTACATAGATTTTAAAAAGGCTATAAAAATGATACACACCAACTAAGAAAATAATAAAAATACACTTTAGTTTATTTTACTATGAGTTTAGCTATCTTTACTATAAAATATTTTTCCCACTTATAAAGATAAAATAAATCCAATATACAAAAAGGTACTACATAAAATTTCACGCATTATAAGGAAATATAACAATCAGAAATAGTAATATAAAGTTTTTTATATTGAAAACTACAAAAAACATATAATTTACTAGTAAAATACCAATATAGGCCATGTAATACAGTCTAAGGCATCAAACTATCAATAAAAAACTAATGATTTTATAAAAACAGTATCATAAATTATTAATGAGTTATTTAGAATAACTTTTTAATTAAAGTATTATACTGAACATATAAGAACTATATACAAAATTAGGCAATACACAATAAATTTAATTAAAAGCTAGACTGTGACCACCTGGTTGCCATTAAGAACTGTGGCAATCTTCTTGATGTATTCCCCAATCTCTGAAAGCTTATATTTGGCCTTGACACTGTCCTTGATCTTCTCTTGATATTGTTTCTCTTTGGTGGTTCTCAATATCTCTGATGGATGCAACAGTCTTCCCCTGTTGGACTTTGAGGTGCTCATAGAAGGTGTTGTATCTGGGCTTGATTCCAAAGGAGAACTTTATATGCTTATGCCAGCCCTCCAAAGATGAAGTAGTTTTCATCTCATCCTTAAGAACTGCCTGGTAGCAGTTCCAGTTGGCTTTGGCTCTGGGCTTAGTGACCTTACGTCCAGTCCACTGTGGTACATATTATTCAATGAAAGGGTAGAAGGCATCCTCATGTTTCTTGGAATATGGATCCTGGCATAGGAGGTCAAAGGCTTGTCCAGTATGCTCTCGCTTTACAAAGGCTAGTGCTATAAACTGCTGAATTAAGAACTTACATTTTACTGATGTATTTAGATGGTGAAACTTGCTGATCTCAGGTAGACCCTTTAGTTGCCTGTTGACAGCCTGTCAATAATGGAAAAAAAAACACCCCTGGACCTCTCCATCAAAGGTATTTACAAAAGCGTTATACTGGGAAGTTTCATAGTCCATGATTATAGTTGAGGGGCCAAGTGCTTTATCATAAGCTTCTTGTTCTACAGCAAGGGTGGCTTCATCCTTTTCATCATCATCTGGATTGGCTCTAGTGTTATGGCCAGTGGACTCTTTTTATTACTGGATAGGGCTTTGATGCTCTCCTGAAGGATTTTAAAGGCCCTTGCGTAGATCTCTTCTGTTGCCTCAGGAAGCAGAAATTAGTCAGACGGGAGAGCCTTGCTTTCAATTTTGGAATGTATAGCCCATGATTGGTAAAAAAGCAAGGGCATACAGTGAAGGCCCCTCATGTAACCAGGCTTCAGAATCTCTTAGCTGCTTCAAGTTCTGCTGTGTAGCATAGCATATAGCTCTTGATTCTTCTGTAGGCCCATCATCTTGTAGCAGGAATACCTTGTCTCCATTAAGCATCCTTAACTCCTCCATCAAAACTAACTCTCCTTTTCAGGAATGTCATTATTCCTCTTCTAAAACTCAAGGTTTGGAAAAGGGTTTGAACCCTGGCCAAGATGGACTGCAGGCCTCATACCTGAGGACCAGGGGGCTACCTGCCTGCGTCCTTTTAGGATTGAATCCTCCCATATTTGATCTGCAGATTCCTTTGAAAATGAAGACCCAAGTGCAAATTTACCAATGATGGTACTTACCAAAAATTACAACTAATTTCTTAATGAAGGTAAATTGTCCCTATCATTGGCCTGATGAGCCTAATGTCTGCCTTTGTAGTTAATCAGAAACCTGTCCCTGAGGTAGGCGCTAACCATCAAGCCACCCCCATAAAGCCACTCTAGAACAGAATAGTTGCACAGCCCTTCTAAAGGATCCAGCCAATGATACCTGTCCTGCACCTATGCCATTTTTGCTGCCCTCAACCCCAGGCAACCCTCCCGCCCAATTTCTCATTACTCAACAATTTGAATCCTGACCATTAGAATTAAGGTCTGTTGGTGGGGTACTATATGAACCTCTAGAGTCTGCGCCAAACTTGGTTGCCATTTTGAATTAAAGGTTGAGATATTGGAATTCCCAAATATTGACATATTTTATTTTAGTTATCTGTCATGAATGAGATTTCAATACTTGTATTGAAAAACAAGGAATCAAATCCCAGCCCCCAGAAAATGCCTTGTAATAACCAAGATAGATGGGCCCCACCAGTCTTCCAGTTGAGCCAAATCCTGGGCTGCAGGAGAAACCTTGCCCCAATTAGGAGGGACAGGAACCTGCCAATCTGCCAGTAGCCAATACTGAAAGTTTAATAACTGCATTGAAAACCCTGGAATCAAACCCTGACCCTCTGAAGACAAATTGAGTCACCTGGGATGAACAGGGACCCACCAACCTGTTGAGTCACAGACTTGAGTTGATTAATTACTCTGTGACCCACCAGCTTGTTAAGGGAGTTTCTCAAATAGTCACCAGATTGCCACCAACCTTGTGCCACTGAGGACCCAGACCTACACAGAGGTTGTAGTTTGCCTAAAGGGTGTTAAGATAAGGCCTACTGCTAGACCTGCTAATGAGCACCAGCTGCTGCCAGTCTCAAGTCCAGAATGGACAATGCAATTGGCTGGCTCAAGTGATATAGTGAACAGCAGCAGCAGAACAAAAAATTGTCACTTCTGTTCACCAGAGCAAGCCCAACCAGGATCCACTGCCCTTGAAACCCTAAGCCAAGATCCTTGCCCTGCCAGCAAATTGTCTGCAGGCCTGAAGTCTGCAAAAATTGAAGAAGCAAAATCACATGGTATATGAACCCTGGCAGTATGGGGATAATAATATTGTCATTTTCAATAATAAAGATTTATGAAACTTTGGTTCAAGAAAATCCTACCTTATTTAGCTTTAGTGATCTTTCATCTCAACTCTGGTCAAGTAAACACCCAGGTGACCACCTACTCTAGAGACCAACCTACTAACCCATTACTGGCACTATATTTTCCCCCTGAAACACCCTTTGGACCAGTGCATTTTACCAAATAACCTCCAAACCATGCCTACTCCAAGTTCAACTTGGAGGACATGCTTATTTCTAACCCCCTGGAAAAGAATAGAGAGGCCAAAACTATAGGTCACAAAAGAAAGTGGTACATGAGGCTGCCAAGATTGTTCAAAGACAAGTACAATTATCTGCTTGCCTACTTTGTCCCCATGACTCCACCCTTAACCCCGCAACCTGACTGCCCAATGGAACTTACCACCACCGTTGAGACCACGTCAACCCAGCTTTTTTAGTACTCTATATTACTTTGACAGGTTTGGTGGACTCTATGGTGCCCAACTCTGGGCCCTGGTCTTTACTCAGGTGGTCCTTATCTTACATTATCAAGTTAGCACTCATCCTATGGTGGACATTACCCACTGGCCCAGCGGTACCCTGTCCTGAGTCACCTGATGCCTCTATCTATGCCTGGCTTCCTGAAATTATCTTTCAAAACAACCCCAATCCTTCTGGCCTTCCTGCCCTCCACATAAAATTTTTTGTCCTTCAGGTTCCTCCTTTGGTCTGGTTTACTTCATGAAGTATTTATCAAAACCTGAGTATATAGAATTTACCGCTGACAACATCCTAACATGTGATCCCTTAGCCCAAACTAAAGATTTGACCAGATTTAACATAAAATGACCTTGGTATATTACTGAACCCAACTGTTTAGTAATAGATATAATTTTATACCTGCCTACCAACTAGACATGGAGCTGCCTCTCATCCCCCAAACCAATGCTTTTGTCTGCCTCTGAACTTCCCCTAGATTATTCCAATAAGAGTGTTGGAATAGTGTATATCAACCTTTCTGGGGTGATTGACGCTATCATCCTGGCTTCTGTCTTCTGGCCTGTGATCATGGGTTGGAAAGTACATGTTGTACCTATCCAAGTTAGCATCAATCTTATGGTGAGCTTTGCCTTCTGGCCTGCAGTCAGCCTGGTCCCAGAAAACAACGGGTCAGCCAACCAAAGTTGGTTCCCTGAAATTTTCCAATCTACTTTAAAACTGGTGACCTGAGACCCAAGATGTTGATTATTATTAGGGAATCTTTTATGTTTGTTGTAATGATAATAATTTATTACACTTTTATGATGACCAATAACCTACTTTCTTCTGTGTGAAAGAATTTAAACCTGAATGGACCCAAAAATCCTGATCCCACTCCTGTTTCCCCAGAGGCCCCTTCTTGCAGGTGTATAACAAAATAGTCAACCAGTTCATCACCAAGGTGGAGATGCCACAGAAGGGGAAACTCAACTTAGAGGAAGACCGCTGCACCACGCCTTTCCTCTGTCTTCACTTTCAAGACAATGCCCCAGCCTACTTCAACAATACCAATAAGGCTTTGGGGGTGTTTGTCATGCTCTCAGGAGATGCTCTGATTGTATTGGTAAAGCCTTTTCTGAAGATGCCTTGTTTTTCTAGACTACACCAACTTTGAGACCAAAATGATGGCAACATGTGAGGAACACAACACCTGATACTATGCCCTGAACTCCTTTTTGAAGATTAAACAAGGCACCTGCCCAATCCAAGGACACATTGACAATTTCTTGAAACTCAATACTAGAACCTAACTGAAAGATGAGTTGGCAGCTATCATCTTCCACAAAGGCATCAACATGGTCATAAAAGACCTGCTTACCACCACCTTCCCTTTCTTAGTTTAGACAAACTTATTACCCTATGTAAGGGCCTGAGCATGAATCAGGAAACCACTAGACCTACCCAAAACTGCCCAGAAAAGCCCAGATACCAAGAAGAGCAGGGATAACTCCTGGTGAACTCCAACAAAACTAATGCAAAGGGCTATACTTCCAAGGCCATGAGGATGGCCACCTGACTAGAGCCTGCACCAAGGAAAATGTTGCTTCAATCTCACTAGCCCAAATAAACTGTTCTTCCCAATATTAAAATTAAATCAAGTTTATTCAATGTTTAAGGAATCCCTTAAAAATTAAAAGCCTTCATAGATATAGGGGCTGGCAAGAGCTTCCTTGACACAGACCTGGCACAAGATCTAGGGCTAAAAACTATCAAAAACTGTCTGCAAATAATCATAGGAAATAGCACCAGAGCTAAGGGTTATGAATGCAAGCAGGAACTAAACTTAGATATAGAAAACAAAATTTACCCTTCATCTATTATCTAACTAAGAGGACCCCTCATCCAATGATACCTGGGGACTCCTGATCAGAAAAGCATTACCTTATCCTCAACTATCAAACCAGAAGTTCACCCTTGAAACCACAAAATTTTGATATAGTGCTTTTTTGTGTCAACCCCAAAACATTGGTTACCCACAAACTCCTGGCTATCAAGATGGAGCCTAGTATAGGAGTCCTTCCCACCCCCTTGGGAAAATATAGCCATATGTTTAGAAAAGGCCCTGCCACACACTTTCCTGGGTAACTGTGGCAAAATCAACTCCTTGATAGTTGACTATTAAGTAAAGTGAGAATTTAGTTTTTTTTTTCTGATTGACTCCTGGAATTTGACACTTTTTTAATTAATGGTACTTGATGCAATGAAAAAAATTTAATATAAAAATTAATCTATACAACTATAGTCTAATAAAGTGACTCCAGAGAGTTTATAAATGTAATGAAAAACATACCTTAATTAATAAGAATAAGGAGCAATTAGCCAGCATTTCTCATTTTAATATGTAAAATACACTCTTTACCAT
Source organism: Entomophthora muscae (assembly GCA_014839935.2). Classification (NCBI taxonomy): domain Eukaryota; kingdom Fungi; phylum Entomophthoromycota; class Entomophthoromycetes; order Entomophthorales; family Entomophthoraceae; genus Entomophthora; species Entomophthora muscae. Next base: position 465,361 of record QTSX02004306.1, read on the forward strand.
AAAAATATTTTTTGTTACAATAAAAAAATTAAAATGAAACAAAAATAAAGGAAAATAAAACAATATAAGAAACACAAATTTTTAAAAAAAATATGATATTCATTTATTATACTTTATATATATCAACTGAGAATATCTTATGTTTTACTAGTAAATTAGCAAAAATTAAGACATTCCATTCACCTTCAACTATTTCAAAACAACAGGGTCAAACCCTTGGCAAGGCTATGAACAAACAGGTTTGTGATCCGCAATCCAACTTCCAAGCAACCCAAAGCCAAATGAGAAAGTTGACTCAATTTTCCAAATCCAACAACATGATCAAATGACAATCCCTGTACAGTGGAGGTTCAATTCAGCGCTTGACTCATTAAAAGGATCAAGAACTCCCCTAACCATCCAACTGAGTGATTGCCATAATTATGTTCATACTATTCTGATTCACAATAGCTATGTAACATCTATATCTCAATAAAGAACATTATCTAGTTTCCAATTATTTTTCCCCTTGTAACTCTGCTAAAACAGCAGTTAAAACACTACTGTAAAATGTACTACATGAAGGTACACCCTGAACTGTTGATAAAAGTAGATCACCACCAAAAATTTGCGCTCAGTGACTGTATAGTTCCTCTCATGGATGTTGAGGGTGCAATAGCAGTACCCTATTGGATGTTCCAGACTATCTGAGTCCAGCTGAGATAGTAGCCCACCAATTGCTGTCAGACTATCATCAGTGTGTACTATGAAGGGCCTAGAGAATTTTAGGTAGGCAAGTACTGGTGCTGAAGTACAGGTCTTCTTTAGGGCATCAAAAGCTGTCTGGCACACTGTAATCTAAAAGAATTCCACATCATCTCTGATAGGTTGAACAGTGCATCACTCAGTGTAGCAAAATTGGAGAAAAAGTGACAGCAGTACCCTATCATCCCTAAGAAAACTTCAATATAACTCTTACTGGTGGGCACCTGCATATTTTTAATGGCCTTAACCCTGAGAAGCACAGGGCGGAGTCTGTTGCAACTAATGAGGAAACCAAGTAACTCCAATTTTTACTTAAAAAAGTTGCATTTCCTTGGCTTCAGATTTAGGTTAGCAGTCAGAAGGCGTTTGAAGACCTCTTACAGGTGTGCCAGGTATTTAGTAAAGGTGCAAGAGAAGATATTAATGGTTTCAAGGTGTAATAGGACACAGGAGAGCTCAAGGTCTCCCATTACAGCATCCATAGCTCTTTTGAAGGTGGCTGGAGCATTGGAAAGAACTTGAGGAATCCTTGTTGGCTGAAATAGCCCTTGATGGTGATGACAGCACATTTATCTTAGTCAGTAGGAGGTAAACAATCCATCAATACTCACGGATAAGATCCATAGCTTTAAAGAGCTTGTCACCTCCCAAGTGTTCCAACATATCATTAATGCAAGGGAGTGGTTAGGAGTCTTTCTTGGTAACAGCATTCAGGTGGTAATAGTTAATCACTACTCTATTACTTTCATCTTTCTTTTTAACAATTAGAATAGAGGCAGCCCAAGGGCCCTTTCTGGGAACTAGGAGTCCAGTACTCAGTAGTTTCTGGAGTTCCTCATTAGCCAATGCATAGTTAGCTTGACTATGCTGTATTGGTCTAAAGTAAATTGAAGGGCTGTCCTGGGTGTCAATATGATGAGCTACATATGCTTCCTTGCCAAGATTGCAGACCTAATTGACAAAAAAATACTGTATTAGGCAAAGAGGTCCATATCCATATTCTTCTGTCTTTCTGAGAGGCCTGATAGCAAGTCACAGCTAATGACTGAAAGAACTCTAGGCTGTTTGCAAGGGAGGCCTAACTCTGAGAAGTCAGCTGTAATATCCAAGTATTGAGGGTAAATTTTAGTAACATAAGATGGCAGGTTAGGCGGCTCAAAGCCATTCAAGGCTGTCAGGATTGACAATTCTTCCTCTCTGGAAACCCAGGCCTGGGAGCAGGAATCAAACCCCAACCCTAGATTCCCTTGGGCTGCTGGGCCTGTGGACCAAAGGACCACCCACCTGTGTTTTTCTGGGATTGAGCCCCCGCAAGCTGAGGCCAAGAATGTTGGCCCATGAAGTGAAACAGGCAAAACCAAGGAAATTCTTACACCAAATGGAAGACCAATCACAGTGCCTAATAGAGATACTGAAGCAGCAACTATTAGCTTCATGAATTTGAAGTCTACACCAGTGGCCAATCAAGAGCTGTCCCCAGGAAGAGGCACAGGCCTGCAGCCCAACCCCATGACCACAACTCTAAAGTGAGTTAATCAGGTAGCCAATTTAATATTCTTGACCAATGAAAGAACTCCCAGGCCAAGTGCCATTTTGATGCCTTTGGACCCAAGCACCCAGGCCCACCCTTCCCAATGCTCTGATGGACCCCATGAAAAATAATAAGTTTAGAGGTGGGGTGCTATATAGACCAAAGGACCCTGTGCTCCAAGCTTATTGCCATTTTTAATAAAGGTTATGTTATTTTGGCTGAATATAGCTACTACCCCACTTTGTATTTGTATTCTACCAAATCAGTACAAGATCTCACGGCCCTCCTGCCCCGCCGCCCGCAGTTTTCTGTCCACTAGGTGTACCCTTTGGGCCCGTTCACTTCACAGAGTACCCATTAAATCCTGTAAATAAGGACTATACCCCAGATAAGATTATCAAACTATATCCTTTGACCTGCATACAATCTGCTGTTAGATACAATTGTCAAGGCCTGTGGATATTCTCAACACCAAAATTGTTTAGAGGAAAATTCAACTACCTTCCTACTTACAACATCCATATGGATCCACCTGTGACACCCAAACCTATGCCTGCTTCCTCACCTGACCATACTGGAATGCTCTTTGGGATTGTGTACATCATCCTTGCAGGGTGATTGACACTATCATACCAGTTACCAGCCCGTGGTATTGGGCGGGGAAGTCCGTTTCATACCTTTTTAAGTTAGCTTCTCTCTTGTGGTAGGCCCTGCCCGCTAAAACACTGGCCCAATTTACCCCTGAAAACAACGGGCCAGCCGCCCAAGACTGGATCCCTGACAAAGGTGTAGACAATTAGATAGAGGTTATTTGCCTTATAGAAGGCTTTGGCAAGGATGTTGCATTGTCTAAGGATGACAGCAATGTACAGTAGCGTAGATGTGGGGATCATGTAATTATCCAAGTTGAGAGTTGGGCAAGTTGACACCAGAGGTGTCAACTGGTTCAAATCCATTGAGTTGAGGTGAGTTGGCTCATTGTACAATATCCCTTTTTTTCCCCTGTAGTTCAGGACTAAACTGAGCATAGGTCAGCTGGTTGCCCTTATCCTAAGGTAAGCTATCAAGACAACTTTGAAGATGGTTTAGTATATCTTCTGACTTGGGGAGTGGTAATGGGTTTATAAGGTTACTAGCTTAGCCTAGATAAAGGATTGGTTAATGTGATAATATTGATGATAATATTCACTCAATGATAGCATAAACTATAACTGAAGGTTTTGTCTTTATTTATACTAGTAGACCTGCAAGGCATGATTATTGAAAGGCATAGCATTAGGGGACCAAGAGTCTGAGTTACATCTGTTATTCTCTTTTCTGGGTTGGCTTGGGTGGCTGGCAATTGAGAAGGTTTGGCTAGATCCCAGTTTGAATTTGCATATTGCAAGTTTGGTCTTCTTCATGCATCTAAATTCATTTACTAAATTTGGTGCATGATTTTCATTGTTGGAGAGCCTGTCAGTCTATTCCCCATTTTGTAAGCTCCCAAATTGGACAGCAGCTCCTCCCAAGTTTGGCTTTGGGGAAATTGCCTTTCTTGGTTTCCTGATTTGGTGTTTTCCCAAAGGAGTGGATGGGGACTGGCCTGCTGGCATTGGAGGACAAAGGCTACTGTTGTGTTCTGAGGCTCGGCACAGATACACAACGGGGAATCCTAACCTTAGGATTGGATTTGTACTAAGTCTTGGTTTAGATGACAG